>CM043703.1:48438226-48980726 GCA_023935145.1 Bretschneidera sinensis | reverse complement strand
GGAACAAAGCAGGCCCAGCTTCAAAACCAATCTCCATTTCCTCCACCACATAATGTCCATGTTGAGAATAAATATTAGCCCACCATAAGTAATTCCCAACCCAATCTAAGTCCAATAATATTGTTCAAGCCCATAGCTAGTTCGATGATGTAATTGCTTACAATTACAAAGTGGGGCAAAGTTAGGTATGTTGCTATTGGTGAGGTTGTGTGGAAGACAACATAATTAGGTGCTTAATGGGTTGTGTGGAAGACAACATAATTAGGTGCTTAATGGGTTTGTATGGTAGTAAATAAATTTAGTTTAATTATATGTGTGGTATAGATTTCATTTGGTTTGCTATAAATACTCAAGTCCTCAAGCCTTGTAATTCATCAAGAAGAAAAACAAAGTTAAGTGCTAAATAAGAAAAGTTTTGCTAATTGGTGTTTTGTGAGTTCTCTTTAGAGTGTTTTATTTTATTCTTCCTAAAAATAGTTTGAGTTTTGTACTCTACTTATTCAACAAAAGGTACCTAGATAGAGTCAACTTTCACTTCCTATATAAACCTATAATTCATCACAGCTATTCTATTTACAGTTTTAATGTAGTAGAGAGAGAAAAAAAATGATAGGCAAAATAAATAAAATGAAAAGAAATGAATGACATGGGTGACCAAATGGCTTTTATGCTTACATATATGGCATAAATAACCTAATTTTGGAAATAAGATTGAAATTATCCTATTATAAGAATAAATCTCTTTCGAAATGTTTTGAAATTAAAGTATACTTAATCAGGGATCCTCAAATGGAGAAAAACTCCATGTGCTTACTTGTCTGTGAGTCAGCCCATAATATTGATCTAGACGGGAGTTAGGAACTAAATATTTTGTTAGAGTCAGTTTTGGGTTTATGCCTGGAAGTTATATTTCATTGCAGCTGTACAGTTTATATTCATAGCCATGATCAATAGCAAAAATTATAAAGATGATGATGACGAAGAGAACTCAAGTCTGATCCTGCAAGGTTACTTTCCCCTTATCATTTTCTTTCCCCTCTTGTCCTATACGTTCATGCTTCCTTTCACAGCTTTCATGCTCATTCGATTTGTTTGGTGCAGAAAATTTAATGTAATTCTATATTTTCCTTTCTAAATTATCATGCCTTTCAGATATGAATCGGATTAGTGATTTACCAGTTATGATCTGCCTAAGCTGCACCAAGAACTCTTCTGCAAGGTTTGATACGAAACTTGTTCTTTTTTTAATTTTTGCACAAGTTTTATTTCATAATCCCTTGTGTTCATTCAATCTGTATGGAAATTAACTTCAATAGATTGATATAGGTATTATTGAATTCTTTTAATTTTGGGTTTACATTTATGAATTATTTCTCTATAGTCAATTATGTTATATCCATTAGATTTCTTCGTTGTTTAATGTCGATTAATTGCAGATTTTTCCTTATGTTATTTATAAATGATCTTAAGAAACTAGTTTGATTATTTTAATGTCCTATCGTATATCCTCTTTGTTCTTCTTCTAATGGTTCCCATCTTGTTCCACAAATGGTGACCTCGGCAAAATATGCTATTGGAATTCATCATTACGGCAGCAAGAAAAGGAATTAGGATCCAGTTACAGAAAGAACAGAGTTTGATATATATAACATGAAACATTAAAAAAAAAAAAAAAAAAAAAAAAAAACAACAACAAAAGTTTTCAAGTGTCTAGAAAGTGAAATAGAGCTTGAAATTACGATGCAAAATGGGAATGAAAAATAAATTGATTTTATTTATATATCTAGTTTCATTATTTCAAGTAGAATTTATTAATAGTAACATGTATGTCGAGTTTTATTAATAGTTACTTTCACTCTCTAGGGAATTCCAAACTGAAATTTGAGAAGAGATCATACCAGGAGAAGTTGAGCAGTCAAATGGAAGCTCTTTACCTGTAAATGATGGGCTGAGGACAGAGGATATTGCTAGGTTCTTAAAACTCCAAGACAAAGAGATGGACAATTTTGCAACTGAGAGAGACAAGCCGATAAAGATTCACCAAGACAAAAAGGCTGTCATCATTCGAAGGTACTGGGACGAACAGCTTGAGCATGTGAAAGAGTTTGAGATGGAAAGGAGCCGTCTCATGGAAAGTTACATCCCAAATTGCCTCAAGGAGAAAAGATCCCAGGGCCTTTATGGAAAGATTCACTAGAAATAAGCCAAATCCCTGCAAATAAATAATGGTTCAAGTGTTTGATATATATAACATGAAACATTAAAAAAAAAACAAGAGTTTTCAAGTGTCTAGAAAGTGAAATAGAGCTTGAAATTACGATGGAAATTTGGAATGAAAAATAAAGAGGTGTTATTTACATATCTAGTTTCATTATTTCAAGTAGAATTTCCTAATAGTAACGTGTATGTCGAGTTTTATTAATAGTTACATGCACTCTCTAGGGAATTCCAAACTGAAATTTGAGATGAGATCATACCAAGAGATGGTTTAAAGCCAGATCAAGCAAATAAATGACGACATTCAGCAACTTGTTTGGCTGAAAAACAAGGTTGGTAAGTAACGGAAGAATTCGAAAATCTCATGGTAGAGTGAGTGAGAAGCTACGTAAGACAGCAGAAGAATATCGGGTTGTGAGACAGCGAACCAAACTTTAACATGAGCAAAACAAGGAAGAGATTGATGCCCAAGAACAAATTTTCAAGGATCATATTGAGATTATTTAACAAGCTTTGGATACAAAGGAAGACCTTTTTGAGAAGCTGAAGCTGACAGAATGAGAAAATGTTGAGCAGTCGAATGGAAGTTCTTCACCAGTAAATGATGGGCCCAGGACAGAGGATATTGCTAGGTTCTTCAAGCTCCAAGACAAAGAGATGTACAATTTTGAAACAGAGAGGGAGAAGCTGATAAAGATTCACCAAGACAAAAAGGCTGTCATAATGCGAAGGTAATGGGACGAACAGCTTGAGTATTTGAAAGAGTTTGATATGGAAATGAGCCGTCTCATGGAAAGTTACACCCCGTGAGGAGAAAAGATCCCAGGACCTTTATGGGAAGATTCACTAGATATAAGTCAAATCCCTGCAAATAAAAAATGGTCCAAGTGTGTCACTAGCTGTCGAAAAAATATAAATATGTCATATCTATAAAACTACTCAATAAAGGTTTATAAAGACATTATGTTTTTTTAATGAAAAAGTTAAAAATATTTTCACAGTAACACCGTGAGCTAATCACCCTGAAGTGGTAGCTAAAGTTTCATTTTTTGTGTTTGAGTCTCCACCTATCTCAAATAATTTAACATATATCATGCATCATATTTCATTTTGTAGATTGAAAAACGAAAATCATATTTTTGCTACACTTAAATCAAGTAATAAACCATTTATTACATTAGTAAATATCATATACATTGTGTCAGCATACTAGAAAAGAATGAACACCACAAATAGCTCTAAAAATGTCATTGCTCCTAATTATATATTGTTGCCAAAACTTATGTTTAGAAGAAAAAGGAAGGAAAGAAGGATAGAAATACATTCCGTATGAAGAAATCCCTAATATCTCACATCCAAGCAGATGGTTTGAAGATACGTGATAGTTGAATAGGCTATGATGAAAGATATAGAGAATTCATATGAGAGAGCTTTAAGGTCCATTTTTTACATCCCAACAGTGATCCTCGTCATTCCACACATGCTTTGTATTCCCTATTGCAAGTGCTTCGCACTTACTCTTCATCAATGTTGGGTCGATGTAATTTATAGATAAATATGATTCATGCAACATAATACAGTTCATTTAGCAATCTAACATATAATTTTTGAAGGGCGATCAGAAGTCGTGACCGGGACAAATGTTGTGTCGCATGCTGTTTCTGTCCATCAAGGAGAGGTAATATATGATTCAGGGAAACTCATATTTTTTTAAATAAATAATATTTATTATTCTAATAAATCAAAATTTTAGAATTCGTGGAAGTTCAAATTTTATTTCGAATCGACATATTATTCCTAATTTGACACTTGAACAACTTTCATACCTGCCGGACATAATATCCAAAGTAGCATTGTTTGTCCAAAAATCTCGTCGGGACATTTACATCCTTTCAGCCGTTAAGATTGTTTAGCATGCCCGCATTTCTTATTGTGGTCAAACATCAACTAATCAGGCAAGATCTGAAGCTCAACCACAAAATTATAGTTATCCTTTGTTTTATTTTGAGTTTACTCAGTGTAATTGAAGGTTAATTAATTAAATCTTTGATTGTATAGGCAGTTGAGGTTGTGAAAGAATAAACGAAAACTCTTAGAATATAAGTGAAATTTTTTTTAGTATTCTAATAGAGGTTATATGGTCTGCTCATCTGTTAATTTCTATGTTGTCATATTATGCTTTTGCTTACCACAAGATAAATTTTATCATGCTCAAGAATCTTTACACTGAATGATAAATATTATTTTCCTTTTTATCGGTTTTTTTTATGTTTGGAATACATATATAAATATTTCAAGTTTTAAATAATTTGATCATATAAATTTGTGTTTTGTTGGCTGTTAGTGCAGTTGGTGGAAAAGCATGGAAAAGAAAGATGGAATCCTGGATGCTATGCTGACCCTGCAAAGCAATCAGCCAATATTGAATTCTAAGTGGATTGTTGATGCAGGAGGATCCGAGTTAGATGATGCTGAGTTGTCAGATAGCACGTTGTTGGTACTGAGATACCTTGAGTTGGCAGATCAGCGCAAAGAGGGCAGGAGGACTACCTAGAACGGTTGGATCGATCCAAATCTAAGGGTGCGGTTTACATCGTTTTGCATGCCACGGGCTTGAATCAGGCCCTAAAAACCCTAGTCTGATTGGAAATGGGCCCCCGATCAAAACTCAGATTTCCTGAGCATAGTTGTTTTTAAGCCAAAAAAGGACGTTTAGGCCTTCAATTTTGCAGTTTTCAGTTTTAGGAAACTTTCCATTTGCAATTTCCTTTTGTATTCAAGTCAGAATTGACTGTCGTTGATTCTGCCTTAATACAATCGCTTAATTTTAGTAATTTCCATAGCTTTCTCAAGGATTATGTTTTCAGGGATTTTGGCCTTTTTTGCTTTGACCTTATAAATAAGGAGGCCACATACGGAAAAGACAGATTATGATTATTGAATAAAATTGTGTTTTTCCTTGCGAATTATCTGTTGAAACTAACTTGCATAATAATCTCTATTCTGTCCGGCGTCAATTGTCAGCACAATATTTACCTGACAATGAGATGAAGATGAAGATATAAGAATTGTCACACAAAGAAGTAGTGCTCATTGGTTTGTGATTTACCAAAAGAAATCGCATTGCCACAGAGTAAAAGCATAAGTGAACTTTTGGCTGCATCAAATGTTAGTAGTCTTTTTTTTTTTTCTGATGCGAGGGATACTAAGTAAAACAACTAAGATTTTATTCTTTGTTTATTTTATTTTTCAAAGTGAGTAGTTACGTTCTATTTCTTTGTCATTATTAAACAATTAAAGGATGATTTATCTGGACAAATTTTTTGGTCAAGCATTTCAGAAAAGCAAGCCAGCCATGTATGCTATCACTTTTATCATACAACATTGATATTCTCCTGTCCAACTTATGCTTGTTTGTCAATCACGACTGATAAAATTTTCCTGAAGAATTTTTACCTTATATTTTGAAAAGGATTCCGGCTATATATCAAGACCAAACATCTTATGAACAGCCAATACAACCAAATTAACGACAAATGATTTATGTTCTTTTTTTATTTATTGTTATCACTGAATTCAATTAGAGATTTTGTAAAAGAAAGTATACATACCGGGAAGCCAATAGGTATTGCTCAACGTGAAATATTGCAAAATCTGAAGGCTACAAAAGTCACAACCTTAACATAAAACCCATCTTTTTTCAATGAATGGGCAGTCCCTCATCATTATCTTATCTGAAGGCTACAATGTCTTTCCCAAACAATAACACCATACCAAAATAAAATTGGTCACACATATAGTTGAAGAATCAAAATTCCTACCAGCACTCCACCGATGTTCCTGCAGAAGCCCCATTGTTTTCCAAAGTACTAAAAGAAATGGATACATGCTTAGTTGAGGCATCAAAATTCCTCTCAATACTAAGTCCATCAGTTTCACCTACTAATGTTCCTATATAGGCCCCATTGTTATCCAAAGTACGAATAGAAATAGATCCACTCTTAGTTGAGGTGTCATAATTCATCCCAGGACTAATTCTAATACTCTCTTCCACAAATGTTCCTGCAGAGGCCCTTGCAAAGTACTAACTGCACCTCTTTCTCAATTTGACCTGAGCTTCTTGTTGGGGACACAGTAGAATGTGATGATTTCGTCTGTTTTTCAATTGTTCCAACTGAATGTTCAAATGACTAGTTTCATGCAAGGGACCTAAAAGCATATAACCATAGAAATAATTAGTGACAAAATCATGATAAAGCTCGATTTTAAGTTGGAAAAAGGAGTATGTCTCATTCATAAAAACCTCTTGACTTAATAGTTTGATCGTCAATTAGTAGTTCATATTAAATAAAATATATAATACTTCAAAATATTAGTGGGTAAATTTTAAAAGTTAGAGTGTGCGTCAATATTCAAGCACAAACTTTTATATACAAATGTTTGAACATATTATCAACAAATAATAATTAATAGTAAAATAATAATTGTAACTTGACAAGGTAATGTAAAAATAGAGCAAGGGGCTTATGGAGCAATTAACTACATATAAAAACATAACATCATGATTTTTCTTGCTAGCTTTTATTTTAACAAATTTTGTTTTCCTCTTAAAAGGATATTTTTAAGCTTATTGGTTAGAAGCTGCATACAAAACTCAGGTTCTGTTTCTGGGCGAAAATAAGCTATTTTTAGCACTTTTTCATCTTCTACTTCAATATATGATGTAAAGGTGTAAGATAACTGTGTTTGACCGTGCTTTTATTTCTTGGAAATAGAAATGGTAGAAGTTGTCTCTAGAAGCGAGGCCAAACAGAGAACACTTATCTACATTAATAAATAAAATAAACGATTGAACTGCCTATTAATTGTTCCTGAGTCTGCCCTGGATAAATCCTAGACAAGATAACTATGTTATAGGTACCTTGATAGAGTCAACTTTCATTTCCTATAAAAACCTATAATTCATCAATGCTATTCTATTTACAGTTTTATTGTAGTAGAAGGAAACAAAAAACCATAGGCAAAATAAATATAATGGAAAGAAATGACTGACATGGGTGGCCAAATGGCTTTTATGCTTACATATATGGCATAAATAACCTAATTTTGGAAATAAGATTAAAAATATCCAATTTGAAGAATAAATACCATTCAAAATGTTTTGAACTTAAAGTATACTTAATAAGGGATCCTTAATAAGGGAAAAACTCCATGTGCTTAGTTGTCTGTAAGTCATCCCTTAATATTTAACTCGACAGTTGTTAGGAGCTATATATATGGTTAGAGGCAGTTTTGGGCTCATGCCTGGACATTATATTTCGTTGCAGCTGTACAGTTTATATTCATAGCCATGATCAATACCGAAAAGTATAAAGATGATGATGCTGAAGACAAATCAAGTCTAATCTTGCAAGGTTACTTTCCACTTTTCCTTTTCTTCTCCCTCTTGTCCTGTACTTGCATGCTACCTGTTGAATAATTATGCCTTGAATTAGTGTTGAACCAAAAATTATCTAAAGTTGAGTCCACTTCTTGCATAATTTGTGGCTTTTGTTTGTGGGTCAAAAGCATCTTCTACTTTAGGCCATGGTGGAAGACAAAGTGGAAGACAAAGTTCACTTTGGTATAATTGGAGAACAAAATGATGAGCATTCATTGTTGTTTGTCCTTTGGAACTTTTGTGAGCCTATAAAAGGCATTCCAATTTGAAGCATTCCATCATCAAGTAACATCAAGAATCATCAAGTGAAAGAGAAGTTAAGAGAGAAATTGTGAGATTGTGTGTATTGGCTAAAGCCAATTTTGTAAACACTCTTTGTATATTCTCTCACTATAGTGAAATTTTGCCTGCTGGCCTCTGCCCGTGGAGTAGGCTTTAAGCCGAACCCTTACTCGATCAATTTACGATCCTGTCACGATCCATTTCTAACAAACTGGTATCAGAGCTTGCAGGTGGTAAATTTCTGTCTGTTTTTCTGCGAGTTTACTGTTCACATGAATAGTAAATTTTGTGAATAGTAAAATTTTGTTCTGGATCATTTTGTTCGATCGAGATGTCAACAATGAAGTTTGATATTGAGAAGTTTGATGGAAACAGCAGTTTCAGTCTATGGCAAGTTCGTATGTTAGCCATTCTAACCCAAAATAGCTCGAAGAAAGCACTACTAGGGAAAGCCAAGATGCCTACCGGCATGAGTGATGAAGATTGGGATGACCTGGCTGACAAGGCTCTATCTGCAATCCAACTGAGTCTTTCAAATGATGTTTTACAACAAGTTCTGTCAGAGAAGACTTCTGCAAACTTATGGGCCAAGCTAGAGGAGTTGTACTTGACTAAATCCTTGGCCAATAGGTTGGTTTTGAAGCAACACCTTTATGGTCTCCACATGACGGAAGGTTCCTCTCTCAAGTCCCATATCAGTGAGTTTATCTCAATTATTAATGATTTGAAAAATCTTGAAGTTGTTATTGGATCTGAAGATCAAGTTCTCTTATTATTATGTTCATTACCACTCTCATACAAAAATTTTAGAGACACTATAATTTATGGTAGGGAAGAATTAAATTTTGATGATGTAATATCTTCCCTTATGAGTAAGGAGAAATTAGATAATGAACTTTTGTCTAGTAAGTCTGATGATCAGGGCTCTAGTCTTGTTGCAAGAGGCAGATCCAATGACAGAGGCTTTGATGGTGACAAGAATAGAAGAAGATCAAAGTCAAGAGGAAAGCACAAAAATTTGACTTGCAATTATTGCAAGAAGAAGGGACACATCGTAGCGGAATGCTACAAGCTGCAGAACAAAAAGAAGAATGAATGGCAAAATGACAAGGGCAAGCAGAAGGAAGAAACAGCTGATGCTGATGTAGCAGAAGAAAAAGGTGATGATGTTTTATTTGCAACTAACAAGTCCAGATCCAATGACGAGTGGATTCTTGATTCTGGATGTTCTTATCATATGTGCCCCAACAGAGATTGGTTCTCTACATATGATTCTGTTGAAGGTGGAGTTGTGCTAATGGGCAATAATTCCACTTGCAAAACTGTTGGTGTAGGCACAGTAAAAATCAAGATGCATGATGGAGTTGTCAGGACATTGACTGATGTCAGACATGTACCTGATTTGAAGAAAAATCTTATTTCTTTGGGCATTCTAGATGCCAATGGCTGCAAAACTGTGATTGAGTCTGGGAACATGAAAATTTCCCGTGGTGCTCTTGTTCTCATGAAAAGAAAGAAGTCTGGCAGTCTATACACCTTATTGGGTTCAACAGTTACAGGCTCTGCAGCAGTTTCCTCATCCATGTCAGATTCAGACTCTACCAAGTTGTGGCATATGCGTCTAGGGCATATGAGTGAGCAGGGATTAGCTTTACTTAGTAAAAGAGGTCTTCTACCTGAAAGAAAGATTGGGAAGTTGGATTTTTGTGAGCATTGTGTCTTTGGAAAGCAGAAAAGAGTCAGCTTCAACACTACAATTCACAGAACCAAAGGTACTCTTGATTACATTCATTCTGATCTATGGGGGCTTTCTCGTGAAATTTCCACAGGAGGAGCCAGATATTTGCTAACGATTATTGATGAATTTTCTAGAAAGACTTGGGTCTATTTTCTCAGGCACAAGAATGAGGTATTTGGCATTTTCAAGCAATGGAAGACCTTATTGGAGAAGTAGACCGGGAAGCTAGTCAAGAGACTCAGAACAGATAATGGTCTTGAGTTTTGTGATTCAGAGTTTAATCAATTCTGCAAAGATGAAGGCATTGTCAGACATCGGACGGTGAGAAAGACACCACAGCAGAATGGTGTCGCAGAGAGGATGAATCGAACACTGTTAGAAAGAGCTCGATGTATGCTTTCTAACGCAGGTCTTGGCAAGGAATTTTGGGCAGAAGCAGTCAATTTGGCATGTCATTTGGTGAATCGCTCTCCTCACAGATCACTTGAACTTAAGACACCTGAAGAGGTATGGTCAGGTAGCCCTCCTGATTACTCTAACTTAAGAATATTTGGTTGCCCTGCATATGCTCATGTGAATGAAGGAAAATTGGAGCCTAGGGCGAAGAAATGTATTTTTCTTGGTTATGCTTCTGGTGTTAAGGGTTTTCGCTTATGGTGTCATGATACTCATAAGTTTATGATTAGCAGAGATGTTACTTTTGATGAATCTGCTATGCTTCACCCTAGAAAAGAATTGCCTGTTCAGTGTGATACAGGAAAGAAGAATGCACAAGAGAAGGTGGAGCTTGAGGTTGATACCTCATCATCTGCAAATCCTAATCCTATTCAGCCAGGAAGTTCGTCTCCAGGTGGAGAGACAAACCATGAAGCTGAGCATCACACTCTAGCTGGTGAAAGACAAAAGAGACAGATAAAACCACCCTAACGGTATGGTTTTGAAGATATGTTGGCTTATGCATTAAATGTTACAGAAACCATTGATGTCGCTGATCCAACCTCATACTCTGAGGCCATCAGTTCATCTGATTCAGATAAATGGCTCATTGCGATGCATGAAGAGATGAAATCTCTAAAGAAAAATGACACCTGGAAATTGGTCGAACCACCTAATGGTAAGAAAATTATCGGGTGTAAATGGATATTTAAGAAGAAGGAAGGAGTCACTGGTGTTGAAGACACCAAGTATAAGGCACAATTAGTAGCGAAAGGCTACAACTAGGTGGAGGGAGTTGATTTTAATGATGTTTTCTCTCCAGTTGTTAGACATACTTCTATTCGTGTCTTACTTGCTCTAGTTGTAATGCATAATTTGGAGTTGGAGCAACTTGATGTGAAAACAGCCTTTCTTCATGGTGATCTTGATGAACAAATCTATATACAGCAACCAGAAGGTTTTGAAGTTGAAGGCAAGGAAGATCATGTTTGTCTTCTAAAGAAATCCTTGTATGGACTCAAGCAGTCTCCACGCCTGTGGTATCGAAGGTTTGACTCTTTTATGCTGAGTATTGTATTTTCTAGATGCAAGTATGATAGTTGTGTCTACTATCAAAGACTTGATGATGGTACTTTCATATATTTGTTGCTATATGTTGATGACATGTTGATTGCAGCAAAGAACATATATGAAATTAATAGATTGAAATCTCAGCTAAATGATGAATTTGAGATGAAAGACCTAGGTGCAGCAAAGAAAATTTTGGGAATGGAGATCAACAGAGACAGAGGTGCAGGTAGATTATTTCTGTCACAACAGAAATATATTGAGAAAGTCCTAAAATGTTTTGGTATGCATGATGCTAAACCTGTTAGTACTCCTTTAGCTTCTCACTTTAGATTATCAGCATCCATGTCACCACAGTCAGAAGAAGAGATAATGTATATGTCTAGAGTTCCTTATTATAGTGCAGTGGGAAGTATTATGTATGCAATGGTTTGCACTCGACTAGATATCTCACATGCTGTCAGTGTAGTTAGCAGATATTTGTCCTATCCAGGAAAAACTCATTGGCAAGCTGTCAAGTGGATTTTGAGATATTTGAAGGGTACTTCTACTGCTTGTTTGGAATTCGGTAAAACTTCTGACAATCTAGATGGATATGTTGATTCAGATTTTGTAGGTGATTTGGACAGGAGAAGATCAATTACAGGTTATGTATTTACTATTGGGACTTGTGCAGTCAGTTGGAAAGCTACCTTGCAGCCGACAGTTGCATTGTCTACTACAGAGGCAGAATTTATGGCTGTTACAGAAGCTGCCAAAGAAGCCATTTGGTTAAGAGGTATACTTAATGAACTCAGTTTGGAAACAAATAAAACTGTAGTTTATTGTGACTGTCAGAGTGCTATACATTTGACGAAGGATCAGATGCATCATGAGAGAACTAAACACATTGATGTGAAGTATCACTTTATTCGGGATATTGTGGCTCAAGGTGATGTTATTGTAAGAAAGATTGGCACTCTGAATAATCCAGCTGATATGCTGACAAAATCTCTTCCCATTACCAAGTTCACACACTGCATGGACTTGGTTGGTGTTGCACAGCATTTGCATTAGACCCTTCGGGGTTGTTTGGCAGAGGTTGAAGCTTTTATTTTCACTATTGTCAAATTCAAGTCAAGGTGGAGATTTGTTGAATAATTATGCCTTGAATTAGTGGTGAACCAAAAATTGTCTAAAGTTGAGTCCACTTCTTGCATAATTTGTGGCTTTTGTTTGTGGGTCAAAAGCATCTTCTACTTTAGGCCATGGTGGAAGACAAAGTTCACTTTGGTATAATTGGAGAACAAAATGATGAGCAACAAAATGATGAGCATTCATTGTTGTTTGTCCTTTGGAACTTTTGTGAGCCTATAAAAGGCATTCCAATTTGAAGCATTCCATCATCAAGTAACATCAAGAATCATCAAGTGAAAGAGAAGTTAAGAGAGAAATTGTGAGATTGTGTGTATTAGCTAAAGCCAATTTTGTAAACACTCTTTGTATATTCTCTCACTATACTGAAATTTTGCTTGCTGGCCTCTGCCCGTGGAGTAGGCTTTAAGCCGAACCACGTAAATTTGCTGTCTCCCCTTTTATCTTACTTTATTGTTTTGTCATTATTACTCGATCAATTTACAATCCTGTCCCGATCCATTTCTAACACTACCTTTCACAACTTTCTTGTTCATTCGGTTTGTTTCGTGTACAAAATTTAATATAATTTTATATTTTTCCTTTCTGAATTATCATGGCTTTCAGATATGAATTGGATTAGTGATCTACCAGATATAATTTGCCTAAGCTGCACAACGAACTCTTCTGCAAGGTTTGATAAGAAACTTGTTCTTTCTAAATTTTTGCGCTAGTTTTATTTCATAATCCCTTGTCTTCATTCAGTCTGTATGGAAATTAACTGCAATGGGTTGATACAGGTATTATTGAATTCTTTTAATTTTGGTTTTAAATTTATGGATTATTTCCCTATTGTCAACTCTGTTATATCCATCAGATTTCTTCATTGTTTACTCTGTAGATAGTCTAATGCCTATTAATTGCAAATTTTTCTTTATGTTATTTATAAATGATCTTATGAACCTAGTTAGATTATTTTACTGTCCTATCGTATATCCTCTTTGTTCTTCTATAATGGTTCCCATCTTGTTCCACAAATGGTGACCTCCGCAAAATATGCCATTGGAATTCATCATTATGGCAGCAAGAAAACGAATTAGGATCCATCTTCAGAATAAGCCGAGTTTGATATATATAACATGAAACAATAAAAAACAAGAGTTTTCAAGTCTCTAGAAAGTGAATTAAAGCTTGAAATTACGATACAAATTGGGAATGAAAAATAAAGTGATTTTATTTATATATCTAGTTTCATTATTTCAAGTAGAATTTATTTATAGTAACATTTATGTCGAGTTTTATTAATAGTTACTTTCACTCTCTAGGGAATTCCAAACTGAAATTTGAGATGAGGTCATACCAAGAGAAGTTGAGCAGTCAAATGGAAGTTCTTCACCTGTAAATGATGGCCTGAGGACAGAGGTTATTGCTAGGTTCTGAAAGCTCCAAGACAAAGAGATGGACAATTATGAAACAGAGAGGGAGAAGCCAATAATGATTCACCAAGACAAAAAGGCTGTCATCATGCGAAGGTACTGAGACAAACAGCTTGAGCTTGTGAAACAGTTTGAGATGGAAAGGAGCCGTCTCATGGAAAGTTACACCCCAAATTGCCTTGAGGAGAAAAGATCCAAGGGCTTTATGGAAATATTCACTAGAAATAAGTCAAATCCCTGCAAATCAAAAATGGTTCAAGTGTGTCACTAGCTGTCATATCTATAAAACTACTCAATAAAAGGTTTATAAAGACTTTGATTTTTTTAATGAAAAAGTTGAAAATATTTTCACCATAACACCGTGAGCCGATCACCCTGCATGATAGCTGATGTTTCATTTTTTGTGTTTGATTCTCCACCTTTATCTAAATTTATCTCAAACAATTTAACATATATCACGCATCATATTTAATGTTGTAGATTGAAAAACAAAATCATATTTTTGCTACATTTAATCAAATAATGAATCGTCTATTACATTAGTAAATAACATATATATTGTGTCGGCATAATTGAAAAGAATGAACATGTTCAAAATCACCCTCAAGAATCCCAGGTGATGACCTTCAAACACCCAAATCCAGAATGATTTGGACCAAACCAGAATCAAACCACAAAAGAAAAAACACAAGCAATTGTTATCGAGGTTCGACAAATGCGTACATCCCCGTGAGCTCCTCCAAGCTCTCTGCAGTAAATCAATGGAGTTCATACAATTATAGCAACACCTCCTCAAAAACCCCCCAGTTCTTGATGAATGAAAGAGATAAGAACTAAATGGTTCCTTGGAATTTTCCCCAAGAAAATTCCAATTACACAGCCCTTGAACCCTTAATCTTGAATACTCTCTCTCACTAGAAACACCTCTTAAGAATTGAGAGCCTATCTCTCTCAACACCAGCCACTCTTGGAATGAGACCTCTTCTTGTGTTGCTTCTCTCTTGACACTTGTGACTTTGCACTCTTGTGTCTTGCTTGGTTTTCTATTATTGTTCCTAGATGACCCTTTATATAGAGCAATAACTTCTTTAACCAATCTTGAAGTCAATCTCAACCCTTTGATATTGAGAACCAAACAATCATGGCCCTCCAAGTGGTCTAAGTGATCTTGTGCATTTTAATCATGCCCCACGCACCAGCTGAACAAAGCTGAAAATTGGTGTCAGATGTGCCTGGCGCTGCGGCTCAGAACAGGGCAGGCCGCGACGCACACTAGGGGAGAAAACTCCTCCTTCCTGGGGGCCACGGTGCACAGCCTTGTGCTGCGATGCAGCCCTGGGGGAAGAACTTTCAGCCTTGCTGGAGGCCACAACGCACACACCTTGTGCCGCAGCGCCAAAGGCTACTGATGCCTCATTTTCCAGCCGTTTAATTCTTAGATAAATTCCCAACAGAGCACAACAAATAGCTCTAAAAATGCTGATGATCCTTATTATATATTGTTTCCAATACTTATCCTTAGAAGAAAAAAGAAAGAAAGAAAGATAGAAGTACATTCCGTCAGAAGAAATCCCTAATATCTCACATCCAAGGCGTCCAAGGAGATGGTTTGAAGATACGTGATACTTGAACAGGCTATGATGAAAGATATAGAGAATGCATATGAGAAAGGTTTAAAGTGCATTTTTTGCATCCCAACAGTGAACATCGTCATACCATACATGTTTTGGATTACCTGTTGCAATTACTTCGCACTTACTCTTCTTTGATGTTGGCTTGATCTAATTTATAGATAAATATGATTCATACAACATAATATATTCCATTTAACAATAGAAGTTATAATTTTTGAAGGGCAATCAGAAGTCATGACCGGGGAAAATGTTATGTCACATTCTGTTTATTTCCATCAAGGAGAGGTAATGTAAGATTTAGGGTCATAATTTTTTTTAAATAAATAATAATTCTGATTCTAATAAGTCAAAATTATATAATTCTTGGAAGTAGCATTAAACAACTTTCATACCTGCAGGACATAATATCCAAAGTAGCATTGTTTGTCCAAAAAACTCGTCGGCACATTTACATCGTTTCAGCTGTTGAGATTGTTTGGCATGCTTAAATTCCATATTATGGTCAAACATCTATTAGTCAGGCAAGATCTGAAGCTCTGCCTCGAAATTATAGTTATCCATTGTTTTATTTTGGTGAAGCATTCCAGAAAAGCGATCCAGAGATGCATGTTATCACTTTTATTATACAACATTCATATTCTCCTCTCCAACTTCTGCTTCTTTGGCAATCACGACTGATAAATTTTTCTTGAAGAATTTTTAACTTATATTGTGAAAAGGACGCTGGTAATATATCAGCACCAAACATCTTATGGACGGCCAATACAACAAAATTAACGACAAACGATTTATATTCTCTGTTTATTTATTGTTATCACTAAATTCAATTACAGATTTGGAAAAAGAAAGTACGTATACTGGGAAGTCAATAGGTGTTGCTCAACGTGAAATATTGCAAAATCTGAACCCTACAAAATTCACAACCTTAACCAAAAAGTCATCATTTTTCACTGAAAGGACACTCCCTCATCATTATCTTATCTAAAGTCTACCATAACTTTCCCAAACGATAAAATCATACGAAAAGAAATTGATCACACACATAGTGGAGGAATCAGAATTCCTACCAGCACTCCAGCCATGTTCCTGCAGAAGCCCCAGTGTGTTCTGAAGTACAAAAAAAAATCGATCCACTCTTAGTTGAGGCATCAAAATTACTCCTAGGACTAATTCCAACACTTCCATCTAAAAGCGAGGTTGTTCCTTTACTTCTTGGAAATAGAAATAGTAGTGTTGGTATTTGTCTAAGGTTTAAACATGTCTAAACATGGTTCAAATATGGTTAAAGTCTAAACCAAGGTTGAAAGATTAAAATATATCATGTTAAAGGAGTGCACACATGTGTGTGCATCCATTTGGGTGTGTGTGCACACCCCTAAACATCAAAGCAAAGTAGTGCGCACTACTGTGTGAAGGGCAGCATCAGTGTGCGCCTTACCGCCCCTTCACCAGCACCTCACCGCCCAGCAAGGATGCAGTTTGGAGAAGGGCAGCACCGCACCGCCCCTCCACCAGCAGCGCACAGCCTAGAATATGGTGCAAAAGAGCTTTGCCTAGCGCCTCACCGTCCTCTGTTCAGCGCCTAGGCGCTAGGCACATTGAAGCACACATGGACAACTTGTTTAAACCTCCTCTTAGGCGTGATGCAAGGTTAAAATGCAAAGCACCACTTAGGATTGATGGAAGGCCATGTTTAAGTGGTCATCAAGATCTAAGGGTAGAGATTGACTCTCAAGATTGGACAAGAAGTTCGTGCACTATATAAAGGGTCACCTAGCTTCATTCTAGACATGTTGTTGCGACATACTTTGAGATCAATTGTAAAGAGTGACATACAAGAGAGAATTTTGTGAGAGTGCAAAGGCACAAACACAAGAGGGACTCATTGTAGTGAGGTTGGTTGTAAAGAGAGAGGAGTCTAGATTAGATAGAGAGCATTGTTAGTTCTTATCTTCTTCCTTTCATCTCTTCTTGGTTTCTTCAAGAACTTTAGCTTCTTGAAGAGGGTTGCTATAATTGTAAAGAACCATTGATTTAGTGCAGAGAGTTAAGAGGAACTCATGGGGATGTAGGCTATTGTCGAACCTCGATAATAAATTGCTTGTCTTCTTTTCTTTCTTGCTTTCGATTGCTATATTTCTTTCTACAAGTCATTCTAGACTTGAGTGTTTGGAAGATCACCACCTGGGCATCTTGTCAAGGTGATTTCCAACAGTGGTATCAGAGCTTGCACAGCTGGGTATCGGAGCAAGAATAAGAAGGTTACATAGTCAAGACTTCAAAAATCAAAGATCAACTTCTTGGGTGATTCAAGAACAGAGTACAGATCAAGATCAGATCGTGTTCTTGAGGGTGATTCAAGAATGGTGTTAAGATCCATCTTCGATCGTGTTCTTGAGGTTGAAGAAAGAATTTGTGGGTATTGCATAAATTTGGGATCTCGTCCGCAAAGATGGCTTCAAATTTCGTGGTTGAGAAATTTGATGGAAAGGGAGATTTTTCCCTGTGGAAGCGGAAGATCAAGGCAGTTCTAATGCAACAGAAAATGGACTTGGCTATTGGAGAAGATGATGCTTTTTCCAACAAGTGTCACGGAAGACCAGCGGATTGAGATGAAGAAGATGGCTTACAGCACCATTTTCTTGCACATGTCGGATAGTATCACAAGGGAGTGCGGAGACTCGGAAGATCCGGCTGTCATATGGAAGAAACTAGATGAGTTGTTTCTTACCAAAACTCTCCCTAACAAAATTTATCTTCTTAAAAGAATCTTTGCTTTTAAAATGGATCCTAGTAAAGAGTTGCAAGATAATCTTGATGTCTTTAATAAGCTAGTTCAAGATTTGAATAGCTGTAGCATTACATTTTCGGATGAACAATTGGCTGTTATCTTGCTAATTTCTCTTCCTGATTGCTTTGATAATTTGATTAATGCTATTGAGTATGGAAGGGATACTTTAACAAAGGAGATTGTGATCAATGCCATAAGGGCACATGACTTCAAAGCAAAGATCAATGAGACATCAAGTGGAGATGGGTTGTTCGTAAAAGGAAGGCCAACAAGTTGGAATAGCAGTAGCAACCATGGCAACTACCGGGAAAAATGAAGAGGTAGAGGGCAAAGCTATGGGAGATCTCATTCCAAGAAAAGACTTGGAGGAGGAAGGAGATGCTTCTACTGCAACAAAGAGGGCCATTTCAAGAAAGATTGCAAGAAGAGGATGTGGGATGAGAGAAGAAGCCACACCAACAATGGAGAGGCTTCGGTTGCTAAGGGAGAATAGCAAGATGATGTTCTTGTTGTGTGCTCAAATGTGAGCAGGAAGCAAGGCAGTGAAAAGTGGATTCTGGATTCCGGGTGCACTTATAACATGTGCCCTCACAAGGAATGGTTCAAGAATTTCAAGGAGATCAATGATGGAAGGGTCTTCTTGGGGAATGACAATTCTTGCCAAGTGAAGGGGATTTGAGACGTCCAATTGAGGATGTTTGATGGAGTCACAAGGCTACTGTGAAATATGAGGTATCTTCCAGATTTGAAGAGAAATTTGATCTCATTAGGGTAGCTGGATTCTATAGGGTATACATACAAAGTAGAGGGAGGAAAGATCATGGTGGCCAAGGGATCTTTGGTAGTGATCAAGGCAGCAAGAAACGATGGACTCTATGAGATGATCAGAGAGACATAAATCAATGATCAAGCAGCAAGCTTGATGGCTGAGATGGATAAGGCAGCCCTTTGGCATACTCGCTTGGGACATATGAGCGAAAAATGCCTGCAAGTTCTTAGCAAGGATGGTCTACTTGGTGGTGACAAAGTAAAGAAACTGGATTTTTGTGAGAGTTGCATTCTTAGGAAGCAACACCGGGTCAGCTTTAACACCAGAGTGCACAAGTCTAAGGGGATTCTTGACTACATCCATTCGGACCTTTGGGGACCAGCAAGAACACCAACACAGGGAGGTAACTTTTACTTTCTGTCTTTAATTGATGATTATTCAAGAAGAGTGTGTATTTATTTACTTAGAAATAAATTAGATGCCTTGAATAAATTTGTTCTGTTGAAGAAGTGCTGGAAACTTAAACGGGTAGGGTAGTTAAGGCTTTACAAACCGATAATGGCTTAGAATTTTGATAAATTCTGTGAATTAAATGGCATTCTAAGGCATAGAACGGTTGTAAAAACACCTCAGCAAAATGGAGTTGCTGAGAGGATGAATAGAACCCTTATAGAAAAGGTTAGGTGCATGTTAATAGGATCCGGTTTACCAAAATATTTTTGGGGAGAAGCTGTGGCTACAGCTGCATACTTGGTAAATAGATCACCCTCTAGAGCTTTAGAGCTCAAGACTCCCATGGAGATGTGGAGTGGGAAACTCCCTGAATTAAGAAACCTTAGGACTTTTGGGTGTGCTGCATATGCACATCAAAAGGTGGATAAACTTAGCCCAAGATCTAGAAAATGTGTATTTCTAGGATATGGTGATGGGGTTAAGGGATATAGGTTGTGGTCCTTAGAAAAGAAAGGCATGAAACTCATTATAAGTAGGAATGTTATTTTTAATGAATTGTTATTTCCCTACTTGGAGAAAACTAACTCTGCAGGGGCTAGTGAGCAAACCAGTCCGGAAGTTGTGGAGCATCGCATCAAGGAGAGTTCGGTTCAGGTAGAGCAAGGAAGGCAAGAGGGTTCGGACCAGGTAGAGCCCTTAAATGAAGGCCATGCTCAAGAAACTCAAGAAGAGGCTGAATAAGAAGAGGTTGATGCAGCAAGTCATAATGACTACCAGCTCACAAGAGACCGGGAAAGGAGGGTGGTTAGACCACCTTTGAGATATGGGTTTGCTGATGCTAATGTAGCAGCTCCTTAGATAGAAGGAGAGGTTGAACCAGAAACTTACATGGAAGCCTTGAAGTTTAAGGATTCGTCAAAGTGGCAGCTGGCTATGGAGGAAGAAATGGATTCTTTGATGAAGAACATCTATTGGGAGTTGGTGCCCAAACCTGAAAAACAGAGAGTTGTGGATTATAGATGGATCTATAAGATCAAAGAAGGGAATACTCCAAGAGATGAAGTCCGACATAAAGCTAGGCTGGTGGCGAAGGGGTTCACACAAAAAGAAGGCATAGATTTCACCGAAATCTTCTCACCGGTTGTGAAGTACAAGATGATATGGATAGTGTTAGTATTGGTGAAGACAGTGTTCTTACATGGAGAGCTCGATGAGACCATTTTCATGAGGCAACCCGAAGGCTGTAAGGAAGGAAGGCAGGGAGAGTTGGTGTGCAAATTGAAGAAATCTCTCTATGGCCTAAAGCAATCACCTCGGCAATGGAATAAGAGGTTTGATTCTTTTGTAATCAGGTTGGGTTTCACGAGGAGCTACTATGATTCGTGCTTGTACTATAAGGAGCAGAAGGTTGAGGAAGTGGTGGTCATCCTCATCTATGTTGATGATATATTGCTGGTTGAGAACAGGATGGAGAGGATAAGGAAATTGGAGGCTCAACTCAGTGAGGAGTTTGAGATGAAGGATCTTGGCCATGTACAGAAGAATCTTGGGATGTGTATCATCCGGGAATGGGAGAGAAACAGATTGAAGATCTCTCAAACTTCCTATACAGAGAAAATGATATCTAAGTTCTCTATAGAAGATAGCAAACCAGCAAAGGTTCCCCTTGCTGGTCATTTCAAGTTCTCCAGTGATCAATGTCCGAGATCGGAAGTGGAGAAGAAGGAAATGGAAAAAGTCCCTTATTCTAGTGTTGCTTGTTCTGTTATGTTCACCATGATAAGCACTAGACCTGACATTGCTCATGCAATGAGTGTTCTCAGGAGGTTTATGAGTAATCCCAGAAGGGAGCATTGGCTTGGGATGAAGTGGTTGCTGAGGTACTTGAAGGGAAGCCCAGAAGTAGGGCTGGTTTATGAGAAGAGAGATAAGTCCATATACCTTGAGGGTTTTGCAGATTCGAACTATGGAGCAGACCGGGATAAAAGGAGATCGATTACCTCCTACCTCTTCAACTTAAACGGATGTTGTGTAAGTTGGAAGACTCAGTTGCAGCCAGTGGTAGCACTCTCAACAACCAAGGCTGAGTACATAGTGGCTACGGAGGCCATTAAGGAGGCTATGTTGTGCAAAGGGTTGCTGGAAGAGTTGAAAGTACTGGAGGAGCAGGTTGTGGTGTTTTCGGATAGTCAGGTTGTGATGTTTGGTATCATTTCATTCGGGAAAATGTTATAAAATGATGCATTCATCTGGACAAGGTAGCCACGGAAGAAAATCCTGTGGATTTAGGCACTAAAGTTCTACCTCTAAGTAAGTTCAATCATTGCCTTGGACTACTTAAGATTGGAGTTGGTTAATTGATGACTCAAGATGAGTTTGGATCCTAAAGCTTTATGCACAATGGTTCAGGTTTAAACACTTAGACAAAGGTAGAGATTGTTCGTATTTGTCTAAGGTTTAAATATGTCTAAAAATGTTTCAAAGATGGCTAAAGTCTAAACCAAGGTTGGAAGATTAAAATACAGCATGTTCAAGGAGTGCACACATGTGTGTGCATCTATTTGGGTGTGTGTGCACACCCCTAAACAACAAAGCAAAGTAGTGCGCACTGCTGCGTGAAGGGCAGCATTAGTGTGCGCCTGACTGCCCCTTCACCAGCGCCTCACCGCCCAACAAGGATGCAGTTTGGAGAAGGGCAGTGCCACACCGCCCCTCCAGCACCGCACCGCCCAGAATGTGGCTCAAAAGAGCTTTGCCTAGTGCCTCACCGCCCCCTGTTCAGTGCCTAGGCGCTAGGCACACTGAAGCACACATGGACAGCTTGTTTGATCCTCCTCTTAGGTGTGTGGATGCAAGGTTAAAATGCAAAACACCACTTAGGATTGATGGAAGGCCATGTTTAAGTGGTCATCAAGATCTAAGGGTAGAGATTGACTCTCAAGATTGGACAAGAAGTTCGTGCACTATATAAAGGGTCACCTAGCTTCATTCTAGACATGTTGTTGTGACATACTTTGAGATCAATTGTAAAGAGTGACATACAAGAGAGAATTGTGTGAAAGTGCAAAGACACAGGCACAAGAGGGACTCATTGAAGTGAGGCTGGTTGTAAAGAGAGAGGAGTCTAGATTGGAAAGAGAGCATTGTTAGTTCTTATCTTCTTCCTTTCTTCTCTTCTTGGTTTCTTCAAGAACTTGAGCTTCTTGAAGAGGGTTGCTGTAATTGTAAAGAACCATTGATTTAGTGCAGAGAGTTAAGAGGAACTTACGGGAATGTAGGCTATTGCCGAACCTCGATAACAAATCGATTGTCTTCTTTTCTTTCTTGCTTTCGATTGCTGTATTTCTATTTACAAGTCATTCTAGACTTGGGTGTTTGGAAGATCACCACTTGGGCATCTTGTTAAGGTGATTTCCAACAAGTAGAGGTTGTCTCCAAAAGCGAGGCCAAACAGCGAACACTTATCTACATTATTAAATAAAATAAATAAATGAACTGCCTATTAATTATTCCTGAGTCTGCCCTGGATAAACCCTAGACAAGACAACTATGTTAAAGGTACCTAGATAGAGTCAACTTTCACTTCCTATATAAACCTATAATTCATCACAGCTATTCTATATACAGTTTTAATGTAGTAGAGAGAAAAAAAAATGATAGGCAAAATAAATGAAATGAAAAGAAATGAATGACATGTGTGGCCAGATGGCTTTTATGCTTACATATATGGCCCAAATAACCTAATTTTGGAAATAAGATTGAAATTATCCTCTTATAAGAATAAATATCTTTCAAAACATTTTGATTAAAGTATACTTAATAAGGGATCCTCAAATTGAGAAAAACTCCATGTGCTTACTTGTCGGTGAGTCAGCCCATAATATTGAACTCTACGGGAGTTAGGAGCTAAATATCTTGTTAGAGTCAGTTTTGGGCTTATGCCTGGATGTTATATATAATTGCAGCTGTACAGTTTATATTTATAGCCATGATCAATACCAAAAATTATAAAGATGATGATGACGAAGACAAATCAAGTCTGATCTGGCAAGGTTACTTTCCAATTTTCCTTTTCTTCTCCCTCTTGTCCTGTACTTTCATGCTACCTTTCACAACTTTCTTGTTCATTCGATTTGTTTCCTGTACAATATTTGATGTAATTTTATATTTTTCCTTTCTAAATTATCATGGCTTTCAAATATGAATTGGATTAGTGATCTAACTGATATAATTTGCCTAAGCTGCACAAAGAACTCTTCTGCAAGGTTTGATAAGAAACTTGTTGTTTTTAAATTTTTGCGTAAGTTTTATTTCATAATCCCTTGTCTTCATTCAGTCTATATGGAAATTAACTGTAACGGATTTATGCAGGTATTATTGAATTCTTTTAATTTGGGTTTTAAATTTATGAATTATTTCCCTATTGTCAATTCTGTTATATCCATTAGATTTCTTCGTTGTTTACTCTGTGGATAGTCTAATGTCTATTAATTGCAGATTTTTCTTTGTGTTATTTATAAATGATCTTATGAACCTAGTTGGATTATTTTACTGTCCTATCGTGTATCCTCTTTGTTCTTCTTCTAATGGTTCCCATCTTGTTCCACAAATGGTGACCTCCGCAAAATATGCTATTGGAATTCATCATTACGGCAGCAAGAAAAGGAATTAGGATCCACTTTCAGAAAGAACCGAGTTTGATATATATAACATGAAACATTAAAAAGCAACAGTTTTCAAGTTTCTAGAAAGTGAAATTGAGCTTGAAATTACGATGGAAATTGGGAATGAAAAATAAAGAGGTTTTATTTATATATCTAGTTTCATTATTTCAAGTAGAATTTCTTAATAGTAACATGTATGTTGAGTTTTATTAATAGTTACATTCACTGTCTAGGGAATTCCAAACTGAAATTTGAGGTGAGATCATACCAGGAGATGGTTTAAAGCCAGATCAAGTAAATTAATGACGACATCAGCAACTTGTTTGGCTGAATAACAAGGTTGTTAAGGAACGAAGAATTTGAAAATCTCATGGTAGAGTGAGTCAGAAGCTTCGCAAGACAGCAGAAGAAAATCGGGTTGTGAGACAGCGAACCAAACTTCAACACGAGCAAAACAAGGAAGAGATTTATGCCCAAGAACAAATTTTCAAGGATCATGTCGAGGTTATTCAACAAGCTATGGCTACAAAGGAAGACTTTTTTGAGAAGCTGAAGCTGACAGAACGAGAAAAAGTTGAGCAGTCGAATGGAAGTTCTTCACCTGTAAACGATGGGCCGAGGACAGAGGATATTGCTAGGTTCTTAAAGCTCCAAGACAAAGAGAAGGACAACTTTTTTCCTGCACTAAATGTTAGCACAGGCTTTTTATTTATAAAGATTTTATTCTTGGTTTATTTTATTTTTCAAAGTGAGTAGTTAGGTTCTATTTCTTGGTCATTGTTAAACATTTAAAGGATGATTTACCTGGACATATTTTTTGGTGAAGCATTTCAGAAATGCAAGCCAGTGATGCATGTTATCACTTTTATTATACAACATTCATATTCTCCTCTCCAACTTATGTTTGTTTGGCAATCACGATTGATAAAAATTTCCTGAAGATTTTTCACCTTATATTGTGAAAAGGACTGGCTATATATCAAGACCAAACATCTTCTGAACAGCCCATACAAAAAAATTAACGTCAAACAATTTATATTCTTTGTTAATCATTGAATTCAAGTAGAGATTTTGAAAAAGAAAGTATGTATACTGGGAAGTCAAAAGGTATTGCTCAATGTGAAATATTGCAAAATCTGAACCCTACAAAACTCACAACCTTAACATAAAACTCGTCTTTTTCAATGAATGGACACTCCTTCATTATTATCTTATCTGAAGTCTACCAGGTCTTTCCCAAATGATAAAACCATACAAAAAGAAAATTTGATCACACACATAGTTGAGGAATCAGAATTCCTACCAGCACTCCACCCATGTTCCTGCAGAAGCCCCAGCATTTTCCAAAGTATGAAAAGAAATCGATCCACGCTTAGTCGAGGCATCAAAATTCCTGCCAGGACTAATTCCAACACTTTCTTCTACAAATGTTCCTGCATAAGCCCCATTGTTCTTCAAAGTACGAAAAGAAATCGATCCACACTTATTTGAGGCATCAAAATTCTTCCCACGACTAATTCTAATACTCTCTTCCACAAATGTTCCTGCAGAGGACCTTGAAAGTTACTAACAGCACCTCTATTTCTATTGGACCTTAGCTTCTTGTTGGGGACACAGTAGAATGTGATGATTTCTTCTGATTTTCATTTGCTCCAACTGAGAGTGCATATCACTTTCATGCATGGGACCTAACAGCATATAACCAAAGAAATAATTAGTGTCAAAATTAAAGATAAAACTCGATTATATGTTGGAAATTGGAGTATGTCTCATTCATAAAAACCTCTTGACGTAACAATTTGATCGTCAATTTGTTGTTCATGTTAAATGAAAATAAAATACTTCACCATATTAGTGAATGATACTTAAAAGTTAAGTGTGCCTTAATATTCAAGCACAAACTTTTATATACAAATATATGTACACGTGAGAAACAAATAATAATTTTAACTTGACAGGGTAATTTAAATATAGAGCAATGAGCGGATGGAGCACTTAACTAAATATTAAAACATAACATCGTGTTTTTTCTAGCTAGCGTTTATTTTAACAAACATGCAGAAGTTGGAGAGGAGAATATGAATGTTGTATAATAAAAGTGATAACATGCATCTCTGGATTGCTTTTCTGAAATGCATGACCAAAAAATATGTCAAGTAAATCATCCTTTAATTGTTTAACAATGACAAAGAAATATAGAACCTAACAACTCACTTTGAAAAAAAAAATTAACCAAGAATAAAATCGTGTTATTTCTAGGTAGCTTTTTATTTTAATAGTAACATGTATGTCGAGGTTTATTAATAGTTACTTGCACTCTCTAGGGAATTCCAAACTGAAATTCGAGATGAGATCATACCAGGAGATGGTTTAAAGGCAGATCAAGCAAATAAATGATGACAATCAGCAACTTGCTTGGCTGAAAAACAAGGTTGTTAAGGAACAGAAGAATTCGAAAATCTCATGATAGAGTGAGTGAGAAGCTACATAAGACAGCAGAAGAAAATCGAGTTCTGAGACAGCGAACCAAACTTCAACATGAGCAAGAAAAGGAAGAGATTGATGCCCAAGAACAATTTTTCAAGGATCATATCGAGGTTATTCAACAAGCTATAGATACAAAGGAAGACATTTTTGAGAAGCTAAGGCTGACAGAGTGAGAAAAAGTTGAGTAGTCGAATGGAAGTTCTTCACCTGTAAATGATGGGCCGAGGACAGAGGATACTGCTAGGTTCTTAAAGCTCCAAGACAAAAAGATATACAATTTTGAAACATAGCGGAAGAAGCTGATAAAGATTCACCAATACAAAAAGGATGTCATCATGCATAGGTAGTGGGATGAACAGCTTGAGTTTGGGAAAGAGTTTGAGATGGAAATGAGCCGTCTCATGGAAAGTTACACCCCAAATTGCCGTAAGGAGAAAAGATCACAGGACCTTTATGGGAAGATTCACTAGAAATAAGTCAAATGCCTGCAAATAAAAAATGGTTCAAGTGTCACTAGATGTGAAAAAAAATTAAAAATTGTCATATCTATAAAACTACTCAATAAAAGGTTTAGAAAGACATTATGTTTTCTTTTGATGAAAAAGTTAAAAATATTTTCACAGTAACACCGTGAGCCAATTACCCTGAAGTGATAGCTAAAGTTTCATTTTTTTTTGTGTTTGATTCTCCACCTCTATCTAAATTTATCTCAAATAATTTTACATACATCATGCTTCATATTTCATGTTGTAGATTGAAAAACGAAAATCATATTTTTGCAACACTTAATCAAGTAATGAACCATCTATTACATTAGGAAATATCATATATATTGTGTCGGTATAATAGAAAAGAGACAACACCACAAATAGCTCTAAAAATGTCGATGCTCTTAATTATATAATGTTTCCAAAAATTATGCTTGGAAGAAAAAAGAAAGAAAGAATGATAGAAATACATACCGTACGAAGAAATCCCTAATATCTCACATCCAAGGCGTTCAAGGAGATGGTTTGAAGATACATGATAGTTGAGCAGGCTATGATGAAAGATATAGAGAATTCTTATGAGAGACGTTTAAGGTGCATTTGTTGCATCCCAACAGTAATCATCGTCATACCATACATATTTTTGATTACTTGTTGCAAGTGCTTCGCACTTACTCTTCATCGATGTTGGCTTGATCTAATTTATAGATAAATATGATTCATGCAACATAATATATTCTATTTAACAATATAACTTATAATTTTTTAAGAGCAATCAGAAGTCATGACCGGGGGAAATGTTGTGTGGCACGCTGTTTATGTCCATCAAGGAGAGATAATGTATGATTTTAGGAAACTAGTCATTTTTTTAAATAAATAATAATTATTATTCTAATATGTCAATTTTAGAATTCGTGGAAGTTCAAATTTTATTTGGAATCCACATATTATACCTAATTTGACACTTTAAAAACTTTCATACTTGCCGGACATAATATCCAAAGTAGCATTGTTTGTCCAAAAATCTCATTGGGACATTAATATCCTTTCAGTCGTTAAGAATGTTTCGCATGCCTGCATTCCTTATTGTGGTCAAACATCAACTCAAGAGGCAAGATAAAGCTCTACCTCTAAATTATAGTTAAAATTTGTTTTATTTTGAGTTTATTCAGTGTAATTCAAGGTTAATTAATTAAATCTTTGATAGTATAGGGAGTTGAGGTTGTGAAAGAATAAAATTAAACTCTTAGAATAGAAGTGAAAAAAAAAATACTACTCTGATAGAGGTTATATGGTCTGCTCATCCGTTAATTTCTATGTTATAACATTATACCTTTACTTACCACAAGATAAATTTTATCATGCTCAAGGGTCTTTATACTGAATGATAAATGTAATTGCCTTTTTAGTGGTTTTTCATGTTTGGTATACACATATATTATTTCAAGTTTTAAATAATTTGATCATAAAAATTTGTGATTTTTAGGCCCTTTGTGTATTTGGTAGAAAAGCTTGGAATAGAAAGATGGAATCCTGGATGCTATGCTGACCCTGCAAAGCAATCAGCCAATACTGAATTCTAATTGGATTGTCAGCTCAATAAATACCTGACAATAAGATGAAGATAAAGATACGAGAATTGTCATACCAAGAAGTTAACTGCAGTTTCTGGACAGCCTTTTCGGACACCACATTCTCACAACTGCCACTATCTATGATCATCTTGCAGACTTTATCAGCAACTGTACAGGTCGTGTGGAAAATATTGGTCCTCAACCAATCATCCACTGAATCGCCCTTGGGGGTCAGTAGACTCTTACGAACGACCAGAGTCTCATGGCCATCCCCATATAACACTTCTCCATATTCATCATCGTCATACACAGGCTCTCCAATCTCCTCAGTTTCGTCTACCCAATCGTCCTCAATCAGGAGATTTTTGCCCTTATTACTAGCAGGCTTCCTACACTCAGTTGATTTATGCCCATGTTCACTGCATCTGAAACATCTAATATTTGGGTTAGGGTTACCTTGGGGTGGTTGCTGGGTAGGACAGGATTCCTGCGGGCGAACTGGCCGACTATTTTGATCGTCTCTGTTCATTGGCCTCTTGTTCTGCTGTTTTTCCACCGCAAGTGCACGTTGATATACTTCCGAAACTGTCCACAGCGAGTGAAGGCTGAGGACATCCTGTAGGGGTTGCAATAATCCCCCCAAATACCGTGCCACCATCTGCTCCTCTGTCTCAGATAAATCATTCCGGGCTATCAATTAATAGAATTCTTTCGTGTAATCATCCACCGATCTCGTGCCCTACCTTAACGAATGAAGTCGCTGAAACAAGGTTTGAGTGTAGCCGAAAGGAAAGAAGTGACCCTTCATCTTCTTCTTCATCTTCTCCCAATCTGTGATCTTGGATTTGCCCTGCCGATCGCACGAGTGCCTCAACTGCTCCCACCACGCAGATGCTCTGTCCTTCAGTTTGATGGCGACCAGTTTCACCTTGACACGATCTGGGACTTTCTTATACTCGAAAATACGCTCCACTTTATTCAACCAATCGACGAATCCCTCGGCCTGTAAAACACCAGAAAACTCGGGCAGATCCGTTCTGAAACCGAGGTCTCCATAACGTTCTTCCCGACCACAATGCTCCCAGAATCGAGCAGGATTGTGATGCGGGTTTTCGAAACTGGAATCAGAATTGTGATCTTCAATCTCACGATCATCGAAATTTTGCGCCGCTAGACACTGGGTTAACTCTGTAACTTGCCGCTGTAAATCCTCAATCATTGCATCCTGAACATTACGATCACGGCGTGGGGCTTCCTTGTTCGGAACCTGCCCGTGACGACCACGACTACGACCACCAGCTATGGAACTGATGAAATCTTGCCCTAGGAAAACGCTGAAGCTCTGATACCAACTGACACCGGGCAGAATAGCGATTATTCTGCAGGCTAGTCGAACATATAGTTCAAAGGGAGTAACACAAGAAGAAACCCTAAACAATACAGAGAAACAGCTCTGATGTTTTATTTAAAATTATGCAAATACAATAATAATGATTACGAAACCCTAAGACCTTATTTATAAGGTCGAAGCTAAAATAGGAAAATTAAAAGGCCGAATTTAAATTAAATAAAATAAAAAATTTCTTAAAAACTGTAAACTGCCAATTTGAGGGCCTAAACATCGTTTTTTGGCTGAAATCCTGCTAAGCTTCAGTTTTGTTTGTTGGCCCGTTTCCAATCATACTAGGGTCTTCGGGGCCCAATCTGAGCACGTGGCCCGTTCTAAGTAGTCCACCTGCATTAGTTTGTTTACCTCTTAAAAGGATTTTTTTTAGCTTATTGGCTAGAAGCTGCATACAAAACTTAGTTTCTATTTTTGGGCTAAAATAAGCTATTTTTAGCTCTTTTCCATCTTCTACATCTATTTATGATATAAAGGTGTAAGAAAACTGTGTTTGACCGTGCTTTTACTTCTTGGAAGTAGAAATAGTAGAAGTTGTCTCTTGAAGCGAGGCCAAACAACGGACACTTATCTACATTAATAAATAAAATAAATAAATGAACTGCTTATTAATTGTTCCTGAGTCTACCATGGATAAACCCTAGACAAGACAACTATGTTAAAGGTACCTAAATAGAGTCAACTTTCACTTCCTATGTAATCCTATAATTCATCACAGCTATTCTATTTACAGTTTTAATATTGTAGATAGGAAAAAAAAAAGGATACGAAAAATAAATAAAATGGAAAGTATTGAATGACATGGGTGGCCAAATGGCTTTTGTGCTTACATATATGGAATAAGTAACCTAATTTTGGAATTAAGGTTGAAAGTATCATATTTGAAGAATAAATATCTTTCAAAACGTTTTTAAATTAAAGTATACTTAATAAGGGATCCTCAAATTGGGAAAAACTCCATGTGCTTAGTTGTTTGTGAGTCAGCCCTAAATATTGAACTCGGCAGGAGTTAGGAGCTATATATCTTGTTAGAGTCAGTTTTGGGCTCATGCCTGGACGCTATATTTCCTTACAGCTGTACAGTTTATATTCATAGCCATGATCAATACAGAAAAGTCTAAAGATGATGATGACGAATACAATTCAAGTCAAATCCTGCAAGGTTACTTTCCACTTTTCCTTTGCTTCACCCTCTTGTCCTGTACGTTCATGCTACCTTTCACAGCTTTCTTGCTCATTCGATTTTTTTGGGGTGCAAAATTTAATGTAATTTTATATTTTCCTTTCTAAATTCTCGTGGCTTTTAGATATGAATCAGATTAGTGATTTACCAGATATGATCTGCCTAAGCTGCACAAAGAACTCTTCTACAAGGTTTGATAAGAAACTTGTTCTTTTTTTAATTTTTGCATAAGTTTTATTTCATAATCCCTTATCTTCATTCAATCTTTATGGAAATTAACTGCAATAGATTAATACAGGTATTACTGAATTCTTTTAATTTTTTGTTTACATTTATGAATTATTTCTCTATGGTCTACTCTGTTATATCCATTTGATTTCTTCGTTGTTTACTCTGTCGATAGTCTAATGTCGATTAATTGCAGATTTTTCTTTATGTTATTTATAAATGATCTTAAGAAACTAGTTTGATTATTTTAAAGTCCTATCGTATATTCTCTTTGTTCTTCTTCTAATTATTCCCATCTTGGTCCACAAATTGTGACCCCCGCAAAATATGCTTTTGGAATTCATCATTACGGCACCAAGAAAAAGAATTAGGATCCAGTTTCAGAAAGAACAGAGTTTGATTTATATAACATGAAACATTAAAAAGTATCTAGAAAGTGAAATACAGCTTGAAATTACGATGGAAATTGGGAATGAAAAAATAAAGAGGTTTTATTTATATATCTAGTTTCATTATTTCAAGTAGAATTTCTTAATAGTAACATGTATATCGAGTTTTAATAATAGTTACATGCTTTCTCTAGGGAATTCCAAACGGAAATATGAGATGAGATCATACCAGGAGGTGGTTTAATGCCAGATCAAGCAAATAAATGACGACAATCAGCAACTTGTTTGGCTTAATAACAAGGTTGTTAAGGAACATAGGAATTAGAAAATCTCATGGTAGAGTGAGTGAGAAGATAGCAGAAGAAAATCGGGTTGTGAGACTGTAACGACCCTTCCCGAGTTGGCCACCCCTAAGACAGTGTTGTCATATTTTGAAAATCTCAGCACAACACATATATGCAACAATAAAAATACCATCTGCAATTGTTTACATCGATCCTCAACCCTTAATAGGGAGATACATGATTCAAATCTCAATTTAAACATTTTATACAACATAATATGCATGAATATTTAAAAATAAATTTCTTTTTGTTTTCTCATTAGTCTGAAGATGTGGACCACGTTGCTTACAAATAATGACTCCGTTTAAATCTCATATTAGCAACTATTTGTCCTGTCTACTACCTGAAATCATTTAATATTGAGGGATTAGCTTCACAAGCTCAGTGAATTAAATTTAGTAGAAGTATTCAATTTATATAAATAGTCTTTTAATATTCAGTCAGTTATATCTCATATAATTTGATAATAGCAATCTGTTATCACTACTTATATCATAACCCCCATTCTATAACAATCTCTTCTTCTCATATATTTATTCACCTTGAGACCATCAATTATATCTTATAATTACCTCGTTACGAGGTTCACAACATATTGTCTATCACTAAGATATTTCTTATCATATCATACTTTCATATTTGTTTCCCACCGTATCTGTCTCTTCATGAAACTCATTCATTTATCAATAATTTTACAATCAAGAACAACACTTCAACATTTCAGTAATAAAAAAAATATTTAAAACAGATGCAATGCATGAATTATTAATTGGGAACGTTTTCCCACATGTCGACAAGTTTTATCTTAGACCAGCTACCTTCCTGGTTTTTTTATCACCAGCATATAGGCTATCACGGTTTTCATTTCTCACCAGCATATACTGGCTGTCACAGTTTTTCATTTCATGTATATGCGTATGAACAATGATATGAAATATGTATATGCACAATAATATAAAAACACACATGTATTCATACATTCAAATTAGTTATCATGCTTCTTCTCAAATCATTATTTGATCAATTTCACTAATTTTTTCTCCTCATAAATAATATCAACTCATCATCCATAGCTCGTCAAGAATTTGAATTATCACATTTATTATTAAATCAATTCATTATTCCAATAATATTATTTCTCATATAATAATTCCCTACACATCACTTATTCCTATCATACCTATCAACTGACTTTCATCTATCACCAAATCATAAGTTAATAATATATTCAAATATTATCATTATATATTTCATATTTATCTTGATTACTTAAAGTAAATCTAACTCACCATGTAGTACTTAGAGCTACCCATGGATCACCTCCTTGCCTTTCCTGCTTCTTTCAACAATTTCATCCGATTGCTGATCATCAACACCTTTTGTTTTTCTTAGAGCTTTCCTCGACTCTCTTTAAAAAAACTCCCGTAAACCCCTCAAAATTTTACTCTTTCAACATTTATTTCAATCCCCAAGTGTTTAAAGAAATAGAGTAGTTTGTACTGAAGATTGAAGAAAACCAAACTTGATTTGGTAAAATAATAAAACAAAACAAACATAACCGTTTTTATATTAACTTCCACCGTTTTTGAACTATTGTTGTCTTTATGTGTCATCCATGCAAGACATGCAAGACACCCACCCCACTTATGCCTTCTACACCTGGACGATTAGCGTCCAGGTGATTATTCACTTTATATATATATATATATATATATATATATATATATATATACACACACACACACACACACACACACCTTGAAATTACAAATCTACCATCAGCCATTAAATTTACAGTTTTGCCAATTATTATTTACAATTCTGCCATTATATAATTACAGTTTTGCCATCGATCCTTATCTCTTTAATTTTTACAGTTTTTCCATTCCTTATTTACACTTTTGCCGCCAGTCCTTAGCTCTTGATTTTTTTTTTTATAGTTTTCACATTCCTTTTAAAAATCAATTTTTTTTAATCTTTTCTTCCCTCAAAATTTATTTATTTTTATATTTTTTAAATTATAGAAATTTTTAGAAATTTTTATTTTCTTGCAACAAATTTTCTAATTAATTTTCTTCAACCTCATTCTACGTTTTTCTTCAAAATTCTTTCATTTCAACTAGAAATTTCATAATTTTTAGTAATTTCCTCTTTAAAAATTCTATTTTTTTCAATAAAATTCTCAATGTCATCTTCCAATTATTATTTCAAATTAATGATAAATGTTTCATATATGTATAATTTAATTCAATATAGTATCTATCAAATTAATTTTTTATCATTACCTTAGGAACACGGGTATTACAGAGAAAGCGAACCAAACTTCAACATGAGCAAAACAAGGAAGATATTAATACCCAAGAACAATTTTACAGGGATCATATCGAGGTTATTCAACAAGCTATGGATACAAAGGAAGACATTTTTGAGAAGCTGAAGCTGACAAAATGAGAAAAAGTTGAGCAGTCGAATGAAAGTTCTTCACCTGTAAATGATGGGCCGAGGACAGAGGATATTACTAGGTTCTTAAAGCTCCAAGACAAAGAGATGGACAATTTTGAATTAGAGAGGGAGAAGCTGATAAAGATTCACCAAGACAAAAAAGGCTGTCATCATGCGAAGGTAGTGGGACGAACAGCTTGTGTTTGTGAAAGAGTTTGAGATGGAAATGAGCCATCTCATGGAAAGTTACACCCCAAATTGCCGTGGGGAGAAAAGATCCCAGGACCTTTATGGGAGGATTCACTATAAATAAGTCAAATCCCTACAAATAAAAATGGTTCAAGTGTGTCAATAGCTGTCAAACAAATTAAAAAAAATATCATACCTACAAAACTACTCAATAAAAGGTTTATATAGAAAATATGTTTTTTTTAATGAAAAAGTTAAAAATATTTTCACAGTAACACCGCGAGCCAATCACTCTGAAGTGGTAGCTAAAGTTTCTATTTTTTTCTTTGATTCTCCACCTCTATCTAAATTTATCTCAAATAATTTAACATATATCATGCGTCTTATTTCATGTTCTAGGGTGAAAAACAAAAATCATATATATTACACTTAATCAAGTTGTTGGAAATCACCTTGACAAGATGCCCAGGTGGTGATCTTTCAAACACCCAGTCTAGAATGACTTGTAGAAAGAAATATAGCAATCGAACACAAGAACAGAAAATCAAAGAAAGAAAGAAGACAAGCAATTTGTTATCGAGGTTCGGTAATGTGCCTACTTCCCCGTGAGTTCTTTCGAACTCTCTGCACTAAATCAATGGTTCTTACAAGTTACAACAATCCCCTTCAAGAAACCTCTAGTTCTTGAAGAAACCAAGAAGAGAAGAAAGAAAGAATATGAGAACTAACAATGATCTCTATCTAATCTAGACTTCTCTCTCTTTTACAACCAGCCTCACTACAAAGAGTCCCTCTTGTGTTTATGTCTCTCACACAATTCTCTCTTGTATTACAATTGATCTCAAAGTATGTCACAAACTTGTGTTATTGTATATGTGAAAAATGAGGCTAGGGAACCCCTTTTATAGCCACCCACTTCTTGGTTATTCTTGAGATTCAATCCTCACCCTTTGATCATGATTACCACTTAATCATGGCCCTTCATCACTTCCTAAGTGGTTCTGTGAGTTTTAACCTTGCACCCACGCACCTAAGAGGGGCTTAAAACAGGTTGTCCATGCGTGCAGCATTTTGCCTAACGCCTAGGTGCTCAACAGGGCGCGGTGTGGTGCTGGACAGAGTGCCTTTGCACACTCTCTGGGCGAGGCGCCGCTGATGGAGGAGCGGTGAGGTGCTGGTGCGTTTTAGGAGGCAGTATTCTGGATGGTGCGCTGTTGGGCTATGCTGGTACAGTTCTAGAGGCAGGTATTCTGGACGGTGCGGTGCAGGGCTATGCGTGGTGAGGTACTGGCCTTCACCTACAGTGCGCACACTCCTTCAGCTTGTGTGCTGAAGTGCGCACTAGTGTGCGCCTAGTCTTACCTTGCTCCAAAGTGATGCACACACATGTGTGCAGACCTTCAACTTCTTGTACTTTAATAATCCAACCTTATTTTGGACTTTAACCATCTTTGAACCATGTTTTGGCATGTGTAAACCTTAGACAAATACCAACAATCTCTACCTTTGTCTAAGTGTTTAAACCCGAACCATTGTTGTAGAGAGCTTCGGGATCCAAACTCATCTTGAGTCATCAATTAACCAACTCCAATCCTAAGTAGTCCAAGGCAATGATTGAACTTACTTAGAGGTAGAACTTTAGTACCCAAATCCACAGGATTTTCTTCCGTGGCTACCTTATCCACATGGATGCATCCTTTCGTAACATTTTCCCGAATGAAATGATACCGAACATCCATGTGCTTTGTCCACTCATGGAACACTGGATTCTTACACAAGTGCGATGCACTTTGACTATCCAAAAACACCACAACTTGATCCTCCAGTACCTTCAACTCTTCAAGCAACCCTTTGCACCACATAGCCTCCTTAATGGCCTCCGTAGCTGCTATGTATTCAGCCTCGGTTGTTGAGAGTGCTACCACTGGCTGCAATTGAGCCTTCCAACTTACACAACATCCATTTAAGTTGAAGAAGTAGGGAGTAATCAATCTCCTTTTATCCCGGTTTGCTCCATAGTCCGAATCAGCAAAACCCTCAAGGCAGATGGACTTACCTCTCTTCTTATGCACCAGCCCTACTTCTGGGCTTCCCTTCAAATACCTCAGCAAGCACTTCATCCCAAGCCAATGCTCCTTTCCGAGATTACTCATAAACCTGCTGAGAACACTCATTGCATGAGCAATGTCAGGTCTAGTGCTTACCATGGTGAACATAACAAAACCAACCGCACTAGAGTAGGGGACTTTCTCCATTTCCTTCTTCTCCGCCTTCGATCTTGGACATTGATTGCTAGAGAACTTGAAATGACCAGCAAGGGGAACCTTTATTGGTTTGCTATCTTCCATAGAGAATTTAAATATCATCTTTTCTATGTAGGAAGTTTGAGAGATCTTCAATCTGTTTGTCTTCCTTTCCTGGATGATACATATACCAAGAATCTTTTGTGCATAGCCAAGATCCTTCATCTCAAACTCCTCACTGAGTTGAGCCTTTAATTTCTTTATCCTTTCCATGCTGCTCCCAACCAGCAACACGTCATCAACATAGATGAGGATGATCACCACTTCCTCAACCTTCTGCCCCTTATAATATAAGCACGAGTCATAGTAGCTCTTCATGAAACCCAAGCTGATTACAAAGGAATCAAACCTCTTATTCCATTGCCTAGGTGATTGCTTCAGGCCATAAAGAGATTTCTTCAATTTGCACACTAACTCTCCCTACCTTCCTTCCTCATAGCCTTCGGGTTGCCTCATGAAAATTATCTCATTGAGCTCTCATTAATTTCCCAATCAATTTGCTTAATTTCCCAATCAAATTGGACCACCAATGCTAACACTATCTAGATCATCTTGTACTTCACAACCGGTGAGAAGGTTTTGGTGAAATCTATGCCTTCCTTTTGTGTGAACCCCTTCGCCACCAGCCTAGCTTTATACCGAACTTCATCCCCTGGAGTATTCCCTTCTTTGATCTTGTAAAGCTATCTACAATCCACAACTCTCTGTTTTTCTGGTTTGGGCACCAACTCCCAAGAGTTGTTCTTCACCAAAGAGTCCATTTCTTCCTCCATAGCCAGTTGCCATTTTGACGAATCCTTACACTCCATGGCGTCCGTGTAAGTTTTTAGTTCAACCTCTCCCTCTATCCAAGGAGCTGCTACATTAGCATCCGTAAACCCATATCTTAAAGGTGGTCTAACCACCCACCTTCCCTGGTCTCTTATGAGCTGGTAGTCATTCTGACTTGTTGCATCAACCTCTTCTTGTTCAGCCTCTTCTTGAGTTTTTTGAGCTTAGCCTTCATCTAAGGGCTCTACCTAGTCCAAACCCTCTTGCCTCCTTTGCTCTACCTGAACCGAGTTCTCCTTGATGTGATGCTCCACAACTCCGAACTAGTTTGCTCACTAGCCCTTGTAGGGTTAGTTTTCTCCAAGTAGGGAAATAATAATTCATTAAAAATAACATCCCTATTTATAATCAATTTCATGCCCTTCTTTTCTAAGGACCACAACCTATATCCCCTAACCCCATCACCATATCCTAGAAATACACATTTTCTAGATCTAGGGCTAAGTTTATCCTCCTTTTGATGTGCATATGCAACACAACCAAAAGTCCTAAGGTTGTTTAATTCAGGGGGTTTTCCACTCCACATCTTTATGGGAGTCTTGAGCTCTAAAGCTCTAGAAGGTGATCTATTTATCAAGTATGCAGCTGTAGCCACAGCGTCTCCCCAAAAATATTTTGGTAAACCGGATCCTATTAGCATGCACTTAACCTTTTCCATAAGGGTTCTATTCATTCTTTCAGCAACTCCATTTTGTTGAGGTGTTTTTACAACTGTTCTATGTCTTAGAATGCCATTTAATTCACAGAATTTATCAAAATCGTTATTGCAAAATTCTAAGCCATTATCGGTTCGTAAAGCCTTAACTACCCTACCCGTTTAAGTTTCAAGCAACTTCTTCCACACAAAAAATTTATTCAAGGCATCCAATTTATTTCTAAGTAAATAAATCCACACTCTTCTTGAATAATCATCAATTAAAGACAGAAAGTAAATGTTACCTCCCTGTGTTGGTGTCCTTGCTGGTCCCCAAAGGTCTGAATGAATGTGGTCAAGAATCCCCTTAGATTTGTGCACTCCGGTGTTGAAGCTGACCCGGTGTTGCTTCCCAAGAATGCAACTCTCACAGAAATCCAGTTTCTTTACTTTGTCTCCTCCAAGTAGACCATCATTGCTAAGAACTTGCAGGCCCTTTTCGCTCATGTGTCCCAAGCGAGTGTGCCAAAGGGCTGCCTTGTCCATCTCAGCCATCAAGCTTGCTGCTTGATCATTGATTTATGTCTCTCCGATCATCTCATAGGGTCCATCATTTCTTGCTGCCTTGATCACTACCAAAGATCCCTTGGCCACATTGATCTTTCCTCCCTCTACTTTGCATTCGTTTCTTGCTGCCTTGATCACTACCAAAAATCCCTTGGCCACTTTGATCTTTCTTCCCTCTACTTTGCGTGTATACCCTATAGAATCCAGCTGCCCCAATGAGACCAAATTTATCTTCAAATTTGGAAGATGCCTCACATTTTGTAGCAGCCTTGTGACTCCATCAAACATCTTCATTTGAATGTCACATTTGAGCACACAACAAGAACATCATCTTGCTGTTCTCTTTTGGCAACCAAAGCCTCTCTATTGTTAGTGTGGCTTCTCCTCTAATCCTACATCCTCTTCTTGCAATCTTTCTTGAAATGGCCTCCTTGTTGCAGTAGAAGCATCTCCTTCCCCCTCCAAGTCTTGTCTTGGAATGAGATCTCGCATGGTTCTGCCCTCTACCTCTTGATTTCTCCCGATAGTTGCCATGGTTACTACTGCCATTCCGAGTTGCTAGCCTTCCTCTTACGAACAGCCCATCTCCGCTTGATGGCTCATTCATCTTGGCTTTGAAATCATGTGCCGTTATGGCATTGATCACAATCTCCTTTGTCAAAGTATCCATTCCATACTCAATAGCATTAATCAAATTATCAAAGCAATTAAGAAGAGAATTCAACAAAATTACAGCCAATTGTTCATCCAGAAAAATAATGCTACAACTATTCAAATCTTGAACTAGCTTATTAAAGACATCAAGATTATCTTGCAACTCTTTACTAGGATGCATTTTAAAAGTAAAGATTCTTTTAAGAAGATAAATCTTGTTAGGGAGAGTTTTGGTAAGAAACAACTCATCTAGTTTCTTCCATATGACAGCCGGATCCTCCGAGTCTCCGCACTCCCTTGTGACGTTATCCGACATGTACAAGAAAATGGTGTTGTAAGCCATATTCTTCATCTTGGTCCGCTGGTCCTCCGTGACACTTGCTGGAAAAGCATCATCTTCTTCAATTGCCAAGTCCACTTTCTACTTCATTAGAATAGCCTTGATCTTCCTCTTCCAATGGGCAAAGTCTCCCTTTCCATTAAACTTCTCAACACTGAAATTTGAAGCCATCTTTTGCGGACAAGATCCTTGATTTATGCACTACCCACAAATACTTTCTTCAACCTCAAGAATACCGATCGAAGATGGATCTTAACACCATTCTTGAATCTACCTCAAGAGCACGAGCAGATATTGATCTTTACACTGTTCTTGAATCACCCAAGAAGTTGATCTTTAATTCTTAGAGTCTTGGCTCCGTCACCTTCTTGTTCTTGCTCCGATGCCTAGCTGTGTAGCTCTGATACTACTGTTGGAAATCACCTCGACAAGATGCCTAGGTGGTGATCTTCCAAACACCCAAGTCTAGAATGACTTGTAAAAAAAAATACAGCAATCGAACACAAGAACAGAAAATCAAAGAAAGAAAGAAGACAAGCAATTTGTTATCGAGGTTCAGCAATGTGCCTACGTCCCCGTGAGTTCCTCCAAACAATCTGCACTAAATCAATGGTTCTTACAAGTTACAGCAATCCCCTTCAAGAAACCTCTAGTTCTTGAAGAAACCAAGAAGAGAAGAAAAGAAGAAGATGAGAACTAACAATGATCTCTATCTAATCTAGACTTCTCTCTCTTTTACAACCAGCCTCACTACAAAGAGTCCCTCTTGTGTTTATGTCTCTCACACAATTCTCTCTTATATTACAATTGATCTCAAAGTATGTCATAAACTTGTGTTGTTGTATATGTGAAAAATGAGGCTAGGGAACCCTTTTTATAGCCATCCACTTCTTGGTCATTCTTGAGATTCAATCCTCACCCTTTGATCATGATTACCACTTAATCATGGCCCTTCATCACTTCCTAAGTGGTATTGTATGTTTTAACCTTGCACCCACGCACCTAAGAGGGGCTTAAAATAGGCTATCCATGTGTGCAACATTTTGCCTAGCACCTAGGTGCTCAACAGGGCGCGGTGCAGTGCTGGGCAGAGTGCCTTTGCACACTCCCTGGGCGGTGCGCCACTGATGGAGGAGCAGTGAGGTGCTGGTGCGTCTCAGGAGGCAGCATTCTGGATGGTGCACCTCTGGGCTATGCGCGGTGCGGTGCTGGTACGGTTCTGGAGGCAGGCATTCTGGATGGTGCAGTGCTGGGCTGTGCGCGGTGAGGTGCTAGCCCTCACCTGCAGTGTGCACATTCCTTCAACTTGTGTGCTGAAGTGCACAAACTAGTGCACCTAGCCTTACTTTGCTCCAAAGTGACGCATACACATATGTGCAGACCTTTAACTTGATGTACTTTAATAATCCAACCTTGGTTTAGACTTTAACCATCTTTGAACCATGTTTTGACATGTGTAAACCTTAGACAAATACCAACACAAGTAATGAACCATCTATTACATTAGTAAATATCATATATATTGTGTCAGCATAATAGAAAAGAGAGAGCACCACAAATAGCTCTAAAAATGTCGATGCTCCTAATTATATATTGTTTCCAAATTTTATGTTTAGAAGAAAAAGGAAAGAAATTAGGATAGAAATACATTCCATAAGAAGAAATCCCTAATATCTCACATCGAAGGCGTTCAAGGAGATAGTTTGAAGATATGTGATAGTTGAACAGGCTATAATAAAAGATATGGAGAATTCATATGAGTGAGGTTAAAGGTGCATTTTTTGCATCCCAACAGTGATCATCGTCATACCATACATGTGTTTGGATTACCTGTTGCAACCACTTCGCACTTACTCTTCATCGGTGTTGGCTTGATCTAATTTATAGTTAAATATGATTCATGCAACATTATATATTCCATTTAACAATATAACTTATAATTTTTGAAGGGCAATCAGAAGTCGTGACCGGGGGAAATGTTGTGTGGCATGCTGTTTATGTCCATCAAGGAGAGGTAATGTATGATTTTAGGAAACTAGTTATTTTTTTAAAATAAATAATTATTATTATTCTAATAAGTAAAAATTTTAGAATTCATGGAAGTTCAAATTTTATTTAGATAACTAATTTGACACTTGAACAACTTTCATACCTACCGGACATAATATCCAAAGTAGCATTATTTGTCCGAAAATCTTGTCAGGACATTTACAACCTTTCAGCCATCGAGAATGTTTGACATGCCCGCATTCCTTATTCAGTGTAATTCAAGGTTAATTAATTAAATCTTTGATAGTATATAGAGTTGAGGTTGTGAAAGAATAAAAGTAAACTCTTAGAATAGAAGTGAATTTTTTTAGTACCCTAATAGAAGTTATATGGTCTACTCATTTGTCAATTTCAATGTTGTCAGCTTAAGCTTTTACTAACCACAAGATAAATTTTATCATGCTCAGGGGTCTTTATACTGAACGATTAATGTTATAGCCTTTTTATCGGATTTTTATGCTTGCTATGCATATATAATTATTTCAAGTTTTAAATAATTTGATCATATTAATTTGTGTTTTGTAGGCTCTTAGTGCAGTTGGTAGAAAAGCATGGAATAGAAAGATGAAATCCTAGATGCTATGTTGACCCTGCAAAGCAATCAGCCAATACTGAATTCTAAGTGAATTGTTAGCTCAATATGTACCTAAAAATGAGATGAAGATGAAGATATGAGAATTGTCACACCAAGAAGTTGTGTTGATTGGTTTGGGATTTACCAAAAGAAATTGCATTACCACAGAGAAAAGGCATAAGTGAACTTTTTCCTGCACCAAATGTTAGTAGTCTTTTTTTTTTTTTTTTTTTTTTTTTTCTGATGTGAGAGAATACTAAGTTAAATAACTAAATTTTATTCTTGGTTTATTTATTTTTCAAAGTGAGTAGTTACGTTCTATTTCTTTGTCATTGATAAAAAATTAAAGGATGATTTACCTGGATAAATTTATTGGTCAAGCATTTCAGAAAAGTAAGCTAGGGATGCATGTTATCACTTTTATCATGCAACATTCATATTTTCCTCTCCAACTTTTGTTTGTTTGGCAATCACAACTGATAAAATTTTCCTGATTAACTCTGACCCTATATTGTGAAAAGGACTCCGGCTATATATCATGACCAAACATCTTATGAACAGCCAATATAAAAAAATGAACAGCAAACAATTTATGTTCTTTGTTTATTTATTGTTATCACTGCATTTAAGTAGAGATTTTGAAAAAGAAAGTATGTATACTAGGAAATTATTGGCATTTATCTAAGGTTTAAACATGTCTAAACATGGTTTGAAGATGGTTAAAGTCTAAACCAAGGTTGGAAGATTAGAATACAGCATGTTAAAGGAGTGCACACATGTGTGTGCATCCATTTGGGTGTGTGTGCACACCCCTAATCAACAAGGCAAAGTAGTGTGCACTGCTGTGTGAATGGTAGCATCAGTGTGCACCTCACCTCCCCTTCACTAGTGCCCCACCGCCCAGCAAGGAAGCAGCTTGGAGAAGAGCAGCACCGCACCGCCTAGAATGTGGTGCATAGGAGCTTTGCCTAGCGCCTCACCGCCCCCTGTCCAGCGCCTAGACACTAGGCAAACTGATGCACATGTGGACAGCTTGCTTAAACCTCCTCTTAGGTGCGTGGATGCAAGGTTAAAATGCATAGCACCACTTAGGATTGATGGAAGGCCATGGTTAAGTGGTCATTAAGATCTAAGGTTGGAGATTGACTCTCAAGATTGGACAAGAAGTTGGTGCACTATATAAAGGGTCACCTAGCTTCATTCTCAACACAAGTTTGTGATATAATTTGAGATCAATTGTAAAGAGTGATAAGACAAATACAAGAGAGAATTGTGTGAGAGTGCAAAGACATAAGACACAAGAAGGACTCATTGTAGAGAGGCTGGTTGTAAAAAAGAGATAGTAGTATAGATAGAGAGCATTGTAATAGTTCTTATCATCTTCTTTCTTCCCTTCTTGGTTTCTTCAAGAACTTGGGTTTCTTGGAGAGGGTTGCTGTAATTGTAAAGAACCATTGATTTGGTGCAGAGAGTTCAGAGGAACTCATGGGGACGTAGGCTATTGCCGAACCTCGATAACAAATCGCTTGTCTTATTTTCTTTCTTGCTTTCGATTTCTGTATTTCTTTCTACAAGTCATTCTAGACTCTAAGAATCTAAGATCAATATCTTGAGGGTGATTCAAGAACGGTGTTAAGATCCATCTTCGATCTTGTTCTTGAGGTTGAAGAAAGCATTTGTGGGTATTGCGTAAATCTGGGATCTTGTCCGCAAAGATGGCTTCAAATTTCTGTATTGAGAAGTATGATGGAAAGGGAGACTTTGCCCTTTGGAAGCGGAAGATTAAGGCAGTTCTAATGCAACAGAAAGTGGACTTAGCTATTAGAGAAGATGATGCTTTTCCAGCAAGTGTCACAAAAGACCAATGGGTTAAGATGAAGAAGATGGCTTACAGCACCATTTTCTTGCACATGTCTGATAATGTCACAAGGGAGTGTGGAGACTCGAAAGATCCGGCTGTCATATAGAAGAAACTAGATGAGTTATTTCTTACCAAAACTCTCCCTAACAAAATTTATTTTCTTAAAAGAATCTTTACTTTTAAAAAGGATCCTAGTAAAGAGTTGCAAGATAATCTTGATGTCTTTAATAAGCTAGTTCAAGATTTGAATAACTGAAGTATTACATTTCTGGATGAATAATTGGCTGTTATCTTGTTAAATTCTCTTCTTGATTGCTTTGATAATTTGATTAATGCTATTGAGTATGGAAGGGATACTTTAACCAAGGAGATTGCGATCAATGCCATAAAGGCACATGATTTCAAAGCCAAGATGAAGGAGACATTAAGTGGAGATGGGCTATTCGTAAGAGGAAGGCCAGCAACTCGAATGGTAGTAGCAACCATGGAAACTACCGGGAAAAATCAAGAGGTAGAGGGCAAAGCCATAGGAGAGCATATTCCAAATCAAGATTTGGAAAGAGGTGCTTCTATTACAACTAGGAGGGCCATTTCAGAAAAGATTGCAAGAAGAAGATGTGGGATGAGAGAAGAAGGCACACCAACAATGGAGAGGCCTCAGTTGCCAAGAGAGAACAGCAAGATGATTTTCTTATTGTGTGCTCAAATGTGAGCAGGAGGCAAGGCAGTGAAAAGTGGATTTTGGATTCTGAGTGCACTTATCACATGTGCCCTCACAAGGAATGGTTCAAGAATTTCAAGGAGATCAATGATGGAAGAGTCTTCTTAGGGAATGATAATTCTTGCCAAGTGAGGGGGATTGGAGACATCCAATTGAGGATGTTTGATGGAGTCACAAGGCTGCTGCGAAATGTGAGGTATCTTCCAGATTTGAAGAGAAATTTGATCTCATTGGGGAAGTTGGATTCCATGGGGTATATATGTAAAGTAGAAGGAGGAAAGATCAAGATGGCCAAGGGATCTTTGGTCGTGATCAAGGCAGCAAGAAACAATGGACTCTATGAGATCATCAGAGAGACAAAAATCAATGATCAAGTAGCAAGCTTGATGGCTGAGATGGATAAGGCAGCCCTTTGGCATACTCGCTTGGGACACATAAGCGAAAAGGGCCTGCAAGTTCTTAGCAAGGATGGTCTACTTGGAGGAGACAAAGTAGAGAAACTAGATTTCTGTGAGAGTTGCATTCTTGGGAAGCAACACCTGGTTAGCTTTAACACCAGAGTGCACAAGTCTAAAGGGATTCTTAACTACATTCATTCGGACCTTTGGGGACCAGTAAGAACACCAACACAGGGAGGTAACTTTTACTTTCTATCTTTAATTGATGATTATTCAAGAAGAGTATGGGTTTATTTACTTAGAAATAAATTGGATGCCTTGAATAAATTTGTTGTGTGGAAGAAGTTGCTGGAAACTCAGACGGGTAGGGTAGTTAAGGCTTTACGAACTGATAATGGCTTAGAATTTTGCAATAAGGATTTTGATAAATTCTGTGAATTAAATGGCATTCTAAGACACAGAACGGTTGTAAAAATACCTCAGCAAAATGGAGTTGCTGAGAGATGAATAGAACCCTTATGGAAAAGGTTAGGTGCATGTTAATAGGATCTGGTTTACCATAATATTTTTGGGGAGAAGCTGTGGCTACAGCTGCATACTTGGTAAATAGACCACTCTCTAGAGCTTTAGAGCTCAAGACTTCCATAGAGATGTGGAGTGGGAAACCCCCTGAATTAAGCAACCTTAGGACTTTTAGGTGTGCTGCATATGCACATCAAAAGGAAGATAAACTTAGCGCAAGATCTAGAAAATGTGTTGATAACTCTGAAAAAATATGTTATTATACTTCTTTTAGGCACATTTTTGGTGTTGATCTTAAGCATTAGATTTGTGTTTCATGTGTTTTTTTTAGCAATTTTTAGTTTAGTTTATTTTATTATACTACTAGTTTGTTTTAGTTAACTTGAATGATCAATGCCGAGTTTTGGGAATTTACTGTGCAGACACTCAATGCTGCAACAATGGAATAGGGCTAGAAGGGAAAAATGTGTGAAGAGGATAGAAACTCAAAGCTGCAGTGCTGGCTCTAGGGCGTTGCAGCGTTGGAACATGACAGGCACTCAAAGCTATAGCGCTGGTTCGTGGGGCGCTGCAGCTCTGGCTAGGGTTCGATATGTGCCTAGCGCTGGGAAGTCAATGCTGCAGCGCTGGCCGACAGATTCAAAATATTATAAATAGCAAACCCTAGCTGAACAAAAAGGGGGGAGGCTGTTAAACAGAAGAACAGAGTTAGAGGAGACGAGACACAAGAGGGGAGTTGGAGACACTCCTGGAGGCTCATCTGAAGCTCTTAATCATTCATCTCTGGTTTTGTTTTATTCTTATTTGGTTATGTTGATGTTTCATGATATGAACTTGGTTTGTTTGAATATCATTATGGAGTAGGTATTTTTGTGTTATGGATAGATGAATCCTAAACCTATGTCTTGAGTTGCTGTTTGGACAAGTTGGAATTTAATGTGCTTTTCAAAGAGTGTGTTTTATTATTCTTAATGTTGTTTGTTACTTTGATTCTTTCTTTAAGCATGGTGATGTGTCAAATAGAGAAGCTATGCTTTTATGAATGGTTGAATTAATAAATATGATGTTGGATTGTTGTCTATGCAAAAGCCCTGGTAAAACATGCCATGAATGGAATAGAAGTAACCGAATAGGGATTCTAGGAAGTTCATGTGGTCCGTTTAAATCGTAACCGAATAGGGAGATTTAACTGAAGGGAATTCCACTGAACTTAATGCTTCTTAATTTAAATTAATCTGGAATATGGATATTTGAAATTAATGATTCTTGAGATTGTGGTTAGACCTGGAATATGGATAACTAATTTATTGGGAATTCTACCATCTTGAAAAATGTATTAAACAAAACTTGTCCATTCGAAACTCTTGGCAATAATGGTTTAGGTAAAGTCGAGTCCTTAGCACATTAGTTTAGAAGAATCTAATTCCAATGTTTGCAATTCTTCCTTTCATTTACTATTGTCATATGTTTTTCCTTTAGCTAAGTTTTAGTAAATTCCTCTCCTACAATTATTCATTTGCTCAAATAACGGTAAGAGTTGAGTCATAATTTCTATATTATCTATTCAGTTCTCGTTGGGAACGATACTTACTCATCATTTTATTACTTGAACGATTAGTGCACTTGCTAGTGTCAATTTTATCGCATCAAGTTTTTGGCACTGTTGCCGGGGACTAAAATAAAATATTACATTTATTGTGATTTTACTAGTTAATTTGAGAGTTCGTTAATTTGGTTTTTAAGTCTATTTTGCAGTGGGTTTTTGTTTCTAGTGCGTGACACGTACTAATGGGAGAATACTTATAGAATTTAATCCAGAAATTGAGCGCACTTTTCACGCTTTGAGAAGAGCAGCGTCAGTAACAGTTAATACAATGGCAGAAGGGAACAATGCAGAGGTGCAACGTGCACTGTGGGATTATGCTATGCTAAAGATGGATGGTGTTGAATCTAGCATCCAACGACCACCTATACAAGTGAACAATTTCGAAATTAAGCCCGCCATCATTCAGATGATTCAACATTCAGTGCAATTTGGGGGCCTAGCGCAAGAAGATCCGAATGTTCAGTTGGTGAGTTTCCTTGAACTGTGCGACACATTTAAGCATAATGGAGTATCGGAGGATGCAATTCGCTTAAGACTTTTTCCATTTTCATTGAGGGATAAAGCAAAAAGCTGGTTGACTTCTTTGCCAGCAGGATCCATAACGATATGGGCAGAATTGGCACAAATTTTTTTAGGGAAATACTTTCCTCCTGCAAAAACTGTAAAGTTACGTAATGAAATTACTATGTTTTAGCAGGTCGATAGGGAGTCACTCTATGAGGCATGAGAATGTTTTAAAGACCTTTTGAGAAGATGTCCTCATCATGAGTTGCCCATTTGGATGTAGGTATAAACTTTTTATAATGGTCTAACTAGCACAACCCGAAACATGATTGATGCAGCTGCAGGTGGCACTATCATGAGAAAAACTCCAGAAGAAGCCATTGAATTGCTAGAAGAGATGGCCATAAATTCTTATCAATGCCCAATTGAAAGGTTACCTATTAACAGAGCCTCAGGATTGCACAATATAGATGCTGTTATAGCTCTAGTAGCACAAATGGAGACTCTCACCAAGAAGATAGATGGACTTAATCCTACTACACATGCAATATGTGTATTGTGTGGTGGTAGTGGCCACCATAGTAGTAACTGTCAAGCAGGTAATCAGTTTGTATATAATTCATCTGCTGAACAAGTAACTTTGTTTCAAATTTTCACAGGCAAAACAATCCATACAGCAATACATATAATCCGGGATGGAGGAATCACCCTAACTTGTCTTGGAATCAAAGCAATGTGAAACAACCTCCTCCTGAATACCCACCTCAAGAAAAAAAAGTCCAACTTGGAGGACATGATGGCCAAATTCTTAAGTACAACAGAAACTAGGTTCCAAAATCAAGAAGCATCCATTAAAAATCTGGAAGTTCAGGTGGGTCAACTAGCAACTATAATTTCTGGACGTGCACAAGGTTCTCTTCCGAGCAATACAGAAAAAACTCCTAAGGAGGATGTCAAGGCCATAACACTAAGGAGTGGCACACAATTAGAAGAGCCAAAATCTAAAGAAATCACTAATGAAGAAGGCGAGAAATAAGAGACCACGCAAGAGGAGAAACGTGCTTCAGCAAAGAAGTCTACTAGTAAAGGTTTGATCGATTTTAACTCTGAAACTAAATATATGCCACCTCTTCCCTATCCTCAAAAATTTCAAAAAGAAAAATTAGATAAGCAATTCTCGAAATTTTTAGAGATTTTCAAGAAATTGTATATTAACATTCCATTTGCAGAGGCGTTATCATAGATGCCTAGTTACACTAAATTTTTTAAGGAAATTTTGTCTAATAAACGGAAGCTCGAGGAACACGGAACGGTGATGTTAACTGAAGAGTGCAGCACTATACTGCAAAACAAGCTACCTCCAAAATTGAAAGATTTAGGGAGTTTTACTATACCATGCACTTTCGAAAATTCATTTTTTGATAAAGCTTTATGTGACCTTGGTGCAAGTATGAATTTTATGCCTATTTCAATTTTCAGGAAACTTGGATTAGGAGAAGTCAGAATAACTACAGTGTCATTGCAATTAGCTGATTGATCGATTAAGAGACCACAGGGAATTATAGAAGATGTACTGGTAAAGGTTGATAAATTTATATTCCCTGTAGACTTCATTGTTCTCGACATGAAAGAGGATCGTGAGGTACCTCTTATACTTGGACGCCCATTTCTTGCTATAGGGAGAGCCCTAATTGATGTACAACAAGGGAAATTGATTTTGAGAGTCAATTATGAGCAAGTAGTTTTTGATATGTATAAAATCATGAAATATCCTTCTGACCTATCTACTTCTTCTTGTTTTCACGTGGATGTTGTTGATGACCTCATTGAGGAGTTTCAAGAGAAAACATTAAATGAAGATACTTTGTTGAGATCCATCATGGAATCAGGAACTACCACCACTTAAGAACTCGTCATCTAAGAAGAAGCAAGGAACTTGGAGGCTAAAATGGGAAAAGAAGTGCCAGAAGAACCAATAATAACCCCTGAATTAAAAACTTTACCTAATCATTTGAAATATGTTTATTTAGAGAAAAATATTTTCCCAGTTATAATATCCTCTTCGTTGACAGGTAAAATGGAAGAACACTTGTTGGAAGTCCTAAGAAGGGACAAAAAGGCTTTGGGGTGGACAATAGCGGATATCAAGGGAATTAGCCCTCCATTTCCACTCACAAAATTCTCATGGAGGAGAACTTCAAGCCTACTGTTCAACCACAGAGACGCTTAAATCTGGTAATGCAAGAGGTTGTTAAGAAACAAGTAGTCAAGTTGCTTGATGCAAGTATTATTTATCCAATTTCTGATAGTGCTTGGACCAGCCCGGAACAAGTAGTACCAAAGAAAGGTGGGATCACTGTTGTGAAAAATAATAATAATGAATTGATCACCACCAGAACTGTGACAGGTTGGCATGTTTGCATTGACTATAGAAAATTAAATAACGCCACAAGAAAAGATCACTTTCCTTTACCTTTTATTGATCAAATGTTGGAAAGATTAGCAGGTCACAGGTTCTATTGTCTACTTGATGGATACTCGAGATATAACTAAATTCCCATAGCACTCGAGGACCAAGAAAAAATGACGTTTACATGTTCTTATGGCACGTTTGCATATAGGAGGATGCCTTTCGGTCTCTGTAACGCACCCACTACTTTTCAACGTTGCATGTTGGCAATTTTTTCTGATATGACCAAATTTTTTTTAGAGATCTTCATGGATGATTTTACACTATTTGGTCTAACCTTTGACGATTGCCTTCATAATCTATCTTTTGTTTTACAGCGATGCGAAGAGACGAACCTTGTACTAAATTGGGAGAAATGTCATTTCATGGTCCATTAAGGGATAGTGTTAGGGCATAAAATATCATCTAGGGGTATTGAAGTTGACAAAGCAAAGGTGGTTGTAATAGAAAAACTCCCACCTCCAACTTCAGTCAAAGCCATCAGAAGTTTCCTAGGGCATGCAGAATTTTATAGGATTTTCATTAAGGATTTTTCAAAAATCTCTAAACCTCTTTCTAATCTTCTTGTAAAAGATGTGAAGTTTAACTTCTCTGATGATTGTTTGCAGGCATTTGCTACATTAAAGGATAAGTTGGTGACCGCCCCTGTTGTGGTAGCACTAGATTGGAACCTGCCGTTCGAATTAATGTGTGATGCCAGTGATACCGCAGTTGGGGCAGTGCTTGGTCAAAGAATAGATAAGGTTTTCAGGATAATTTATTATGCAAGCCACACTCTTACCGAACCCCAACTGAATTATACCATCACCGAGAAAGAACTTTTAGCTGTTGTATTTGCATTTGAAAAGTTTCGATCCTATCTTATTGGATCGAAAGTTACTGTTTATACTGACCATGCAGCTTTAAAGTACCTTTTAGCGAAGAAGGACGCAAAACCAAGACTATTGAGGTAGATTCTCCTTCTTCAAGAATTTGATTTAGAAATCAAAGATAAGAAGGGGATTGACAATCAAGTGGTAGACCACTTATCAAGGCTCAAAAAATGGGAAGAGACTAATATTAGCATTAACGAAGAATTTCCTGATGAGAAAATATTTTCTATTTCTTCGTTTAATTCTATTTTATCGTTGTTTAGACACCATGGTTCGCTGATTTCACCAATTCCCTTGTAGGAAACTGGATCCCAGGTCACTTCGCATATCAACAAAAAAAGAAACTCCTATCCAATGTAAAGCATTATTTTTGGGAGGATCCACATTTATACAAATTGTATGCAGACCAGGTGATTCGCAGATGTGTGCTGGAGCATGAGTTTAATAGCATTCTGTATTACTGCCATGACAGAGAAGCTGGGGGACATTTCGGTGCAAACCAAACAGTAGCAAAGGTATTGCAATCAAGTTTCTATTGGCCGATTCTGTTTAAGGATGCCTAGGCTTACGTCGCGTCATGTGATAGGTGTCAACGAATTGGTAACATCTCTAAACGAAATGAAATGCCTTTAAACAATATTCTTGTTTGCGAAATATTTGACGTTTGGGGTATTGATTTCATGGGACCCTATCCTATATCCTTGTCCAATCAGTATATTCTAGTTGCAGTAGATTATGTGTCTAAATGGGTAGAAGCCATAGCAACCCGCACTAATGATGCTAAAGTGGTTCTCCAATTCCTCAAGAAAAACATCTTTACTCGGTTTGGAACCCCTAAGACAATAATTAGTGATCGAGGTAAACACTTTGACAATCGTCAATTTAGAACCTTGTTAGGAAAATATGGAGTAACTCACAAACTCGGCACCTCATACTATGCACAAACAAGCGGTCAGGTAGAAGTTTCAAATCAGGAGGTGAAAAGAATTTTAGAAAAAATAGTGAATACTTCTAGGAAAGATTGGGCACTCAAATTAGATGATGCTTTGTGGGCATATAGAATAGCTTTCAAAACACCAATAGGATTGTCACCATATAGGCTGATTTTTGGAAAAGCCTGTCATCTTCCTGTCGAACTCGAGCATAAAGCATATTGGGCTACCAAATTCTTGAATTTTGATATGACCATTGCAAGACAAAAGCATTTGTTGCAGGTTGATGAATTAGAAGAACTTCGACTAGGAGCATATGAGAATGCAAGGCTGTACAAGGAAAAGATAAAAAAAATGGCATGATCGACACATCTCGAGGAAAGAATTTATTCCAAGGCAACAAGTTCTTCTGTATAATAGCAGATTTCGTCTATTTTCGGGAAAACTGAAATCTCAGTGGACTGGACCGTACACCGTGATAAGTGTCTCAACTTTTGGTGCCGTTGAATTACAACACGAGAAAAACAAGGAGATGTTCAAGGTCAACAGGCACAGATTGAAGCATTACATCATAGGCACGTTTGACCCTCAATCGTCCACAATCATTCTCGAAGAGCCATAAATCGGAAAGTCGAGCTAAAGACTATAAATTAGAACTAATATTTTGTTTTTATTTTTCTTGCAATTGAATTTGTTTTGTGTGTTTATTTTTTTTAATTTTTTTTTTGTTTGTCTTTTAGTTAAGTTTTTATTGTTTTAAATTAGTTATTTTTTGTTTTGTTTTCAGGATTGATTTGAGTCAGGCCCGAGAACTAGCACTGCAGTGCTGAAAAAACCATTATGAAGAGGTTAGACCAGAGACTCAGCGATGCACCCCCAAGAAGACACCGCTGCAGCGCCCAAAAGAGAGGAGTTCAGCACTGCAGCTCGAGATAGTCAGTGCTGCAGCGCCGAGTCACGCAATGGGTTTTAAAAACACGCTCTCTCACTGTTAGGTTGTGTAAAGTTTCTAATTTCCAGCGCCTCTCTCTCTCCAAATCACTAAAATTCAACTTTCTTCCCTCATCGCACCACCAAATTAGGGTTTTTGTGCATCTCTCACCACAGATTTCCCCAGCTCTTCACGAAAATTTCATATCTCAAGTGCTTTTGGGTGACTTTGCTTTCTTCCAATCAAGTAAGGTTTCTTCATCTTAAAACACCAAAAATTCAGATTAGTGAGTAAAATCACTCGAATTTTTTTTGTTTGCCTTACAATACATGGTGATTTGATGCGATATTGAGGAATGTAGAAACAGATCAGTTGAAACATCTTAGTTTTAGTTGGATTTTTAATTAACTTGGCTGTTAGTTGGGAGAAAAGTGTGATTGTGGCTGCGTGAAATTCCGGTGATGGTGGGTTGGCTATGCACTATATTATGCTGGGTCATTTGAGACTCGTTGATTGAAGACATTGCAAAGCTTTGATTGAAAGTTTTTCTGCAAAATTCTTTGGGAATCTGTGTGTGTGGAAGAGTGTGTTGCTCTAGGTTGTTTTCTGCAGATTTGGGCTTGGTTATTTACATAAAAGAAGTCTTGATCAAATGGCTCCTCTCAAACGCGCGAGACCCATCTCTACAAGTTACAATTCCGAGCTATTTGTTTCAAAGGAAGGAGAACAGAGGTTTGAGCATTCCCAACTCAAGAAAGTTCCAATCCCTGAAAGGGGATTTAATATCACCAAAGGACACTTTCCAGTCATTCACAGGATCATCACTACCCGAAAATGGGAAACGTTCTGCACAACACCAGAAGCTGCAATTATTCCGGTCGTGCATAAATTTTATGCGAATGCTACCGAGCACACGAATCCGAAGGTGAAAGTTTAAGGGAAATTGGTGGCATTCGACAAAGGCACAATTAATAAACTACTCGCTACTCCAAACATCCTAATGGATGAGCACAGTGCCTATGCCAGTGCATCTGACCTCGACGAGGTAATCCGGGTTCTCTGCAAACTTGGTACATAATGAAAATTATCAGATGATGAGTGGATTTCATTTCCATCGAGTGCAATAGGCAGGACAGCGAAAGCTTGGCATTACTTTGTGGGTGCTCGTTTACTTCCAACGACCCATTTAAGCGATGTTACAAGAGACAGGGTAATCTTGTTTTTTGCCATCTACCAAGGATTGAGTATTAATATGGGAAGCATTATCCAAAACAGCATTTTATACAACGCGAATTCGATCAGTGCGGGGTTGTATTTCCCATCTTTGATAACATCCCTTTATGGGTTGTGTGGTGTTACCTGGACTGCTGGGGAACAAATTAAACAACCAATGCATCCTCTGGATCTCAGGACTATCTATAGGATCACAGATATAGATCAAGCACCAAGCCAAGGATCCTCTTCCTCACAGCCTCCGCCAGCACAGCAACAACGGAATATGTCACTTTCTGATCGTTTGATAGTGGTTGAGACGAAGTTTCATGAGCTTCGGCAATGGGGTTAGCAGCAAGCATCATACATTGCGGGTTGTTTTCAAACCAATGACCAGATGATGAGGATTTTTGCCACTCATTTGGGAATCGACACACAACAGCTTCCTTCGCTACCACCATATCCTAGTCATAGCAATGATCCATAGGATCAAGACATTGACGAAGACGATTGATTTGAGTGTTGACTAATCATGGGAGTTCTGACTAATCATAGGAGTTCTTTTCTCTTACTTTATGTTCAAAGTTTATACATTGCAGACAATGTATCATTTAAGTTTAGGGGTGTTGAAGGTATCTAAGTGTTGTGTGTTGCTCATGTTTCTAGTTATTTTTGTTTCTAATTATTTTTCTGTTTGTTTTATCTGTGTGCTTTATTTTGTTTGATTTTTATTTTGTTGATGATGAGAAATAGATTGACTTGATTATAGCCATTGAAAACTTGAAAAATGTTGTGTTTGTCTGTGTGCTTGAGTTTGTTGTTGGATTTATTTTACATCGAACTCTTTGAACACAATGATCACTTACACCTAAGGACTTTGTTGTCTTGCTGTTTCGGAGAATGTTTATGTGAGCAATGTAGTTTCTTGAGATCTCATGGACTCTAGAACTTGTTTGAAGACCACTCGAGGCAAAATCCTAGGTAGTACAGTACCATAGAAATGATTCAGGCCATGTTTGGAACGTTTGAGCTTTTCTAGGCAACCCTTGATATGTGATTATCCTTAGTTTTTCCCTTTTGAGCTTGAATATCTGTTGTTTTGTCACCCGATCATCTAACCTACTTTCAAAAAAAAATAAAAAAGCTACAAGTTTACCTTTCATCTGTAAGCACATCGATTAATGAATGGACTATTCTCTTAAGTGGTGGCAGAGGATTGAGCAAGAGAAAGCAGTCTTTGACTTGGTTGTGTTAAGTATCAAATATTTTCCATCAAGAGTGAGCAAGGGACCCTAGTCATAAGAGGGCAAGGGAAAGATCGAAGTTGAAAAGTTTTACCACACGAACTATTTGTTCAAGTTGTATTTTGCCTATCACAAGTAGCTGGCAAAGCCGTGTTTGATCGTCGCGTACATACTCTGTTAGAGTTTCATTCGTGCACACAAAAATAAAGACTGGTACTACTATAGTACAAGCATACGAAAAAAAAAAAGTAAAGAAGAAGAAGAAGAAGAAGAAGAAGATGTGACAACAGCAAAAGTATTGAGTATTCCATGATAACTCAGGAAAAGTTTGAAATAAGTTTTTATTGGTTGATTTGCTTAAGGTAATGTGAGCCTGCATCGTCCTTCATTGTGGGCTAGTAGTACCCTTAGCGGAGAACCTTGAAAGCTAAGGCCCGAGCTCCCAGGTGATTCCCGTATATTCCTTCATGGACCTCTCGGAGAGCATAATCGGCCTCCGTGGGCCCGAGACATCGCAGGTAAGGCATGGTCAGGGCCCTCTTGTACAATTGCTCTTCCATGAGGGTGTATCGCGAGGCACGGGAGATTAGCCTCCTAGCTTGATCTTTCTGCTCGGGTACTGTGCCGTCTTTTAGATATTGGAGGATTAGATCCATCCATGTGGGTTCCTCCTCTACTGGCAGGACCAGAGCCTCATCTATACTTGTTGTGGAAAGAGTTTCTTGGTAGATAGCTCTGTTGGTCATTAGGTGCTGGGAGGAGGCCAAGTTGGCCAGGGCATCTGCTTTGGAGTCTTCGGCTCGATGAATCTGAGTTATCCGAAACGTTTAGAACTTGGTGGCTAGCTCTTTCACCTTTTAGAGATATTGGATGAGTCTCTCCCCCCTGGCCTCAAACTCTCCCGTTACCTGACTCTCCACCAACTGAGAGTCGCTGACCGTATCCAGAATCTCGACGGCCAATGCTTTGGCCAACCTCAGTCCGGCTAGGAGAGCCTCGTACTCTGCTTCATTATTGGAGGTCTTGAACCCGAACCTCAAGGTATACTCCCTAGTGAATTTGAGGATCCATCTACATTAAGGGTCCATCTTGGAGGGGCTTCATCGGGCACGGACACTGTGGATTCGCCCAAGCCCATGGACAGAGTTGTCTCCATAATGAAATCAGCTAGAGTCTGGCCTTTGATTGCTTGTCGGGGCCGGTAGTGGATTTCAAACTCTCCCAGTTCCACCGCCCACTTCACCATTCTCCCAGACACGCTGGGATTGTACAAGACTTGCCTTAAGGGTTGGTCCGTCAGGAGGACGATGGTGTGCACCTAAAAATAAGGCTGAAGTTTTCGTGCTGCCACTACCAGGGCATAAGCCATTTTTTCGATTGAAGGGTACCTGGTCTCGGCCTTATGGAGAATTCTACTGACATAGTAGATGGGCTTCTGGATGCTAGTTTCTTCTCGTACCAAGACGGAGGCCACAGTGCTCTGTCCGGCGGACAGACAAAGGAAGAGCTCCTCCCCCTGGAGCGGCTTGGTCAGGAGTAGCGGCGAGCTCAAATACCGCTTCAAATCTTCGAAAACTTCTTGGCAGTCTTCTAACTAGAAGATATCTTTGGCCTTCTTGATGGCCTTAAAGAAAAGAAGGCATATTTCCACGATTTGAACATGAAGCGGATCAGAGCGGTGACTCGGCCGGTGAACCGCTGAACTTCTTTCACAGACATGGGAGGGGTCATATCAAGGATGGCCTTTATTTTCTCCATATTGACTTCTATTCCTCTCTGGGTAACCATGAACCCTAAGAATTTTCCACCGGTTACCTCGAATGCGCATTTGGAAGGATTAAGCCTCATGTTATGCTAGCGCAATACTCCGAACGCTTCTTCCAGGTCTGAGTAGTGGTTCCGCGCTTCTGCGCTCTTGACCAGCATATCATCCACGTAAACCTCCATGTTCCGCCCAATTTACCCCTTGAAGATCTTTTTCACCAGCCTCTGATAGGTTGCCCCAGTGTTCTTGAATCCGAAGGGCATGACTTTGTAACAATACAGCCCTTGGTCTATGACGAAGGTGGTCTTATCCTGGTCTAGCTCGTGCATGAAGATCTGATTGTAGCCGAAGTACGCATCCATGAAAGAAAAGAGTTCATGCTCCGAGGTGGCGTCTACCAACTGGTTAATCCGAGGGAGAGAAAAACTGTCTTTTGGGCAAGCCTTATTCAAATTGGTGAAGTCAATGCAAATGCACCACTTGCCACTGGCCTTGCGGACCATTACCACGTTAGACACCGACTCCAAGTATTTTGCCTCCCTGATAAAATCGGCTTCTAACAGCTTATCCACCTCAGCGTTAATCGTCATCTGTCGTTCGGGGGCGAAGGTCCTCTTCCTCTGAATGACTAGCTTGTACTTGGGGTCCACGTTTAAGCGATGCTCGATTGTCCCAGGGCTGATCCCCGGCATGTCGGAGGCAAACCAGGCAAATAGGTCCCTGTTTTTTCGGAGCAGGGAGATGAGCTCATTTTTGTGCTCTTCGGGGAGGTTTGCACCTATTTGGACAGTCCGGGTGGGATCTCTTCTGAGTGGTACCGAGGTCAACTCCTCCACAGGTCATCCCCTGGGTGTCTTCATTTCATCCCTGAGATCTTCTACCTCAAGGGGCAGGGCCTCTGTCTTCTTCCTTTCCCTGACAGCGTTCAGGTAGCAGGCCCGAGAGATTTTCTGATCCCCTCTGATCACTCTTACACCTTCACTGGCGGGGAACTTGACCTTCAAGTGATAGGTTGAAACGACGGCCTTCAGCTTGTTGAGGGTCGGTCGGTCGATGATCATATTCTAGGAGGAGGGTTGCTTGACTACCTAGAAGGTGGTCTGCACTGTGGATGTCCTTGGCGCCGTACCTGCGGTCACTGGGAGGACTATACTCCCCTCAGCAAACACTGGAGAACCACTGAAACCGTAGAAGGGGGCCAGGGCTGGCTCTAGATGTCCATTCTTCAGCTCCATGCATTGATAAGCATCATGGAATAGTATATTCGCTGAACTCTCATTGTCAATCAGGACCCTCCGCACTTCGCAGTTGGCCACCAAGAGAAAGACTACCACTGCATCGTCGTGAAGAGTCTGCACGTCCTCCAAATCATCCTCCGTGAAGGAGATCACAGGCTCAGTTTTTCTTCTCTTATGAGGGCCACTAACGGAGGCTACGGCCCTGGCTTAGGCTTTACTGCCCTGCCCCTAACTATCTCCCCCGGTCGGGCCCCCGCGGATGGTCTTGATGATGTGGGTGGTCGTGGCTACTTCCTACTTCTTCCGACTGGGCCTTTCTTGCTCGGCCCTAGGGTTTCTTGGCGGGTCTCTTCGCTTCTGCTAACGATAGGGACGTCCGACATCTCTTCTCGACTGAGCGAGCTCGTCCTTTCTTCGAGACTCGATAAATTCCTTTAAGTACCCTGGGTTGATCAGAGCTTCAATCTGCTCCTTCAAGTCGTGACATTCCTCAGTGTCATGACTATAACTCTAGTGGAAGCGGCACCAATGCCTCTGGTCACCTCCGCGATGCGGCTTCTTGGGCAGCTACTAGAGGACGGACTTATCTTGGAGCTGCATGAGGACATTTGTCTAGGTGTCATTGAGTGGAGTGAAACCGTCAGCGTGAAGGTGGGGCCTATACCTGTTTTCCTGGTGGGGCCTCTTAACTTTCCCCTTTTGGGGGTCAGGATCCTTTCTCTTCTTCTCAGCTTCCCCTTCCCTCTCTCTTCTGAAGGCTTGGTCATTTTCTGCCAACATGTATTTCTCAACCCGGGCCAGGATCTCGTTCATGTCTCGGGGCGACGCCGAGTCAATTTAGAGCTGAAGATGCCCGACCTCAATCCATTTTTGAAGGCCATTACTTGGACGTTTGGGTGGAAGTCAAGAATCACCCATGCTGCTGTACTGAACCGTGAGATATAGGCCCGGAGCCTCTCCCCTCGTTGCTGGTTGATGTTGAAGAGGCTCTCTGAAGTCTTCTTGGGCCCCTTACTACTGAGGAAATGGGATGCGAAGGCGTAGCTGAGTTCTTTGAAGTTGCTGATGCTTCCTGGCTTCAGCTTTGAGTACCAGGTGTCTGCTGCCTTCTCAAGAGTCAGAGGGAAGGCACAGCACATGACCGGGTCTGAGTGGCGGTGTAGCATCATAGTCGTCTTATAGTGCTGCAAGTGATCCATAGGATTCGCGGAGCCATCATACATTCTCACTTGAGGCATCCTGAAATTGGGTGGAAGCGGAGTCTCGAGGACGTCTTTTGTGAATGGGGGGTCTTGGATGCAAAATTCATCCATTAGGTTTGGATCATTTCCTCTCAGAGCCGAGTCTATTTTTTCTTCCATTTCCTCAAACCGTCTGTCTAGGCTGAGGTTGCCTTTCGAGGAGGAGCCCTCCTTGGATTGACTGTTATGCGGCGAGGGTTCAGTATGAGGCTGGTTATAGGTGGGGTCATCCTTGTCGGAGGACTCGGCTTGTCCTGGAGCTTGGTGAGGGGGGAAGAGAGGTGGTTGACCTCCGCCCCGCACCTGGGCCGCCAGGCTGGTTATCATCCTGGATAGCTCTCAGAACTGAGCTTGAGTCACTGGGGCCTGGAGGTGGGCGGCCTCTTCCCCGCCATTGGGAGAGCCGATTTCGGAGGGGTGGGTGTGCTGCTTTCTAGGGGTGTCGTGCTCAGGGATTGTTGGGAACCTGAGTCTGGATTGGTAACTGTGAGCGTCATTTTGGATAGGAGCCGAGCACTCCACTGGAGCTTCCTTGTTGGTTCTTCTGGTATTGTTTCTTGGTGGCATCGTGACAAATGAGTTCTTTTTCCTTCTTCGCTCCTACGGTAGCGAGAGATTGTGGTTTCCCATGGACGGCGCCAATCTGTTGATGCCGCTTACTGTTGGTGCTGACATGGCCTGAGTGAGGACGTGGCTCGGACGTGGGTGTGACTTTGGTGAGGTACAGGTAACAGGAGTGAACTGAAGACCCTCAGAAGAAGGAAAGAGGGTGACCTCCGAGGGTGCTCTGATGCTTAAGTCAGCAACGATTTAAAGGAGAAGCCGAGGGCTTGTGCAGTTGAAGTGTAAGTAGAAGTGTGTGTTCATGATCTGGTGAAGTCCATACCTTGGTCCTTTTATAGCCGTCTGCCAATGGGGAGGTCTTGATTGCAAGCTCAGGAGAAGGGACACTGTAGGGCGTCAAGTTGTAGGGGAGATCCAGGCGCAGGTTTGCCAGGCCATCCTTCATGGGCTTGGGGGTTTTGCTGGGCCGAAGGGTACATTGGCCGTTTGTCTGGGCTAGAGGAGTCATTGGATCAGAATGCTACTTGGGCTGGAGAGTTTAGTTGGGCTTCTTATTGGGTTGAAGCAACCTGTCGGGCCTGAAGCTTATTTGGACTGGACCGCTCTGATGGGTCTGTTGCTTATTTGGGCCGGAATATTTTGGGCCATATCAAGTCCTATTTTTCCGAACTTTTCTTTTAACATCTAAAGGAAAGAAAGAAAAATGTTCTTTTCTTTTCAACTTTCCTTCAGATTTTCCACTCTTTCAAATTTTTCTGGATTTAAACATAGCATAAACAAAAAATGCATACTTATTGCCAAGAACAACATGAAGATTAGTAATAAGTCTCTTCATCTTCAGAGACTTTTCCTCTCTTTATATCTGACCTCAGATAGTTTGTCCACCTAAGCCTGCAACTCTTCCCACACCGATTCAACACAGTGTGCTTTGAGAGCGCTCGCCAGCTTCTTTGGCCGTATTTGTTGATATGATCAATCAGTTTCTGATCCTCCTCTGGAGTCCATGGCCCCTTCTTCAAATTGCTGTTGTCATCACAACAAGGAGACCTAACCATTTTGCCAATTCAATAAGATACAAATTAACAACTAATCCACAAAACAAGATAAGATTTTAGATTGAGAAATTATGAGATAGATCAGTTTAATTTGGATATGGTGCTGAGAAGAGTAAGGCTTTAAATAAAATGTTGGATTAGTTTTAGAAAATCTTGGTTAGACACGATGGTTTAATAAGTGCATGAATATGGGAGACGTACGTGATTCAATAGATGTTGTCATTTTCAGTATTCGGATATTTTTAAGCTGAGAAAACCCAAAGGCAAATCCGGAGAAGTCACCTAACAACTATCTTGCCTTTTCTGGACAGAAGGAAGAAACCACTGAGCAATTGATGGTGGCACCAAAATCAGGATTAGGTAATAATTAATTAATTAAAATGTGTCATTGAATGAAATGATTAATTGATTTGAATTTCGTAATGGGCATGTGATTAAAAAGCCACAATCTATTTATAGATTCATATATATGTATAGAAAAAGGGGTACCAATCTGATATCCTTATGATTAATTAAAAATGTTCCCAATTGCCATAGACTTGGTGCTTTAGTCAGCTAGGGTTAGAAGTAAGAGAACTCTTTTTGGAAAGTTAAGGTTAAAACAATTTTAATAAAATGATTTCAAGGTGGAAAATTAACTTGAGAGTTGAGATAATTATCTAAGCCATTTGAAGGTAAAAGTTTACGCATTGATTATATATGACTTGATGTTAGAATAGAATAAGGAACATAAAACATAAATACGACAAAGATATTTTAACACACCTCTAACTCTCATTTCTTACACTAAAAGAGATCAGAAGTCGTAAAATAACTCATTACAGTGTTTTTTCTCGACTCACTACAATTAGTTTTGAGAGAAAAATGATAAATTATTGGTAAAACTTCTACATGTACAATGTTACAACAACACTGTATAGATATTGAGAATTGGTTAAAAACAAGTGTTGATATAGCAGCGCCCCAACGAAAATTAACTAAAATAGTTATATTAATTTAATGATTACTTGTCACATTTATTGGTAACATCATATATTTACTACTAAGTTTAAGAACTTTACAATCAAATAAATATGTTACTTTTCATTTTTCTTTTCAAAGTGAGATTATAAAAAACAATCATTGTCTTCAAAATATCTAAAACATCCTGTTTTATTTTGCAAGTGTGTACACTCAAAAGATACGCAAGCAGTTTGGTAGGATTTGGTTAAAATTTATTTCATTTTGTTTCAAATATCAAATTGGTATTCATTTGCAGTTCTAATGAAATTTTGGGAAGAGTTTAATCAAGCCTTTTTGGTGTCATATGACCGGGGGTTTTAACATTTTCTTCTTAAATTTTCTTCTATATATAGTTCTGTATTCTGATGCAGACATATAGGTGGCTTTTGCGAAATTATCTTGTTAATTTCTCTTTTCTGAGAATAATTGGCTTTAATTTCAAGGGTGATTTTTTTGAGCTTTACATAATGTAATATTCTTAATTAAACAATTCTTAAGCAATTACTTTCTATAAAAAATTTCAAGATAATTTTTTATTATCCTAATGCTCTCATCACTGTGGTCGTCATGTTTGTCATTTTCTTAATATCTTGACATCTTTCAAAATGTTTCTTCTGCTATGTCTAATTCATGTATTTAATTCTTTAAAAAAAAAAGTTAGTAATCTCAAACTACTCCCTGCAATTTTGTGATTGCATGAAGGGTTGATCACCCAATCTCCAAAACTATCTTTTTAGTCCTTTGAACGCTAAATTAGTGCCTCTTTCAGTTTTACGCCGACGTTGGAATTCAACAAAACAGTAAATTAAACTTGTTTAATAAAATAAATCAATTTATATATATGCATACTTATGTTAATTAAGAAAAACTATAACTTGACCCGAAATGAATAGGTAGGGATGATGAGTTGATGACGGCATCCATGAGCAGATTTACGTATGGACAAAATCTCAAAATCCTTTGAATTTTTTTATAATACTAATAAGGTGTATTCACTAACAATTCCCTTGTGCCTCTATTGAAAAAAAAATTCTTGGTTTTGTGCTATGTAAAAATATATATCATGAAGCATTTTCTATTATTGTACGGCATGAAAAGAAAAAAAAACTAATATTTTCATTTTATTCAATAATGAAAAATGTAGTGTCATGTATTTTTCATAATAAAAAAGTTTTCTTCGATTATCAAGACTTTCACAAAAAATTTTAATTTTGAAAAAATAAAAAAACAAATATTTAAGAAACAAATTATATATATATATATGGAAATACTAACTTCCAGCACAAGTTGTTAATATGTTCAAATTCAGTTGAACTAAAATTGCTCTGCCGCTTCACTTTAAACAATGATATTTAAGAAATTTTATACATACAGCAAAGGTTTTTTTTTTATTTTTTTTTTTCTAAATACAAAAAAGGAACGTCTCTTGACTCTCTTCTTATGTGCCACTCTAAGGATGGCTTCCCTTTATCTATTCTCTCCCTTCTCCTCTCTCTGTCTATCTACTTTGTCTTCCTCGGTTTTAGTATATATCAGTGTTTTCATAAGTGAGGCGTTTTGCCTCAATAAGGCGAGGCGTAAGTCCCGAGGAATTGGGGCGTAAGCCTTTTGAAACACTGGGACGTTTTGATAAAATAATATTAATTAAATTATAAAAATATTAAAAAATTAAAATAATATTAATTAATTAATTATCAATAAACTTTACTAACTTAAGACCTATGAATGAATATTTATATATTGTTGTAATTTGTAAGTGATTAATTAAATAGTTTGTAATTTAAACTAGATAACATGTATTATTTATTTATGAAGTATAATAATATCACATCGGCAGTGCTAGCTCAGTGGTAAGGTTTATGATTATGACATACTAGGTCTTGAGTTCGAGCCGCACCGTAGGAAAGAAGAATTAGCAGTGGCTGATCAAAACAACGTCGTTTTGGTTAAATGGGCTGATATCAGTTGATCCAAAATGACCTCGTCTTGAGGTTGCGATAAAAAAAAAAAAAAACGCCCCAACAATCACGCCCGTGGGCATTTTACCCGGATCCCAAAGTATATATATATATATATATATCTTCTTCTCCGGCACTGTTTACTTTTTTTTTCTCCGACACTGGTTGTTTTTCCGACGATTGTGTTTTTATCCTACCCGCATCGTGCCCACCTGACCCGAGATTTTCCTGCCCAAAATATTTTTTGGAATTGCATTGCACATTGTTCAATTTGGCCTTTTGCAATTTTGTTATATGTACTCTGGTTGGTATAGTGTGACATCAGCTTCATTTTTAATTTTTTTTTTAAAGTTTGCATAGGTGTTAACAACTTGACTGTTGATATAGCGTGCCAATTTGTGTTGCTAACCTTATGGTTTATTAGTTGACCGAATAGTGTGGTTGCTTTTCTAATTTGGTCTTGACAATTTTATATATACAAATATCATTCTTTTTTCTTTTTCGTTTATTGTCTCAATTAGATTGGTTCCTAAGGTTTTTGAACGTGCTCTTTTTGATTTTGAGATCTATTTTCTTAAATTTTGCTCCCATTATTTAGTTCTTTTTGCTACTATACTACGATTACTTCTGCTACAACTCGTTTTTCCCAAAATCAAAGTTGTCACTATTGTCCAAAGCCTAGACATTTTATTGTAGATTGTCCAATAAGGTTTGTCGGTATTGTCATCCAAATGGTCATTTTCTTGCAGATTGTCTCATCCGACCTCTGAGAGAGACCACATATGCAATCTACCTACAACTTGGGATCTCGGGTCACCACTGCTACTACCTCTGAAGGTTCTTATAATGGTTCCTCAACACCCACCTTTTCGACAAATGATCTTGAAGACCTCTTAAAACAAGTTCTCTCTCACTCTATTACCCAACCTGCTACTACTATATATACCAACCCGAGTACTTCTCCTTGGTATTTTGATTATGCATGTTGTAATCATTTGACTGTTGGTTCTTTTCTTTTCTCTTAAAAAATATGTGATTCTTCTGCCTCTATCATTTATACTACGAATGGGTTTTCTCTGTATGTCAATAACATTGGTCACATTTTCACACCCACATTGTCCTTACCTAACACCTTTTTAATTCCTAAGTTTTCTTTGAATCTTATTTCTATTGGACAACTCTGCGACATGGGACTTCATGTTCCTTTTTGGGGTCAAAATTGTGTTGTACAGGATCCTCAAATGGGATAGACTCTTGGGATCAACCGTAAAGTAGGATGCTTGTTCAAACTCAACGATCTTCATATTCCACCTCGTTTTTACGCTTCCGCTTAGGTATTCGATATTTCTCCTCTAAGGATTTTTGCATTCATGTTTGGGTCATACTTCTGTCAATCAATTACGTCTGTTAGTTTCTACTGGTTCTTTAGGTTCTGTTAAGGATGATCATTTTGATTGTTTCTCATGTCAATTTTCTAATCAAACTGCTTTACCTTTTACTAATAGTACTTCGATTTCATATTCTCCTTTTGATTTAATTCATTCTGATGTTTGGGGTCCCTCTCCTAATTCCATTATGGGGGGATCAAAATACTTTGTCATTTTTGTTGATGATTTTTCTCGCTACACTTGGTTATATCTTATGCGCACTCGCTCTGAATTATCACAAATTTATCAAAATTTTGCTGCTATGGTTAAGACTCAATTCTCTTGTTCCATTAAAACTTTTTGGGTTGACAATGCCATGTAGTATATAGAATATGGTTTTCTTGCCTTTCTCCAGAACCAAGGTTCTCTTCCTCATCGCTCATGTCCTGGCACTTCTCAACAAAATGGGCGTGCTGAATGCAAACATAGACATATCTTTGAAATTGTTCATGCTTTAGTCATTTCTACCTCTTGTCCTGAGCGCTTTTTGTAGGGAAGCCGCTCTTACTACTATCTACACCATTAATTGTATCCCTTCCCATGTCATTCAACATCAACCTCCATATGAACGCCTGTTTAGTACTCTTCTAAATTATTCCCTTCTTAAAGTATTTGGTTGTGCTTGTTTTATTCTCCTTCAACCCCATGAATGCACCAAGATAGAACCTCGTGATAGACTTTGTTGTTTTCTAGGCTATGGCATTAAACATATAGGTTACAGATGTTGAGATCCTATATCTAACCGACTTCGTGTTTCTCATCATGTCATTTTTTTAGAACACATGATGTTTTCTTCCTAATCCTCTTGTTTATCTTCTCACAATAACTATTTTATTTTTCTTCGATTTTTTTTGTTGACTAATTTCCAAATGATAATGTTTCTGACAATGTAATTGACCTCTTACAGGTTTCTTCTGACACTACTATGGCCCAGTTTATAGAGTCTGCTCTTTTTGATGGTTCTAGTCCAGCTCTTCTCGAGTCTTTGGACTCGATTGTTCGTTGTCTTTCTTCCCGGGTAAGTAAACCATCTACTCATCTTCATGATTATCATTATTTTTTTTGCCATTGCCTCTTTCTATGAACCTTAATCCTATCGAGAATCTAGTTATGATCCTCTTTGGTAGCAAGCAATGAATGACTAGCTTCAAGCATTTGCTAAAACTCATACCTAGGACTTGGTTGATATACCCTCTAGTAAAACTGAAATTGGGTGTAAGTGGGTCTATAAAATTAAAACTCATTCTGATGGGTTTGTGGAACAGTATAAAGCTGGTCTTGTTGCTAAAGGTTATGCTCAATAATATGGTATTGCTTAAGAAGAAATATTTGCTCATGTTTCCCGTCTTACATTTATTTGTAGTTTGCTTGCTGTTGCTGCAGTACGAAAATGAAATCTATTTCAAATGGACATAAAAAATTCCTTTCTCAATGATGATGTTAATGAAGAAGTTTACATGTAACCTCTTTTTGGTTATAATCACCCACTTAATAAAGTGTGTCATCTACAACGAGCTCTGTATGGTCTTAAACAAGCTCCACGAGCTTGGTTTGCAAAATTTAACTCCACTGTCAGTCAATTTGGTTTCACTTCAAGACCCTATGACATAGCCCTTTTATCAAGAAAATTGAAAGAGGTTACATTATTCTCCTCTTGTATGTTGATGATATGATCATGACAGGTGATGATATACATGGTATTTCTGAGTTCAAAGCCTTTATTAGTAAAGAATTTGAAATGCAGGATTTGGGTTCTCTTAACTACTTTTTGGGTCTTGAAGTATCCTCTGATTCCACTGGTTATTATTTAACTCAAGCTAAGTATACTTTTGATCTTCTTACTTGAGTTGGTTTGACAGATAACAAGGTTGCCTCTACTCCTCTTGAGGCCAATGTTAAGTTCACTTATATTGATGGTTAACCTCTTAGTGATCCTACACTTTATTGTCAGTTGGTTAGGAGCTTGATTTATCTTACTGTGACTCATCGTGATCTTGCTCATGATGTTCATATTGTTAGTCAATTTATGTATGCACCTCTTACCACTCATTTTGCTGTTGTTCTTTTTATCCTTCAGTATGTCAAAGGTACTTTGTTTCATTGCTTGCATTTCTCCTCACAATCTTCTCTTGAATTACATGCCTATTTTGATGCTGATTGGGTCGGGGATTCTATTGATCGACGTTCTACCACTAGTTTCTACTGAACTTATCTGGCTTCGTTGGTTACCACAGGATATGGGTGATGAGGACACGGTTAACAAATGGGAGGCAGATCCTATTCAAGTTCTAATTGGTCAAGTTACATGGGCTCGAGCTAAACGGTTTATTCAAGTTCCAATTGGTCCAGTTATAAGGGCCAGAGCTAAATGGTTCAAGAAAACTCTCAATTGGCTTATTCAACACATTTGGGCGAAGAACTATCTTTGGGGGCCCAATGATAATGCTATACATGATCCACAAGGGATGGGTTTCCATGATCCAAGGGAACTTCCACTTTGGAATTTCAGGAAGGCCCAACGACTAGAATTAAAATGGTCATATCTTCTTGTCCGCAACTCCAAATGGACTGAAACTTATTGGGATGGAAAGATGACGTCTTGAACTTCAATTTAGACCTAAGAAAGTTCCAAAAAGGATATTGTTTGGGCCTGTTATGATGGACCTAAATCCAGCAGACTGTTGCATCCGAATCTTCTTCCACTTTGGGCTTGCACCTTGCACCTTTTCTTAATTGTTTCCTTCTGAATTTAATTGTTGCATAATAAGGCTTGCATGCCAAGTTAGGTACTTTATTTATTTGGATTTTAGGTTATCAGAATTCTATTTAGGTTTATTTCCTATTTCATAGTTTCCTATTCCTACCAGAATTCTGTTTAGGTTTATTTCCTATTTCTTAGTTTTCCTTTTTCTAATTGGTTACGAATTCTTATGTATTTAAATAGCCATTGGCTTTTGGAATAACACAATTCAAATTTGATTCATACTTTTGGAGAGAAATTTCTCTTTAGTTCTTTTAGAACTTTTGAACTTATCGGAGTTTCTGTGGTATTCATCTTCGACTTATCAATCAATCCTTCCATAATTGATTGTGGCGTCTTCATTATACCAAGGTTCTTGCTTCAATATAAGCAACGGGTCGCAGTCTCACATAAATCTACTTCTAGACGATCTTGGAGGTCTTCTTGATCCATAAATTTCTTAGTTCTTGGCGTGGATCATATCAGTAAGAAGATATGACCATTTTAATTCTAGTCGTTGGGTCCTCCCGAAATTCCAAAGCGGAAGTTCCCTTGGATCATGGAAACCCATCCCTTGTGGATCATGTATAACATCATCCTTGGGCCCCCAAAGATGGTTCTTAGCCCAAATGTGTTGAATAAGCCAATTGAGAGTTTTCTTGAACCATTTAGCTCGGGCCCTTATAATTGGACCAATTGGAACTTGAATAAACCGTTTAGTTTGGGCCCTTGTAACTTGACCAATTAGAAATTGAATAGGATCCGCCTCCCATTTGTTAACCGTGTCCTCATCAATGGGTGTTACACATTCTGCTGTCATACTACAATAATCGGAGTGCCATGGCTATTGCTCATAATGATGTTTTTCATGAATGGACCAAACAGATTGAGAATGATTGTCATTTTGTTCGTCAATATATCGACCGTGGTACTATTTGCCTTATTTCTGTTCGCCCTACTGCTAAAATTGCTAATATCTTCACTAAAGCTCACTTATCGGGCCGTTTTCATGAGTTAGTTAGCAAGCTCAAGTTGGCTTGTACTTTACCACCTTGAGTTTGAGGGGCGGTATTAGAATTTATATTAGGTTGCTTGTCTAATTAGGTTTTAATTAACTACTTAATTTTTACTTACCATATATGGCTCTCTGTACCACTATATATACTGTAGTATATTTGTAAATCAAGACATAATACAATTCCTCTATTCCAAAACCCTATTTCTCTTTTATTTTTCTATCATTCAATTTCCCCCTTTTCTTTTCACTCTCTTTTAATTTACAATTTCTCCTATATGTGCACCTTGGTACTTGGATCGTTTAAATGAATAAGAAATCAAAAAAGATAACAAGTGAAAGAGGATGTCAGATATGCAATTATCTATAGACAGTCACAAAAAGGCATAAAAAATGGCTTTGGTTTTTGTTTTTTTTTAATGGAGTGCTTGGAGAATAATGATAAAATGAGAAATTAAGCTCATCTTTTCAACACACAAATACAGAGAGATAAAAGAAAAAAAATAGAGGGAGATAAATATGGAAGATAGAAGAAACAAATAGAGGGAGATAAGAAGAGAATAGTGATGCTCAAGTAATATGAGCAAAAGAAGAGTTGATTTAAGGATGTAAGAAATGTAAAAGAGGTCTCATGCTTGGGTAAAAAGGTCTTAATAGGTTACAAAAATCACGAGAATATTAGCGAGTTCATTCACAGATTGGACTTTGCCGGAAATAATGAAATCCACTAGTAATAAGGGTTTGCGGTTCTCAATTCGGGTTTGTGAAAGCAGAGAAACTGTGATTTTTGTACAATTACCATATTGGCTCTTTATTTTCTATTTACTAAACTAGATATATTACAAACTGCTAATTTGTGCCTCAAGCATGTCAAGTTAGCATTAACCAAATATATAATGAGTTTTCTAATTTAAACTTTGTGGACCAAACACCCTCAATAATTTAAATTTTATAACACAAACACAAAGGTAATAGTGTAATTTAATAAATGCACTTATTTATATTTTTTCACTTTTGAGGGTTTATGGTGATATTGGGTTAACCGTTGGTAAAAAAAATGCTTCTTCATACTATTGGAAAGCTCTCACCAAAATTTGTTGGGAATCTAACACCCAACCAATGACTACATAATAATAATAACAAAAAATAAAGAGATAGGAACACAAGAATTTTAACGTGGTTCGGCACAACTCATTGCCTATGTCCATGAGTCGATCATTATTCCACTTATTTGAAACTTTTGGAAGGAGAAAAGCTGTTAAAACTCACTCCACTACTGCTTACAACTTTTAGAAGGAGAAAAGTTGCTAAAAATCACTACAAAACAGTACATGAATTTTCAAGCAAAAACTGTATGAAAACTGCCCCCAATACATCTCACAACCTGAAACCCCAATACACTCAATATTCACTCAACCCTTGGATATTGGTGTTTGGATTGCTAAACCCTCTACATCTTGACCAACTATTCCAACTTAAGGAATAGAGATCGACTTCTTCTCCTAATGGCCATATTTATAGACTTCAACAAGCCCATCAAGTCTATAGACCTTCAATTAATACATGGTCATAACATAATAGATTAAATATTGGTGACCAAGATGCATTGGTCTTCACACAAACTCATTTACCAAGATACATAGGTCTTCACACCAAGTCGCTTACCAAGATAGTCAAATCCATAAATAATGAGCCACAAATCTCAATATGGCTCAAGTTTTCAATTCCTGAATCGAGTTTGTTTCCACTAGATTAACCTCCCTCGATTTGGACAGGTTTTCTACTCATCATTTAGATTTTGGGCCTAATCCCAATAAAATCTACAAATTGAGATCTGAAAGCATTGTCACCCAACGAGTCAGCTACCCTCACACATCGTCAGTTACTTCGAGAGTTTATTTTTTAGATCTAGCACTTTTCAGTGACTTTTAAAAGTAAAACCAATATTTGGATTTTTGACCTACCTTTACAATTTGATGGCGTACCACCGCTGAAAAGAGCCGAGGTGGATCACAGTCTCCAGCATTCGCGAGTGAGCTTTGTCCTTGCATTTTGAATTTTTTACTTTCATGATTCTATTTTGTAAAATCTCAAAAAGTTCTTATTTTAATCCTGTTTTAGTGTATAATCAGGGGCATTTTAGTACAAAAGGTTGGGGCACAATCTTAACCTATATCAAATAAATTTTTTTATAATAATTTTACCCTAAAGATTCTTTAATCTATCCTTGATTATCATTAGGACTGTGATTTGGAATGTATTTAACCTGAAAATCAGTAATGTTGCCTCTTTTTGTTGCGACTCTTTTATTTGAGTATTCTTTTCATTTTAGCTTGAGATAAAAATTTGGCTTATGCTCTAATTAATAGACAGGCAATGAAACACAAAAGCTTCCTCAATCTTTGAGGGAATTATGTCTTCTAGTTATCTCAAATTCTAAAAAATGATCTCAGCAATCATGCTTTTACTTTGATTACTATTTTATATTCTTATGTTTGGTACCCTGATTTAAGCCAAGTTTAGCTTAAATTCAGGGTTGATTTACCAATTCCAAGGCAAGTCAATGTACCAAACTTGACCATATGGATTAACTGGTCAAATTACATTTGTTTCCGTTAGTGAGACCAACTATGTTCCAACCTAGAAAAATTTGTTCACAAAACCAACAATTAATGAAAGTCAAAACCCTACCTAGTCTGGATAAAAAATTTGAAACTCTTTCGGTGAAAGAAGAAATATTCATTTCAAATTTAATTTAATTTATATGGTTGCTAAATTTTTACATGATTGTAACACACATACTTATGTCTCATATCATGTATCAAGGCATTTGTGTTCAATAGAGGCTACATACCAACCTTAGGGTGTATTTAGTAAGAGAGAAAAGTGAGAAGAAAGAAAATTATGCGGAATAGACTTTTCTCTTGTTTAGTAGGAGAAAAAAAAGAAGAGGATTGATATTTTCTTTACGAATCATAATCCTCCATAATTAAGAGGATTGAAGAGTGGAAAATGGGAGAGAAATGATAAGATTATCAATTTAATAATTAATCCTCATCGAATCCCTAACATCAGTATCTATGAAGGATAAAATGGTAAAATAATACTATCTACATTTTCCTTTTACTAACTTTTCCACTCTAATAAATAAGAATAAAAGAAAATTATTTTCTTTTCTACTAGTTTTCTGTCGTCTTATTGAAAAAATTAATCTTCTAATTTTCCTATCTTTTTAGTTTTCTTTCCTCTTACTTTTCTCACCTATTAAATATACTCTTAATTTTTCATAAAATTAAAAATTAGATTAATTTAGTCAATCAAGCAAAGTGTATGCAAGAATTAATTACTCCTGATTTTAGTAACTTGTAGTATTTACCGCACAAGCCATATGTTTGACAAATCATTAAATAAAGGGTTTTGACTTCTTCGTGGTTAGTTAAAGGTTCTTCACACAACAGAGAAAGTAAGATCCGAGGGGAGTATATTTCATCCTTTCATAGGTCATTCGCTTCATTTACAAGTCTTGTAAATGGGAAAATGGTAAAAAAAACAAAAGTAAAAGTATAAATAATAGGTAAAAGAAGAACACATAGAGACCACACACATAAATACAAAGTTCTTATAGAGTTTACTAATTTACTTATCAAACTTGGTTTCCTTATAGGAGGACTTAGGGTATCTACCATTAAATATATTAGTTTGCATGTTTCTTTCGACAACAATAAGAAACTGAAACAAAACAAATGAAAAGAAAGTAAGAGTTATCTTCCTTCTACTTTAAAGAAACTTCTTTGAAGTCCCATTATTTCAAAAAGATAAGGAAATCACTTGTATTTCGTATGGTCAAGTTTTTACTCTGCATGACTTTATGTTACAACTTTTTCTACACCTTCTCTTGGTAAAAATTATAATAATTTGCTTAATATATGAATTTAAAAAACTTAATAAAATTTAATAGGTTACCTAGCAATAGATAGAGGCACGACACTCACTCTCGTTAAGATGATTCAAGTCATTGCGGGAGTCATTTATCAACAAGTTCAATAGGATCACTGACTTGTCACCCTAGGATACAATATCCCAACTTTACTACGGCATATAGCTCTTTCGATTTTGCACTAAAGGGAGAGTTCAAACCTCCACAAAATATACTCTTCTTTTTTCAATAAAAAAAATGAGAATAAAAGTCAATGTACGTGTGAAGCGTATTGAGGTGTGTTTGGGAGAGTATCATACAAGCCTTATATAGGCATAGAGAGTGAGGGGTTAATGGGAATGGTGGAGTTACACATATTGTGTAACTTAATGTAACTCTCACACAAAATGTTTCCCAACAAAATCTCACTATCTAATTTTAATCATAAAAGAATGTTTATTTTTTATTACAATATCTAGAACTTCCCCACCAATTTTAATAAAAATATGTAAATACCTTTAAAATAGAATTACTAGACAAAGATAGACCATTATGCATTATAAAGATGTGCTCTACATTGAACATTCACTTAGTGATTCAACGATTTATATTCCAGAATCAGTAGTGGACCAAACCTTGAACTATAGTTGCTTAAGAGAGATAAGATATAGCTTTACACACACAATAGTCCAGGTATCAACATGAGCTTTATTGGCCAGCATATTACAGCTTTGTACTTATCCCAGTTTCATGAGCAATATAAAGAATAAGCCTAATTCTCTTAGGGAGTGGCCTCCCCTCCACGCTCACATAGGTGAAATCCATCAAAGGTATTGCTGTAATTATAACACCCCACTCATAAGAGCTACGGATTTTCATTAAGACTTTAAAACCTCAACCTCTCATTTCATTACAAGATAAATGCATTAACTCCTTAGGGATGAGTTTAAGAGCTTATATGCTCTAGATTTAGTGCATCTCACCACCAAACCACATTATGATTAGTTCTTCCCATTGAACCCATTTTTTGGGATTTACGATTCCCAGGTTGTGTATCCTCAATGTTGGTTTATGCATCTATAGGCTTTAGCCTCATCTCCTTCAATGTCATCAAGACCTTTGCTCTAACTACAGCCTTAGTCAAAGGATCTGGAAGATTATTACATGATCAAATATCATCAATAGTTATAACACCATTACTCTAATAAGATTTGACAATACTATGTTTTCTTCTAATAGATCTTGATTTCCCATTATAGTAACGATTATACACTCTACCAATAGCAATAGTGCTATCACAATGCATCAAGATTGGTGGTACAAGTTTTACCCACATGGAGATTTCATATAAAAAATATCTTAACAAATTAGCTTTCTCACTAGCTAAAGCTAAGGAGATAAGCTCAACCTTCATAGTTGAGTTAGTTATTATTTGTTATTTTTTAGATTTCCAACAAATAACACCTCCTCCAATTGTAAAAACATAACCAGTGGTAGAAAATAAATTATATGGAAAAATATTCCAATCAGCTTCATAAAATTCTTCAATTACAATATGGTAGTTTTTATAAAATAGACCATAATTTTTAGTACCACTTAAATATTTCATAACTCATTCAACAACACACTAGTGGTCAGAACTCGAATTACTAATAAATCTACCAAGTAAACCTACTGCATATGCAATATTAGGTCTAGCACAATCAAATCAGTAGCATATCTTAAACTCCTTAATACGCTAGCATATCCCTTTTGATCAATGATTTCACTATCATTGCAAGTGGTATACAAAGGAAAGCTAGGATCAAAAGGAGTATTAACAGACTTACAATCAAAATAATTGAACTTTCTCAAGATTTTCTCAATGTAATGTGATTGATCAAGAAGCCATCACGTGTTCTAGTAATTTTTATGCCCAAAATAAAGTTACTCTCACCAAGATCTTTCGTATCAAAATTGTTATTTAGCAATGGTTTGGTTTCTTTGACAATCTCTAAATTATAACAAAAAAATTTAAGAGATCGTTCACATAGAGACTAACAATCACATGCATATCATGAATACTTTTAACGTATATGCATTTTTCACACGTTAGATTTAAAATCATTTTCTAACATGCACATGTCAAACTTTTCATGCCATTGTTTTGGGGCTTGTCGCAAACCATATAAAGATTCAGTCAATTTACACATTTTTTTTCATTGCCATGTTCAACAATTCCTTCAGGTTGATCCATATAAATCTCTTCCTCTAGATCACCATTTAAAAAGATTGTCTTTACATCCATTAGATGGATTATCGAATTATGAGTTGTTGTAATTGCAACCAACAATCTAATAGAGGTAAGCCGAGTAACAAGAGAAAAAAGTATCAAAAATTCTATATGTTCTCTTTGTTTAAAGCCTCTTGAAACAACTCTAGCTTTAAACTTATCTATTGTCCAATCTAGTTTAAGTTTTTTATTTTTTATTTTTTTTATTCTAGGAACCCACTTACAACCAATATTTTACAACCTGGTGGTAAGTCTACTAATTTCCAAGGCTTGTTAGAAATTAGTGAGTCCATTTTATCATTGATGGTCTCTCTCCAAAATACCGTATCAGTTGATGCCAAAACTTTTTTCAATTTTATAGGATTATCATCAATAGTGTAAACATAATAGTGAGGGCCAAAATCTTTTTCTACTGTAGATCATTTACTCTATCTCAGTTGAGTATCAAAATTTTATTTATTTTCTAAGTAGTAGAAGAACTAGGTTTTAAAAAACTTGTTTTTTTTTTAATTTTCTTGGCCCCTGCTATTCTTAGATTTGAAAGGAAATTTATCTTCATGAAAAATAACACCACCCAACTCGATAATTATTTTATTATTAATATTAAAAAAATTATAGGCTGTACTATTTTTTGCATAGCCAAGAAAAGCACATTTTAATTCCCAATTGAAAAAAAAAAATTTACTTAACTTTGTGCCATGTAAAAATACATGGCACGAAGCATTTTCCACCATTGGATAGTACGAAAAGAGAGAGAAAGTGAGATTTTCTTTTTATCCACTGATGAAAAATCTTTTTGTTATATATCTTTCATGACAAAAGAGTTGCCTCCAACTGTCAAGACTCTAACAGAACCAAGGTAGTTGTGAGCTGCCTAAAGTCCCTCAAAAGTTGAGGCCGAGGATGTAAGCATCATAGTCGCTCTAAAAGATGGAAACCCTAACATCTCGAACGAAATCAGACCCTAAACGGATCAACTCTCCCGAAACTTCTCCCTAGAAGTCTCCGATATACCTCGAGTACAACGGGTCCTTAATACTTCGAGATGCTCGAGGATTGAGCCCTATAATTAGAGAAGTCTGGCCGAGCTATAGAGACTAACAACTCTCCAAAATCTCTCATGGACATTCACGAGTAGAATTTATACCAACCACTATCTTGCACTTTGAAGGAAACGGTATAGATCTAGCCTCACACTCCCTTAAAAGACCGATCAAGCTCCATCAAGGTTCGAGACGGACAGATCACAGCCCACTCACCTCAAAGGCGACAGGATAAGAGGAGCAAACTTAGGGTATGTTTAGCTCTACTCTAAAACCAACAAACCACCCCATGAAGACCTCACCAGCCAAGGGAAGAAGCTCGACCAAATAACAACCTAGAAGGTCCTCCTCGATAATCTTCCAGCCCCAGGCTTTAGTTTCTACTTGCCCCGCATAACCCTCTTCATCTAGATAAGTGAGATCATTATAGTAAAAGAAAGCCAAACCTTGCAAGAAGAAGAATCTTAACACACTCAAACTTAGCTCGCTCGCCACTAACACCTAAGAGTCTACATATGGAAGGTGAACCAAAAAGTAACTAAGTCAAGACCAATTCATATGGAGTTCACATGACCCAAAAGTGCATCAGCACCAAAAAACCTCATCTTGAGCAAAAGATCGAAGTCATAAAGAGAGTTCGTGCAAAAACCTCACCTAAATCCACTTTAGGGACAGGATCCCAAAGCAAGAAGCCGAAACTTAAAACTAGCCTCCATCCCAAGACTGCTCTAGTTAGAAAAATGAAACAAGAAAAGAATATAGTCTTAACACTTGTAAAAATTTCTTGTAAGCTCTACTTGACTCTTCATCTAAGACTACGACTCTTCATCATTCTCAACAAGATCAGCCACTTCAACCTCCTCAGTCCTCTCTGTGACCTCCACCACTTCGATCGCCTCCCCTTCAAGAGAGTCTGGGATCTCTAGGCTGTCCAAATCAAGGTCAGGGCATCTCTTGGCCACTTTGAAGCCAACCGAGTAGTACTTTGAAGATTGCCTCAAAAAAGCTTTTTTATATCCTTCAGAGCTATAATACTTCTCCGCCGTAGAGACTTCGACCTGGGCCAACTGGGAATCTAGCTCCTGTTCGGTGTCTCGAAGACCAGTCACTGCGGCACTAAGATGACTTTCTACCTTATAAAGTCAGCCGATCTCAGAGGTAAGTTGATCCTCGATGCCACGAAACTTCATCGCCTCATCCTTCAAAGATGCCACCTCCTTAGTAGTAGACAAGTAGTTGGCATTGGTAATGACCAATGAAGCCTATAAATTCTCCCTTTCGAGCTCTGGATCACGAATCTTGCTGAAAATGTCATCTCTTTGAGCTCAACCCTACTCTAGCTGTTTTGCAAGATCCGTAGCTGTTTTGCAAGATCTGCATCACTCCACCGAAGTCTAACATTGGCAGCATCCATTGATTGGACGGAGTGGCTCAAGAAGAAATCAAACATGCTAGTCTGCACCAAAGACAAAACACTTAGGAAAAAATTGAAGAAAGGCGAAAAACTTAGGGTTTTAGAGAAAGGATCATTACCTTGTTGTAGTGGTTAAGAGCATTGGCCATTAGCTTATTAGAGGTTATAGACCTTATCAGGACAACATCGGCAGGGAGAATAGAGCCTCCCAATAGGTGACGAATGACATTCACGCTAGTGAAAACTGAGTCCGTGCATTTCACCTCCCAATTTAAGTGGTAAATGTCAAAACTCAAGCTAGTTACAGAAAGGAGTCACGAAGAACGGAAAAAGAAGCCCCAGTGACAAGAGTGCAATCTTCAAGAGCTGTAGAAGAGTCCCCAAGAATAGGAGTGGAATTTTCAAGGGCAATATATACCAAGCTAAAGGAAGGAATAACATGAACCCCCTCGTCGTTGGTATCTACCTCAACCCTTTGAAGAACATCAACCTCTTAAGTCTGGTCCTCAGATGTTTTTTTCTGCGATCGTAGGAGACTTAGCCTCTTAGACCTTGGTCTACTATACCTAAGTCAGCTGCATCACGATCATCTAAGCCTTAAACCACTTTGATTCAGCCAGCTAAGTCAAAGTCTCATCTGTAGCCCTCTTCTTTCCAAATCAATCATCAGTTGAAGACTTGACAGCCTTAGCCCTCTGCTTTCCTAGCAACTTCAGCTTGGTTGAACATGGTGTCCTCTGCAAAAGAAAGGGCAACTCATCAGAAACAAACAAAGGAAAAAATTGAAATAACTCAAAAGCTTTCCACTACTAGTAGGAGAAACAGGAAAGTGCAAATTGAGCTAGTGGGTCCTCAATAGCGACTCGTCCAAAAGGTCTTTACCAGACATCCTACCATCTGCCTCTATTACCTTACCGATCGCTCATCACTCATTTTAACCCAAGTAGGGTTCCCTTTAGTCAGGTATCTCACTAAAGTGGAGTAGTAACTTATGAAAATCTAGCCGCTCCACAAAGAAGAACCATTTCTTCCAACCCTTAATAGAATAAGGGGTATTCAAAAAACTTCCTTTTACTACTCGGGTAAAATTTGAACCTCCCATGATCAGAATGTTTCTTCAGGGTATGAACCAATGTGAACATCCATACCTTCGACTTCCCATCTTCCATACTGAACCCAGTGTACTTCCCCAATGCTAAAACGAACCCTATAACACACCTTATCCTATTTGGGGATAACTAAGTAGGGAAGATACCATAATGGTTTATAATCTCCCTAATATCACGATCATTGGAAAACCTCAACCCTGCCTCAAATGGTCCAAGTAATAGCAAAGAGAGTACAACACCTTATCCTTCATAAGGGCATAAGCCCTCTCATCAGGACTAGGATGCTTAACTCTCCACTTAGAAGGGAGGAGAAACCTAGTGGGAATGGATTCTATGTCACTCTTGGTGATTTGACTAGGTATTTCTCCAGCTTGAAGAACCCGACTCATAGGGACTATTACATTCCCTCTTAAGAACAACCTCCTCCATCTTGATCCTCACCTTCTTAGATCTAGCAACTCCAACTCCAAACATGGTATGATGCTAAAAAAAGAGTACGAAGAAAAGAAGTTTACCATAAAAGAACCCGAAAAGAAGGAGAAAACTTACGAAGAAGACAAGAAGATATAAGCAGAGAGAGTTAAAAGAACAACTAAAGAGAAAGAAAATATGAGTTAGGGGCAAAAGACTCCCTTAAATAGCTTATGTCAAGGTAACCGCCACCGTAATGCGTGGTTAATGCACTCTTCAGGCTGAGAAAAAGTGCTTTCAAGCAGTTGAAGTGTCAACTCAATCATTTAATAAGATAACTCACAGTGACGCCTTAAAGAACAAACCATCCCGTTACAAACACGTGGATCTACAGAGTAATAGGCCAATTCTATTTAAATAGGCCCACGTATGAAGCCCACTTCGAATAAATACAAAGCCCACAAAGAAAAACGGCACAATCCTAATAAAGCTCATTCAATGAACTTTTACTACTTTTCAAGAGCTAAATACAGTCAACAATTCCTGCCGAGGTAAAACTAAGAGCCTTCAAAAGCAATAAAATTTCATTACGATCAGAAAGAATTATGACTTCAGTCAACTTCGCTCATTTTCAAGAGCTGACCAAAATCAACAATCCCTCTCAAGGTTGAACTAAGAGCTTCAAAAGCCATAAAATTCCACTCCGACTAGAAAGAATTACGACTTCAATTACCTTCGCTCTTCTTCAGGAGTTGTTTGCAGTCAATAATACCTCCCGAAGTAGAACCAAGAGCTTCAAAAGCTATAAAGTTTCACTCCGGTTAGAAAGAATTATGATTTTAGTCCCCTTCACTCCTGTTCAGGAACCGACTGCAATTAACATTGAACTAGGAGCTTCAAAAGCCACAAAGTTCCACTCCGGCCAAAGGAATCACAAATTCAATCACTTTCACTCCTCTTCAAGAGTAGACTACGGTTAAAAATTCCTCTCGAGGTAAAACTAAGCGCTCCAAAAGCTATAAAGTTCCACCCCGACCAGTAAGAATTGTCACAAAAGGGTTTGAAAGTTTGTGTCCCATGATTCCTATCATAGTAGAACAAAGACTTCAGACATACAATTCTCGCAGAAGTATAACCACGCCCCATGAGCCTCACAGTTCACTCCAGAAGAAGAGGGATTACGGTTCCAGTTGCATTTCCATCTATACATGATCAAGGTTTCAACTGAAAAAACCATTGGAGAAGATGTCGTAGCAAAAATAATCCTAGTTCAGCTCGTGAAAAAACTAAGGTTCGAGCCCTATAATCTCTACCATAGGTGGAGCAGTGACTCTAACCTTACAATTTTCATCGAAGTAGAACTACAACCTCTTAGCTTCACAGTTCCCTCGAGCAGAAAAGGAACTATAACTTCATTTATGCTTCTGCTAGGATGAAATCTAGGTCTCTAACTGATAAAAATCTTCAGAAAAAGGGATTAATATAAAAAAAAAAAGGTTTTGGCAAAACTACCTCGGTTAAAGTCATAACATGAATCAGACAAGATGAGTAGCTTCCAGCCATAAAGGCTCTCACGACCCTTAAATCAATTATAAGTTGTGACTACGACCAGACAGATGTTCCCTCTAAGAAGAATGAAGGCTATCAAATCCACTAAAGTCCTATTGAGGTAGAAAGACAACGACTCCAATCACATTACTTCTAACTAGAAAACTGGCTACACTCATTAAAATCCTTTTTGATGCTAGACTATAGACCTCAGAAGACTAAGCATAAAAAACTCAAAGACTACGGATCAAGTCCCAATCCATGCTATTAAAGAGGTTAAAGGCTTGATCATAAGATCCATTACAGAGTCAAGGTCCCTACCACAATTCGCTACAAACACTGAAGAAGAACTACTCCTTTAAGGAATCTCGCAGAAACCCTTAGTGAGTAGGGAAAATCTAATGTTACTCAAATAGTACGGATTAATAAGAATAGTACACATAGCCAACCACTTCTAAGTATCAAAATGACTCAACCTAACTACGACAGAGAGTATGCTAACTACTCCAAAACAGTTTGATGTGGTGACTCGAGCAGAGGTCATTCCTTACGGACGAAAGACTATCCTTGTGAGGCTAAAAGTATAGAGGTGTCATCCCGTGAAAGGTGTAAAGGTCATATCCCAATAGTGTCACACTTTAGAAAAGTCAAGAAATGAGCGTACCAGCACTTATATAAAGAGACATTCATCCTCAACGGAAAAAAAAGATATATATATATATATATATATATATATATATATATATATATATATTTATATTTATATAGACACACACACACACACACACACACACACACAAAAGAATGATATACATATATAAATACACAAAAATAAGAAAAAAAGAGAACTTCAGGTATAGAGAGAAAACTTAAAAAGGACAAAGAGAACTATTCTAGTTCTCTCCTCCTCCCAAATATCCCTTCACCTTATTATAATTCTTTCATTTCTTAAACACCTATTGACTTATCCATTATACGGTACTTCCCAGAGCACTACACTTTAGGAGACTTCTTTTGTAGGTACTCGCTCACTCCAAGTGAAAATGAGACATTTTGCATCCTCCCTCTTTTTTTTTATAGGGATAATTCTAGACAAATACCATATTGAGAAGCAACGAATGCAAACTAGCTCTTGTCATATTTTTTTTGCATCAACAATGGGTTTTTTTTTTGTATTTTTGAATGGAATTCTTGGAGTTTAATGATAAATTGAAGAATTAAGATCATCTTTTGAAGACACCAATGCAGAGAGATGGAGAAAAAATAAAAGGAGAGAAATAGAGAACAATGTGCTCAAGTAATATGAGCAAAAGAAGTGTCGATATAAGGATGTAAGTAATGTGAAAGAGGTTTCATGGGTGAAAAGGTCTTAATAAATTTAAAAAAAAAAAACCATGAGAATCTTTAGTTGGTTCATTCACAATTGGACTTGGTCCAAAATCATGAAATCCATCGGTAATAAGGGTGTGCAATTCTCAGATCGGTTTTGTAATAGTAGAGAAACTGAGATTTCTGTATAATTGCCGTATTGGCTTTTTGTTCTTCATTTACTAGACTAAATCTTTAGGGGTATTTTTGTCCATAAAATTTAAACACGTTGCTAATTTGTGCCTAAAACGTGACAAGTTAGCATTCTCCATAATAAAACATCTATATATATATATAAATATATATGAGTTTGCTAATTTACCCCACTGAAGGAGTAAGTTAGCAATGTACCCCTATATTTGTGGATTTAACCACCCTCGGTAATTCCAATTTTCATAACATAAACACAAAGGTAATTGGGTAATTCAATAAATACACATTTTAATTTTTTTTTCACCTCTAGGGTTTTTCAACGATGTCTGGTAAACCGGTGGTCGAAAAAGTGTGCCTTTGGTAATGTTGAATAGCTCTCATTGAGATCTACAAAATAAGATTCAAAAGTATTACCGTCTGATGACCCAATCACTCTCACGCGCCGTCAGTTACCTTGAGATGGAGTTTTTTAGATCTAGCACTTTCCAATGACTTTTACTGGAAAGTAACACCGCTATCAAGTTGAAAATTTAATTTTTGGCTTACCTACAAAATTTGGCGATGAACCGCCATAAAAAAAAGCTAAAGTGGATCACACTCTTCGACAGACTCCGACATCCGCGAGTGGGCTTTATCCCTGCATTTTAAATTTTATTTTATTTTTTTTTGTGTAAAATTGCAATAAAAAAGGTCTTTATTTTAATTATGTTTTAGTATATAATCAAAGGTATTTTAGTTCAAAAAGGTTAAGGTACAATGTTAACATACTCATACAATGAGGTAAATTAGCAACTCATGAATACATACATATATATATATATATATATATATATATATATATATATATTTTGTTACGTTTCAAGTTTCAAGACTAATCACAAATAAATTATACTTTTTCTCTCACTCTTTCTTCCAGTCTCTCAGTCTTTAAACTTTTTCAACTCAAAAACTTAATTTATATGGGATTTTCATTCTATGAATAATATAGTGATAATTGTACTTATATAAAAAAAAAATTCTTTTGTTATGGTTTTTCCAATTTTGTACCTATATTTTTATATGAAAATAACTTTGTAAATTACAAAAAATAGTTTCAATTAAGTATGTTTTTTATGAATGTCTTTACCTTTATTTTTTTATCAAATCATAAATAAAATTTCTTTAATAATTTTACTCTAATCAGGATTCTTGGATCTATCCCTGATTACCCATTAGGACTATGATTTGGTTCCCTCTTTTTGCTGTGACTTTTTTATTTGGTTATTCTTTACATTTTGGTTTGAGAGAACAATTTGGCATATGCTCTAGTGTTTTTTTTTTTTAAACAAATCTCTGCAAGAAATTCATTTGAAAAAGCTTGTAAAATTAAGAGAGGTGAAAAATTGAGTGGGAGATGAAAATTAACACACATAGCTTAAGACCAAGAGCAATTAACATCGAACTTAAACCACCATATTCCTTTCTCTTTTTCAATGATAATCTCTTGGAAGAGTAAATAAACAGTTAGGGTTCACCAATCAATTTGAAACAAAAGACAAATTGAATAAAAAAAATGATTCGTAGAAAAGAAGAGAAACTGATCTGATTTCGAGGTTTGAAAAAGAGAATGGGAAGAAAAGGGGTGCACTAACTGCACATGAATCCATGACAAAATCAATAAAATTAAAAGAAAAATCGAATCGAAGATGAATTCATGTGAAAAAAATATAAAACTAAACGACAAAATTGACTGAAAAATGAAAACTTAACACCTTAAGTCGAAGAGCAATTAACATCGAACTTGAAGCACCATATTACACAATTCTTCAATGCATAATCTTCTGGAAAAATAAACAAACAATTAATAAAATGTAGCTGATTTGTTGAATGTAGTTTCAAAAAGAAAACTGATTTGGGGAATGCAGGAATGAACATAATCAAAATAATTTCTTCACAACTCTAGGTCCCACCCTAGTATAAATTAAAAGGTGTTAAATGTAACTTATTTTTATTGATTGATTTTTCTATCCAATTAAATAATATTTTGTTTCAAAATTTCATAAGTTAGAAGGAAGAAGAGTACCTTATCATGTTTGTGAGTAAGATAGAGGTGGAATAAAGGAATAAAAATATTATAGTTCGGTGAATATAACGAAAATAGTTGAGTAAAGAGAAAAGGAATTTGTACTACCACTAAGTTGTTGTAAAAAGAGGAAGACATTTAAGTTTAGATAAGTGAAGGGTTACCAAGTATAATATGATGGATTTTGTTGTTAGAATGAGAAAAAATTGAGAGTATATTAAGTTAGATATGAGGACTTATGGATTTGTGTTTAAATTATGTTTAGTTGAAGATTTGGAAGAATTGATTGTTTAGGAAACATAAGTGAGAATTAGTTAATACAAGGACTAATAACTATAAGGTTAAAGGATAGAGCTTCTTAAACAAGATGAATAATGATTGAACGTGAGTTATAAAGTTTATAAAATAGGGGATAAGTACAAGATTTAATCTATAAGTCATGAAAAAGATTGGGAATGTACTAAGAAAATGGTAAATTTAAAGTACAATCAACACCAAAGGAAGAGACTGTGGATAAAAATCGTTGGAAAGTGCACGTAAAGATTAAAGAGAAAATAGGTAAATTATCATTAAAGGCAACTAAATGACAAAGTTGGAGTAGGGACTTATAGAATGGTATTTGTTAACTAAATAAGAATAATTGCTTAGACAAAGGTAGAGTTTGTTGGGTTTTTGTCTAAGAATTAAAGGTTGAAGATTTCAGCTTCAACAGCATTTGGTGCCTAGGCGCGGACCTCTGTGCCTAGGTGCAAGCTTTACTTACGTAGGCACGGACCTTTGTGCCTGGGCACGACCACCCATGCCTCGCCTACCCGCATGTGTGGAAGTTCACCATTATGGAGCTCGCCTAGGCGCAAGCTTTGCGCGCCTAGGAGTGGACCTTTGTGCCTAGGTGTGAAGTCTACTTGAAACCAGATTTTGGGCTCCTTCAGCTAGTGTGTTGTTTTGGTTGAAACGCACAGGTTCACTTAAGCCACTTAGAGGGCCATGATTGTTTGGTTCTCAAGATCTAAGAGCTGAGATTGGTTTTAAGTTGGTTATGGTAGTTATTGCTCTATACAAAGGGTTATCTAGGAGTAATAAACAAAAAGGAATATCAAATGCACAAGTGCTTTTCTCATTCCGAGATTGGCTGGTGTTTAGAGAGAAAGGCTCTCAAATCTTCAGAGGTTTTTCTTGAGAGAGAGAGTGTATGCAAGATTGGGGTTGTAGGGCTTTGTAGTTGGGATTTTCTTAGGGAAAATTCCAAGGAAACACTTTGCTCTTATCTCTTTCTTTTATATTCTCTCATTCATCAAGAACACATTGCTCTTGAAGAGGTGTTGCTGTAATTGTAAGAACTCCATTGATTTAGTGCAAAGAGCTCAAAGGAGCTCACGGGGACATAAGCAATTTGTTGAACCTCAATAACAATTGCCTGTGTTTTCTCTTTTCTTGGTTTGATTCTTGTCTTGGTCCAAATCATTCTAGAGTTGGGTGTTTGAAGGTCACAACCTGGGATTCTTAGGTGGTTTTCAACAGTGGTATCAGAGCTAGTTTTCAACAGTGGTGTCATAGCAAGGCTCCAAGAATCAAAGGAAACTTCTTAGGTGATTCAAGAACGGTGTTAGGATCAAGATTTGATCGGGTTCTTGAGGTTTAGAAGTTGGAGAGAAGAGGTTTGGAAAGCAATTGAAGGTGTTGTATAAATCTTGGGATTTTTTCCTACAAGATGGGTTCAAACTTCATTGTTGAGAAGTTTGATGGAAAGGGAGACTTTGCCCTTTGGAAGTGGAAAATCAAGGCAGTTCTTATGCAACAAAAGGTGGACTTGGCGATTAGAGAAGAAGATGATTTTCCAACAAGTATCACGGAGCTCTAGCGGAATGAGATGAAGAAGATGGCGTATAGCACTATCTTTCTACACGTCGGATAGTGTGACAAGGGAATGTGGAGATTCGAAAGATCCAATTGTCATTTGGAAGAAACTAGATGAGTTGTTTCTTACCAAAACTCTCCCTAATAAAATCTATCTTCTAAACAGTATCTTTGCTTTTAAAATGGATCCTAATAAAGAGTTGCAAGATAATCTTGATGTGTTTAATAAACTAGTTCAAGATTTGGCTAATTATAGTATAACATTCTCGGATGAACAATTGGCTATTATATTGTTGAATTCTCTTCCCGATTGTTTTGAAAGCTTGATTAATGCTATTGAATATGGAAGAGACACACTAACCAAAGAAATTGTGATTAATGCTATAAGAGCTCATGATTTCAAATCCAAGATGAGGGAAGGATCAAGCGGAGAAGGTCTGTTCATTAGAAGAAGGTATGTAACTCGGAATGGCAACAACAACTATGGCAACTACCGGGATAAATTAAAGGGTAGAGGACAAAGCCATGGAAGATCGCATTGTAAACTGAAGTTTGGAGGAAAGCGATGCTACTACTGCAATAAGGAGGGTCATTTCAAGAGAGATTTCAAGAAGATGATAAGGGATGAGAAAGGAAGAGGCCATACCAAAAATGGAGAGGCTTCGATTGCCAAGGGAGAATAACAAGATGGTGATGTTCTTGTTGTGTGCTCAAATGTGAGCGAAAGGCAAAGCAATGAGAAATTGATCTTGGATTCCGGGTGCACTTATCGTATATGTCTTCATCGTGATTGGTTCAAGAATTTCAAGGAAACCAATGGATGAGAGGTTTTCTTAGGGAACAATACTTCTTGCCAAGTTAGGGGCATAGAAGACATCCAATTGAGGATGTTTGATGGAGTTACAAGGTTGCTGCAGAATGTGAGATAACTTCCGGATTTGAGAAGAAATTTGATCTCTTTGGGGCAGCTAGATTCCATGGGGTACACATACAAGGTAGAGGGAGGAAAGATCAAGATAACCAAGAGAGCTTTGGTAGTGATCAAAGAAGCAATGAAGGATGGTCTCTATGAGATGACTGGAGAGAAGGACATCAAGGATCAAGCAGTAAGCTTGATGGTTGAGATTGATAAGGCGGTTCTTTGGCACAATCACTTGGGACATATGAGTGAAAAGATGCTACAATTTCTCAGCAATGATGGTTTACTTGATGGTGACAAGGTAGAAAAACTTGATTTTTGCGAGAGTTGTGTTCTTGGGAAGCAACATCGGGTTAGCTTCAACATCGGAGTGCACAAATCAAAGGGTATTCTTAACTATATTCATGCTGATCTTTGGGGCCATAAAAAACACTAACACAAGGAGGTAATCTTTACTATTTTTCTTTGATTAATGACTATTCTAGAAAGGTTTGGGTTTATTTGTTTAAAAATAAATCAGATGCTTTGAATAAGTTTGTGGTGTGGAAAAAGTTGCTAGAAACTCAAACGGGCAAGGTAGTTAAGGTTTTGAGAATCAATAATGGCTTAGAATTTTGCAATAAGGAAATTGACAAATTTTGTGAGTTAAATGGGATTCTAAGACATATAACGGTTTTGAAAACCCCTCAGCAAAATGGATTTGTTGAGAGGATGAATAAGACCCTTTCAGATAATGTTAGGTGCATGATTGTTGGCTCTGGTTTACTCAAGTGTTTTTAGGGAGAAGTTGTGTCTACTACTGCATATTTGGTTAATAGATCACCCTCTAGAGCTTTGGACCTTAAGACTCCCAAGGAGATGTGGAGTGGAAAACCCCCTGAGTTAAGCAACCTTAAGACTTTTGGATGTGCTGCATTTGCACATCAAAAGGATGATAAACTTCGCCCAAGGTCTAGAAAGTGTGTGTTTCTAGGATATGGTGAAGGGGTTAAGGGGTATAGGTTGTGGTCCTTAGAGCTAAATGAAACTAAACTCATAATAAGTAGGGATGTCATATTTAATGAGCTATTATTTCCTTATTTGGATAAAATTAACCCTGCAGGAGAAAGTGAGCAAACCAGCCCGGTTTATGTGGAGCATATCATCAAAGAAAATTCGGTTCAAGTAGAGCAAGGAAGGCAAAAGGGTTTGGATCAGGTAGAGCCCTTATGAGAGTCATAAAATTCATCTTTACAGTACTTAATTGTTAGCATTTTAGGGTTGAATTAGGTTTTAATTGCACTTTTATACCTTAACAATTGTAAAGTGTGATTCTTGGATCACTGATTTGTTTTGATGCATTTTCAGGTGTTTGGAGTCTAAAAGAAAGGGAAAAGCTATCATGGAATAAAGCACAAAGATCCCATGCATATCGAAGCAAATGAGTGCTTTCGGAAAGACAAAATGAAGAGAAGAAAGTGTGTGTGCTGCGGCTTGGAAGGGCTGAGCTGCAGCCTACAGAACAGCACCCAAACGAACAAAGAAAGAAACTTCAGTGAGAGGTGCACCGCCCACTAAGGAGAGGTGCACCCTCCAGCATTGAGAAGAAAAGCCAAGAGTGAGAGGTGCATCGCCCAGTAAGGAGAGGTGCACCCTCCAGTCTTGAGAAGAAGAAGCTTCAATGAGAGGTGCACTGCCCACTAAGGAGAGGCGCACCCTCCAGCCTTGAGAAGAACAGCCAAGAGTGAGAGGTGCACCGCCCAATGACCAGCACTGCATTGGCCAGAACCACATCCATTGCACCCCTCATAGCACCATGGCATGGATAGGGCAGTGCTGCACCCTCCAGTAAAGCACACTCTTGGACCAAAGTGAGTGTCGAGGCGCCCAGAAGAGAGAGGTGCGGCGCGCACACGGTCTCCTGACCTAATTAGGACTTCTAAGTGACAATTTTGAGCCCAAAAATACCCTTGAACCCTTATACTATAAATAGATCACTTAGGGTTGAAGAAAGATCATTCAAAAAATCAATCAACATCTTGAAGGCTGGACAAAGGTCCCAAGACTCAAGAAGGAGCTCCATGGCCGACTAATCTCCAAGCAAGGCGAAGGGATGAATCCCTAGGTGTAGTTGTTCTTATTTTCTTTTCTTGATTTAGTTGTAATATGGATTTATCATTAAACATTATTATGATTTACTTTTCAATTTAATTAGCATATTTCCCCTTAATCCGGTGATTGCATCTTTCTCCCCCATATAAGTCTAGTCATGCTCTTTTTATGTGATGTTGTTGAGGTGTGATTGAGTCCGGTAGATTTCTCTTATAGATTTGTCCATTACTACAGTATTTTCATCATGATATATTGTCGTTTCTTGATAATCTATAAGTTAGGTCATGTGTGCTTGAAAGTAAAAAGTATTTCATAACAATTACATTAGGGTTTACACATGCACTTTAATTAAATATTTGCCGATTGCCTGTTTGGGATGTGAAACTTGCAATCGAGATAAACAATTGAATCAATATTAGAATGAGGCAATGAACCTAGGGAGGATTCTTGGAACTTTGTTGTTCTCTATTATATTTACACAATTATTTCACACTACTTCAAACTCAAATTTTCTCGTTTAACTTTTATCGTTCGTTTTAAGGTTTGCACTTTCTCTTGTAGTTAGTTTGTCTTCCTGTGGAATCGACACCCCAAAGCCGTGCTACAACAACCGTGTTATGTTTTGGGTGTAATCAAATTTTGGCGCCGTTGCTAGGGACACGCGCTTACTTACAAGGAAGTTGTCAACTCTGAGACATGACAGTAGAAGAGTTGTAAATAGTTTTTTTCTTTCAGCAGTTTGTAAAGGCGGTAACTTCGTTCCCTCTTTTAGCTTGTTGCATTAATTTTTTTATTTATTTTTTTATCTTATTTTATTCTTTCTTTTTATAGTATTTGTTTTCATTATTTTGTTACCTTGAATGCAAAGACATAGAGATGTTTTGGGTAGATTTGCTAGTAGGCCTGTGCTAGAGTTAAAATTAAATTCCTTTCTAAATCCCTTATTTGATAGTCCATCTAGTCTCGAAGACATGAGTGAACATGAATATCAACCCCCTAGGACACTTCAAGATTACCTCCACCCTACACGCACAACCACACCATCATGCATTATGTTTCCAGCCAACACCCGCCATCAAGATTTTAAAACAGGGATGATACAGTTACTCCCTACATTTCATGGCTTGGATAATGAAAACCAATATTTGCACATTAGAGAGTTTGAGGAAGTAGTTGCAACTTTTCATAGTCAAGATGAAACTCATGACATTGTGAAACTTAAGTTCTTTCCTTTCACTTTGAAGGATAGAGCTAAGAGTTGGCTATAATTACTTAGACCACGATCTATTGGGTCATGGACTGAGATGACTCGAATTTTATTTAATAAATACTTTCCCCAACACAAGACCAATGCTTTAAAAAGACAAATCTCCACTTTTGCACAAAAGGACATCGAGACTTTGTATCAGTCTTGGGAGAGATTTAAGGAGTTGTTGAGTACGTGCCCTCACCATGGGTATGAGAATTGGCACTTAGTGAGCTATTTTTATAAGGGACTTACATAAAAAGAGCACTAACTTGCAGAGATGATATGTAATGGTGAGTTTTTAGAGAAAGATCCTGATGAGGCTATAGAGTACCTGAATGAGCTTGCTAAAAAAGCTCACACTTGGACTGAACCTAGTGCGACCAAAAGCACAAATAGGTCATGACCTATAGGGAACCCAAATGGTGGTGGAATTTACCATCTTAAGGAAGAGGATAACCTTAAGGCCAGGGTTGAGATGCTCAATAGGGAACTAAAGGTGTTAAAAACTAAGAGCTTAAAGCCAACACACGTAGCTAATCATGCAAAGTCTTTTGAACCATGTTTTGTGTGTGGCAGGGTAGATCATCTCGCCCAAGAGTGCACCACATTTGTTGAGATGAGAGGGATGTATAAGGAACAATGTAACGCCTTACGCATGTATAAGAAGCCTTTGGCACCCTTCTTTGATACTTATAATCCGGGATGGCGAAATCACCCCAATTTCAGCTGGAAGTCTAAAAACCAACAGCTTGCACAACCCCCTGCACCATATCTTGAACCATATCATGCACCTGTATCTTCTAGGAGTTCTTTAGAAGACACTTTACATGCTTTTATTGAGGCACAGGGTAAGACTAATCAAAGACTTGAATCTTTAATTACGCAAGCTGTTGAAGAAAATAAAAAGATAAAGAGCCAAGTGTCCAAGTGTCCAAGTTCCCTTCTCAAGTTCAGTCCACACCCCATGGTCAACACCTAGCGCAACATAATATAAAGGAGGTGAATACCATTGAGACACTAAGTGGTAAATTATTACACATCCCAACAACGAAAAAATCAGAGGATGTGGACGAAACCCACCAAGCATACATAATTGACTCATTCATGGAAAAGGTCCAGCACCTTAATCCATTAGAGTCCACCCTCACCCATGGCTTCACAAGAGCATATATCAAGCCAAAATTTGTGGATGTTACTGATAACATCCTTGAGGCGTCTCCAAAGCATACAAGCACCGAATTTGGCAATGAAGCAGTGGCTGGTGCATTCAACCTATGTTTGTCTAGGAGGGAATAAAGGCGTCTGGCTGAAGACGTAAAACTTAACACTCATAGGAGGCACCCCACAGCTAATCTTTTTTTACTTTTATTGTTTTCATATTTCTTTTTCTTGTTTATTGTTTGTATTTTTTTTCTTCTGTTTTCCAGTATTAACTTAGTATCTCTTTTTCAGGGACAATTATACGAAGTAGTTCAAATGGTGGAGCACAATTTTCAGCTTCTGTACACCTTTGGCTACAAAGGGAGTTTCTTTTACTCTTTCTTTTACATTGAGGTCAATGCAATTTTTAAGTTGGGGGTGGAAGAAACACATCTCTTTGTTTCCATATTATTTATTTCCATATATTTTTTTTCCATTGAACTGCTTGGTGTCATTTTCCCTTCTTGTTTGTTTTTAGCATGCTTGGTGTTAGCTTTAGAGTTAATTCACATGTCAATTGATATGAACCTAATTGAGATAGCATTCAACATTTAGAAGTCGTTAAATCTTGCTTTGGTTTGAGAATAATTTAAGTGTCAATCTTGATTTGGTTTGAGACTCTAGTTTGTGGTAAGATTGTATGATTAGTCTTAAACATTTAGAGAAGTTTTACGTGTGATTATTTTATGAATATTTTTGTGGTCTTAACAAGACTCTAGAACTTATTTGATAATCACTTGAGGCGAATTCCTAGAATGCACATTACTTAGGATATGATATAGGCCATTTTTGAACCGTTTGAGCCTTTCAAACTTATCCTTATTATATCTATCACTAGTCATTTGTTTGAGCCTTTTTCTTGAAAAAGAATTTGAGCCTTATCTTTTTCAAAAACCCATTCACTTACCCTTATGAGCCTAAAAATATTTTATCCTTACCCTTCTTTTAAAAGAACTTAGTTATACACATTTGTTGCGAAGCACTTGAGAGGAGTAAGAATGGAAATATGAAAAAATATTACTACCATAACCCAAGAACATTAAAGGAGATAAGTTGGGGGTTTTAGAAAAGAAAAGAAGAGAAAAGAAAAGAAAAGAATGAAAAGGTGGTGAATGGTCTTATGCCAAAAATACAAAATAAAAAGATAAGTGAAGTATGGCAAAGAAAGAAGAAAAGAAAAGAAATATGGTGACTTATTGAGAGATATGCTCTTATACAAAATGGTTGAAAGAGTTGCGTGTTGAAGGTTATCCAGTGCTTAAAGTAGTTGTGGTTAAAACTAAGAGATTGAGTTCTTTTACTTGTGAATCCTTCCCGTTCTTTCTTAACCTTTACCTTAGCCTAACATTACAAGCTTATTAAAGACCTATTGATCCAATGTAGTGTGATTTTTTCTACAATAGTGGAGAGTGATTTGAAAAGTAAGCCTATAGAGCTTGATTTGTGATTGATGTCACGCAATTTATTATGTTCTTAGAGGCCAAGACTTGTATTCATGAATGTTGTGCATAAAATCATCCGGGTGTTCGGATTAATGGATTGTGATAAGATGGATGTTAACGGTCGATAACAATTTTAAGATTGATGTTTAGATTACTTTTGGACTTGGGTGAAGATTAATGATTCTATGTGCCATGTGTTATGTGCGATTTTTGAGACAAAAGGGAATTACTCTTTGTTTAACACTAGCATTGCTTCACTTTGTTTTGACTTCTACCTTATAATTCATCTTTTGTTTTCGCTTGAATAACTAGGGACTAGCAATAAGCTAGTTGAGGGTTATGATGAGAGACATAAAATGCATCTTTACAGTACTTAATTGTTAGCATTTTAGGGTTGAATTAGGTTTTAATTGCACTTTTATACCTTAACAATTCTAAAGTGTCATTCTTGGATCATTGATTTGTTTTGATGCATCTTCAGGTGTTTAGAGTCTAAAAGAAAGGGAAAAGCTATCGTGGAATAAAGCACAAATATCCCATGCATATCGGAGTGAAGGAGTGCTTTCAGAAGGACAAAATGAAGAGAAGAAAGTGTGTGTGCCGTGGCTTGGAAGGGCTGAGCCACGGCCTCTAGAACAGCACCCAAAAGAACAAAGAAAGAAACTTCAGTGAGAGGTGCACCGCCCACTAAGGAGAGGTGCACCCTCCAACATTGAGAAGAAAAGCCAAGAGTGAGAGGTGCACCACCCACTAAGGAGAGGTGCCCCCTCTAGCCTTGAGAAGAAGAAGCTTCAGTGAGAGGTGCACCGCCCACTAAGGAGAGGTGCACCCTCCAACCTTAAGAAGAACAGCCAAGAGTGAGAGGTGCACCGCCCAATGACCAGCACTGCACCGGCCAGAACCGTATCCCTTGCACCCCTCCTAGCACCGTGGCATGGATAGGGCAGCACCACACCCTCCAGCAAAGCTCACTCTCGGACCAAAGTGAGCGCCGAGGCACCCAGAAGAGAGAGGTGCGGCGCGCACACGGTCTCCTGACCTAATTAGGACTTCTAAGTGACAATTTGAAGCCCACAAATACCCTTAAACCCTTGTACTATAAATAGATCACTTAGGTTTGAAGAAAAATCATTTAAAAAATCAATCAACATCTTGAAGGCTGGACAAAGGTCCCAAGACTCAAGAAGGAGCCCCATGGCCGACTAATCTCCAAGTAAGGCGAAGGGATGAATCCCTAGGTGTAGTTGTTCTTATTTGCTTTTCTTGATTCAGTTGTAATATAGATTTATCATTAAACATTATTATGATTTACTTTTCAATTTAATTAGAAGATTTCCCCTTAATCCGGTGATTGCATCTTTCTCCCCCATATAAGTTTAGTCATACTCTTCTTATGTGATGTTGTTGAGGTATGATTGAGTCCAGTAGATTTCTCTTATAGATTTGTCCATTACTGCAGTATTGTCATCATGATGTATTGTTGTTTCTTGATAATCTACAAGTTAGGTTATGTGTGCTTGAAAGTAAAAAGTATTTCATAACAATTATATTAGGGTTTACACATGTGGTTTAATTGAATATTTGCCGATTGCTTGTTTGGGATGTGAAACTTGCAATCAAGATAAACAATTGAATAAATATTAGAATGAGGCAACAAACCTAGGGAGGATTCTTGAAACCTTGTTGTTCTCTATTATATTTACACAATTATTTCACACTACTTCAAACTCAGATTTTCTCGTTTAACTTTTATCGTTCGTTTTAAGGTTTACACTTTCTCTTGTAGTTAGTTTGTCTCCCTGTGGAATCGACACCGCAAAGCCGTGCTACAATAACCGCATTATGTTTTGGGCGTAATCAAGCCCATTGATGAAGGCCAAGCTTAAGACACTCAAGATAAGGCTGAACTAGAAGGAGTTGATGCAGCAAATCAGAATGATTATCAGCTCACAAGAGACCGAGAAAGGAGGCAGATCAAACCACCTTTGAGATATGGTTTTGCAGATGTTATTACAGATGCTCCTTATTCAGAAGGAGAGATAATCAACGATGAACCAGAAACTTACTGTGATGCCATGAGAAGTAAGGATTCGTCAAGATGGAAGCTAGTTATGGAGAAGAAAATGCATTCTTTGAGGAAGAACAACTCTTGGGAATTGGTGTCTAAACCAGAAAAACAGAGAGTTGTGGATTGTAAGTGGATTTACAAGATCAAATAAGGAAACACTCTAGGGGATAAAGTCTGATATAAGGCTAGGCTAGTGGTGAAGGGGTTCACACAAAGAGAAGGTATAGATTTCACAGAAATTTTCTCACCAGTTGTGAAATACAAGACGATAAGGATAGTGTTAGCTATGGTGGTCTAATTTAATTGGGAGATTGAGCAAATAGATGTGAAGACAGCGTTCTTACATAAAGAGCTTGATGAGACTATCTATATGAGATAACCCGAAGGCTATGAGGAATGAAAGTAGAGGGATTTAGTGTGCAAATTGAAGAAATCTCTTTATTGCCTGAAGCAATCATCTCGATAGTGGAATAAGTGGTTCGATTCCTTTGTAACTAGCTTGGGTTTCATAAGGAACTACTATGGTTCATGCTTGTACTACAAAGGTCACAAGGTGGAGGAGATGGTGATTATCCTCATCTATGTTAATGATATGCTATTGGTTGGTAGCAGCAAGGAGAGTATAGAAAGGTTGAAGTCTCAACTCAGTTTGGAGTTTGAGATGAAGGATCTTGGTTATGCTCAAAAGATCCTTGGGATGAGTATAATCCGGTAAAGAGAGAGAAACAGGTTGAAGGTTTCTCAGACTTCTTACATAGAAAAGATGGTGTCTAAGTTCTCTATGGAAGATAGTAAACTAGTAAAAATTCTCCTTGCTGGTAATTTCAAGTTCTCCAGTGATCAATGTCCTCGATCGGATGAGGAGAAAAAGGAAATGGAAAAGGTCCTTTACTCTAGTGCGGTTGGATCAGTCATGTTCACTATGGTAAGCACTAGACTCGACATTTCTCATGCCATTAGTGTTCTCAGCAGGTTTATGAGTAATCCCAGAAAGAAGCATTCGGCTTTGGATGAAGTGGTTGCTGAGGTATTTGAAGGGAAGCTCATATGGGGCTTGTTTATGAGAAGAGGGGTAAGTCCATCTGGTTAGAAGGTTATGCGGATTCAGACTACGTAACAGACCAGGATAAGAGAAGATCTATTAACTTATACTTCTTCAACTTAAATGGATGTTGTATAAGTTGGAAGGCTCAGTTGCAGCCAGTGGTAGCACTCTCAACAACCGAAGCAGAGTATATAGCAGCAACGAAAGCTATTAAGGAGGCTCTATGGTGTAAAGAGTTGTTAGAAGAGTTGAAAGTTCTAAAAGAGCAGGTGGTGGTGTATTTGAATAGCTAAAGTGCGTTGCATTTGTGTAAAAATCCAATGTTCCATGAGAGGACTAAGCATATGGATGTTCGGTATCATTTCATTCGGGAAAAGGTTACAGAATGAAGCATTCATGTGGACAAAGTGGCAATGGAAGAAAATCCTGCAAATTTAAGCACTAAAGTTCTAACTCTAAGCAAGTTCAATCATTGCCTTGAACTTCTTAGAATTGGAATCGGATGATGTGGTGACTTATTTTGAGTTTAGATCCTGAATTCTCTGCACAATTTGTTCGGTTTTAATTTCTTAGACAAAGGTAGAGTTTGTTGGGTTTTTGTCTAAGAATTAAAGGTTGAAGATTTCAGCTTTAATAGCATTTAGAACCTAGGCGCGGACCTCTGTGCCTAGTCGCAAGCTTTGCATGCCTAGGCGCAAACCTCTATGCCTAGGCACGACCACCCATACCTCGCCATAATGGTAAACCCTAGCCAAGGAAATTTCGAGGGCGAAATTTTTATTGGTGGGCAAGAATTGTAAAGGTCGGTACCTTAATTAGAATATTTTAATTTTAGAGTTTCACCTTGACGCGTTTTTAGTGTACTTGTTCAGTTTTGAGTCGTAATTAATTAATACTTAAACTTGTAAACTTATAAACAAATAATTAAAATAAGATTCAAATAATAAAACATGTCTTAGGGGAGATATTGGCACTTTCAAGAGTTTTAGGGTAATTCTGGGAGACTTGTAAAGATGAGGTCTAGTTGTGAAATTAAAAAAAAAATTATAAACAGGATGAGAGAGGGAGAGAAGAGCTTAAAGAGAGGAGAGAAAGAGAAGAGAAAAGAGAGGAAAAGAGAAAATGAGAAGAAAGAGAGGAAAAAAAGGGAAAATATGAGAGGATTCTTGCTAAAACCCATTGTAAAAGGTTTTATTCTTTCTTTTTAATTATCAAGCATGTGTATTAAACTAGAGATTTGAGTTTTTGAAAGATAAATTTGAAGCTTTTTGAGAAAAGTTTTAAGAAAAATAAGTTTTGGGTTTCAAGAAAGGATTTTTGTGCTAGGTTTGAAGATTTGAGAGTTTTAACTTTAAATTTTGCTATAGTTAGTGTAAAATCTTTGATTTAAAACTCTTGGAAACTTGTGTTTTGATTGGATTGGAAGTTCCATATGAGACCAGAGGAATTTTTTTGATGAAAAGTATGTTTTTTGTCAAGATTTTCTGAAATTTCATACTAGACAGTCGACTATCCTCAGTGCATAGTCGACTATCTTGAGTGCATAGTCGACTGTGCAACCTCATTGGTAAATGGAAAACTGATTGTACACTTGTAATAGTCAACTATGCAAGCTTCTGGGTAGACTATAGCCAACTATCTAATATGGACAATCAACTGTCCGAGCCTCTGAACCTGTTTTAAGCCATGTTTTTGAAAAATAACTTACTTTTTTTTAAAGAATTTCAATCATAGACTATTCCAAAATATTATGAGCTTGATTTCATGACAAATTTTTGAAAGTTAAGATATCGAAAAGATTTCTTTCATTTTAAATCGCGTTAGAACAAATTTTGTAAAAGTTTTAAATAAAATGGAAAAGGGTGTGTGATTTAACCTCTAGAATTGTATGCTCGTATGAATCCTATGATATGCTTGGGTGTTATTTAATTGTATGTTTCTTGAATGAATAAACTAAGTATTTATTTATATTAGGGTGAATTAAAAGAAATCACCAAGGCTAGGAGTAAACCAAAGGTTAAGACTTGTCACGACAAAAGTGAGTCTCACCTTACTGTTAGTAAACATTATGTAGCGTAAAAATGAAAAATTAAAAATTAAAAGTTACAAATATATACATATAAATGATTATGAAAATTCCACTATTATAGTTATAATATATATATATATATATATATATATATATATATATATATATATATATATAAGATACGAGTTTAGAGATGATTTGATGTAGTTTTGTTTAGGAAATTTGTGATGTGTGTAAACGTAATGAAAATGATTTGTTTGGACTGTTATGAATTAGTGATGTGATTGGTTGATGAATGATTGATTGCAAGTCATTTCATCATTAATGCATTTTGCATGATGATAATTATTTATCGGTATGTTAAAGAGGGGCAAGCAATGGGTAAGGCCGGTAGGTCCTTTCCCACAATGGGTGTAAAGGTACCGAAGGATATTGGATGAGTAGGACCCCACCCAGAAATGGGTAAAAGGGATCGGTTGTGATATGATATAATGATTTGATGTACCGATACTTGGTGAGACACTCCAGTGTTGATGAGATTTACCTAGTGAGGGCTAGTGATATGATTGTGCATTTCATGGCATTGCATTACGTAGCATTTCATTTCATGAATACATCGTGATGATTGGCCCATGAGGGTCATGTGTTGTAATTAGCCTATGAGGGGTATGTAACTTGATTGGCCCGGTGAATGGTATGAGTTGTACAATGTTATGAACTGAAAGATATTAATAATTATGTTGCTAATAAATGGTTTATTTTATGTGAATGTGGATGTATTATGGAATACATGATATACAAGTGTTTAAGAATGTTAAATTTTGTTTTGAGGATTATTTTCCCTTGTGATAAGAAATACAAAAAGTAAATCGAAAGTTTATATATAAAAGTTGTGTTATACATATAATTACTATATACTAAGATCAATAGTTAATGAATTACTTTTCAAATTGATTACTTTCAAAAAGATGTTTACTCATTGAGCTTCTTAGCTCACCTCCTCATTTTTTTTTCTAACATTTCAGGTAGCATCAAAAGTTTGTGGTCAAAGTTGAAAGGAGCATTAGTAAGGTGTTCGTACACGACATCCTCATTTATTGGGTCGTTTGGGAGTCTAAATCTTGTTTAGTGCATTATTTTGCAAAATTATTCAAGTTAAAATGTATGAGAGAAAGTTCCTTGTATTTGTGTCTTTTATAAATGTCTTAAGAAATTGTATACTGTATTAAAAAGTCTGATTTTTGAAAAGCTGTGTGTTTTTAGATTTGAAATGATTGTTAAGATTATGGTTTGATTTATATGTTTGCAACTTGAGTTAAGGTGCTCAGTGTTGAAAAGTAATGGAGCCATTCTGAATAGGGTCCACTTGGGATTGGTCGTTATAGAATTTATTTGGATTTTTATCTTCGATTTATTCTTGTGTAATGTCTTTATTTTCGAGTTGATTTTAAAGAATGAAAGAGTCTGAGGCAGAAGAGTTAGGGGCCTTCTCCTCGGTCTTTACTCAAATAAGTGGAAGAGCTCAAAGCCCTTGTTCGAAGTAAATGTTAAAAAAAAATCGAATTAACTTCTTATTAATAATATTTGAAAATTACATTGGCGAAATTGAAAAAAAAAAAGAAGATAGGCTAATTTCTACTGATAAAATTTGTGAAGATTTTCAACATTCCAAGTTCAACGTATTGGATTACCATTGAGGTCTTCCAATTCAAAAGTTCTGGCTCGACAAACTCTTTTGATTTGGAAAGGTCTTTCCCATTTTGGATGGAGTTTTCCTATCTCTCGAGGATGAGATACTTCATTTTTTCTAAGTACTAGATTATATAACCTGAAGGTTCTTTCTCATACTCGAGTGTTATAATACAATGACACTCTTTGGTGGTAGACTGCAAGCTTGATCTCGGCCTTATCCCTTGCTTCATTAATCAGATCGACATTCATCTTGATGGATTCTTCATTGTTGGCTTCATCGAAGCTCTATACCCATAGTGATGGAACCCATATCTTGATGGGCTAATGACCTCTAAACCATAAGCCATGAAGAATGGAGTTTCTCCAGTAGGAGTTCGTGTAGTTTTCTAGTAGGCCCATAAGATATTTGGTAGGTGTTTAACTCATTCCCTATCAACATCCTCAAGTCTTTTCTTGATACCTTATAGGAGAGTCTTGTTAGTTACTTTAGTTTTCCTATTAGCCTGGGGTAGCCTACTAAGGAAAATCGATGTTCAATCTTGAGGTACAAGCAAAAGGATTTAAACTAAGAACTATCAAACTACTTACCGTTGTTGGTGATAAGTATCCTCGGTATGTTAAAGCGGCATTCAATTTACTTCTATACGAATACTCAGGTTTGATAGTCAATGAAGCTGGCAAGAGGCTCGACCTCTGTCCACTTGGTGAAGTAGTCAATAGCTACTATAAGATGTTTCTTCTACCTTGGAGATTCTTGGAAAAGACTGAGGATATCCATTCCCTGCATAGCAAAGGGAAGTGGATTGGTGACTGATGTCAGTGGGTTGAGAGGTCGTCAGGACATGGAGGCATACTGCTAAAATGTCTTGCATTTCTTAATCGTCTCTGTGGCGTCATAGAGCATCTCTAGTTAGTAATAGCTATGTCAAAGTATTTTATAAGCTAGAGCTCTACCTTCTAAGTGATTACCACATATACCCCCATAAACCTCTCGGATGGAATAGTCTACGTCGGTAGGCCCGAGACACTTTAGATAGGGAGTTGTGAGGCCCTTTTTATAAAACTATCCTTCGATGATGGAATACTACGAAACGTATGAGATGATCTTTTTGCCTATTATTCTTTTGACAAGGGAGTGTTCTATCCCTCAAGTAATGGAGGATAACATCCATTCAGGTTAGTTCTCTGGCCACAGGCATAACCGATACTTCATCGATGTTGGGAGCTCAAGATAGACTGCTTATGTGAGAACAGACTGCTTGGAAGAGGCAAGCTATGTCAAAGCATCTGCCTATGAATTTTTTGCTCGGGGAACTTGTGTTATCTAGAACTTCTTGAATGTCATCATGAGCTCACGGGCGTTCTCGAGATATATAATGATCTTCACACCTTTGGTTTCATATTCATTGGTTATTTGATTGACCATTAGTTGTGAGTCACTGTATACTTCCTTCGGTAGCCAATGCCTTTGCAAGTTTCATTCTTGCGAGCAACGCCTCATACTTAGCCTCTTTGTTCGAAGCTTTGAATTTAAACCTGAGAGCATACACTACCGTAAAGCCTTTGAGACTGCTAAAGATAAGTCTAAATCCATTTTCGGTGCTGTTTGAAGACCTATCAACATACAGCATTCCACTCAGTGTCTGTTCACCTTCTTCGGACTCTTGCCTTTCGATGAGCATTTCGAGGAACCTAGTTTCTACTATAAAATATGCTAAGGCCTGGGATTTTATAGCCGTCTAGGGTTTGTAATGGATATCGAATTCTCTGAGTTCTATAAACCATTTTACCAGTTTTCCAGAAATGTTTGGCTGGTGGATTACTTGCCTTAGGAGCTAATCGGTTAGTTAGATGATAACATGAGCTTGAAAGTATTATCGAAGCTTCCAAGTAGTGACCAAGAGGGCATATGCCATTTTTTTATGAGAAGATCCCTCACCTCGACATCAAGCAAGACCCGACTGATTTAGTAGATGGGTTTTTGAACTCCACTTTCTTCTTAAATTAGGACTAAAGCCATTAAGTAGAGAAAGAACTCCTCCCTAGTGATTGGTTTAGTTAAGAGTGGTGGTGAATTTAAATATGTTTTCAGTTTTTCAAAGGCTTTTTGACAGTCTTTAGTCCAAGCAATTGCCTTTTCTTTTTTAATTGCTTTAAAGAAATTGAAACACCTCTTGTTTGATTTGGACATGAAACGACTGAGAGAGACTACGCGTCCAGTTAGCCTCTATACTTCTTTGATATTTTTAGGGCGATTCATATCTAAGATTGCCTTATTTTCTTGGGATTAGCTTTTATCTCTCACTGTGTGACCATGAAATCCAAGAACTTACCAGTGACTCCGAAAGCATATTTTTTAGGTTCAGCTTCATCTGATGGTGTCAGAGTATTTCGAATGCTTCTTTTAGGTTAGCTTAATGGTCTTTGTCCTTAACACTCTTAACCAGCATATCATCTACGTACACTTCAATGTTCTTCCCAATCTGATTCTTGAAGATTTTGTTGACTAACCTTTGGTAGGTTGCCCTTGCATTTTTCAGCTCAAAGGGAATTACCTTGTAACAATATAGGCCCTGTTCGGTGACAAAGTGGTCTGCGACTAATCTGGCTCATACATGAGGATCTGGTTATACCCTGAGTACGTATCCATAAAGTTGAGTAGCTCATACCTTGAGGTGGCGTCGACAAGTTTGTCTATCCGAGGTAGAAGGAAGTTGTCCTTTGGACATGCTTTATTTAGATCGGTGAAGTCTATACAAATCATCTACTTACCATTAGCATTTTTTACCATGACTATGTTGGTGAACCAGTCAGGGTAGTTATTCTCCCAAGTGAAGTCAGCAGTAAAGAGTTTGTCCACTTCCTATTCTATGGCTTTTTGTTGTTCTGGAGCAAATGATCTCTTCTTTTGGACTATAGGCTTGTGGTCCAGGTCTGCGTTCAACCTATGAAAGATGAGTTGGGGGTCAACCGGGCATGTCGGAGGCCAACCATGTAAATAGGGCTCGGTTCTTTCATAGGAAAGAGATTAACAACTCCTTAAGGTCCTCGGGAAAGTTAGACCCAATATGTATAGTCTTAGAGTCTCCTTAATTTAAGGAAATGACTATTAGTTCTTCCATAGGTTGCCCTCGGAGAGTCTTGAGTTCATCTCTCAAGTTCTCGATCTCTAAAGGTAGGGCTTTGGTTTTCTTGTGCCCTTTAATAAATTTAAGGTAGCAAGATCGAGATGCTTGTTGATTTCCTCGGACTTACCCTATACCATGGTCAGTAGGGAACTTCATTTTTAAGTGATAAGTCGAGACCACTACTTTCATCTTATTTAGTGTCGGTCTTCTAAGGATCACGTTGTACGAAGACGGATGCTTGACCACCAAGAAGGTGATCATCATAGTGGTAAGCTGCAGAGATGTTCTAGCGGTGACTGGAAGGACTATGCTACCTTTGGAAAAAATTGGTGCTCTAGAGTAGCCATATAATAGAGAGGATACTGGTTTGAGCTGATCATCCTTCAACTTCATATTCTTGAAAGAGTACTAGGTGCTTGCAGCCAAAGGAAAAGCTCAGCATATCATAGTCTCTGGATGGCAATGCCACATCATGGTGGTCTTCTAAAGTTGGAGATGATCCCTAGGGTATGTGGAGCGGTTGTAGGCCTTTGTGATGGGCATTCAGAAATACCGTGGGAGAGGAGCATCAAGAATGTCCTACGTGAAAAAAAAAAGCCTAGGAGTTGAGCGCATCTAGTACATTGGTGTTTCTACCCTTGAAATCCTCCCCTATTTTTTGTTATTTTTTTCTAACTTTCTATCTAGGTCAATGTAGCTTTTGAAGACAGAGAAGCCTTGAGAATTCCACTCAGGATGGGGAGAAGGTGGAGCGACTGTGGGCTGGTTTTTTGAGATTAGGTTGCCTCGTTGGCCGAGGACTTTGTTGTGGTGGAGGTGGAGGTGAAGAAGGGTGACCTTGACCCCTAAGTCGGGCAGTCAAACTCGTGACAAGCTAAGTGAGTTCCCAAAATTGCTCTTGAGTAACTAGAGCAGTGGGGTTTGGTGCAAGGGATGCCTCCAGGATCTCTTGGACACTATGGTATACTGGGTTGGATTAAGAGGGTTGTTCATGCTTGGTGCATCCATTTGATGGCTCATTGTGGTCTTGATAAGAGATAACATGTTTCGAAATGGCAAGGAGTCATAAGTCGGGCTGCTAGCTGTGAGTGGAAGCTTGAGTGGCTAGTGAATTGGTACCGATGGTGTTCTTGGAGAGATTTTTGGGCAGCATCGTAAAAGATAAGTTCTTTGTACTTCAAAAAATTAAGAAGTTACCACAGACGACTCCAATCTATTAATGTCAAAAATCTGTCAAATATTCGAAACATTAGAATTTGGTACTTGCGCTTACGAAACGAGAAGAAATCCTAAAAGTCACTGGAGGATCTTAGGGGTTTTGCCTCTGGGGGGACTCTCTGATTCCTAAGTTAGTATAGAGATTTTGGGAATATGGAAAGTGTGAAAAATAAAGAGCTATGAGTAATGATTGAATTGAATGTACCTCTTGATAGTAAGAGCCCCTTATATAGTGTTTCAGAGTAGAGTCTGATTAGGAGAGTGATTAATCACTAAGTGTCAGGATAAGAATTAAATTCTCATAGTTTGATAAGAATGGGGTTATCTATAAGCTGAATTATTTTATAGTTAAGTTTTATTATTTAAATAATTGTTTATCCATGAGTTTGAGTATTGTAACAGTATTAGGACTTCGGTTTGAATTTACCATTATACCTTTGTCCAAGTGTAACTTTTTGATTGGTTGGCTTGTTTAATTCATGGGATACCCCCCTTTTTCCTTGGTGAGAAACACATGTTAGTGTGTCATTGGATGGAAAATCTTTTCCTACATCAATACCTAAAATGGTTAAGCTAACAATCCCTATAAATATAAATATATAATTATTTATGGGGTTTGCTAATTTACCCTACTATAAGAGTAAGTTAACAATGTACCACAACCTTTGTGGATCAAAATACTTTCAATAATTCAAATTTACATTACACAAATACAAGGGAAATAGGGTACTTCAATAAATAAATATATTTAATTTTTTCCATCTCTGGGATTTTTTGGCGATAACGGGTCAACTAATGGTCGAAAAAGGGTACCCCTGGTACTTTTGGAAAGCTCTCGCTAAAATCTACCTAATGGGATCCAAAAGCACCCCTGCCACTGTTGTCCTACATATTCACACACTGTCAGAAACATCATCGACAACTAAGGGAGAATCTCTTAGATCTATGCATTTTAGGGGGGGGTATTTCGAGAAACCAACACTACGACTGGGTTGAAAATTCAATTTTGGATCGAACTATGAAATCTGGCGGCTTAACTCCACCGGAGTCAAACGCATGTATGCCACGTGTCAGCGAGATCCTCTTGTCACGTGTGGGCTTCGTCTTTGTGCAAGCCAAATTTGAATTTTTCTTTTTTGAAATTATTTTATTAAATTACTAAAATAACCTCTCTTTTTTGTATCCAAAGGTATTCTAGTCTACAAAGGTTGGGCACAAATCTAAGCTACTCGTACAATGACATAAATTAGCAAACCCCGTTATATATATAGTAATTTTAAATTTTAAACAACTGATTTTGATCTCTAAGTCCTGAGATCCCTTGATTTTCCATTTTCTTGTCCATTAATTTGCACTCACTTCATCACTTACCTTTTTAATTTTTTCCCACTATCCTATCACCAGTTGATTAGAAGAAAAGAAGATTAAAAAAAGAAAAGAAAATGCCAAACATAATAAAGAAAAAAATATGACCTAATAATTCCATATCTTTTAGAATATTTTTTTCTATTCATCATAGGATTAATGGTCTTTTAATCTCTAATGGGGTAAAATGCACCACCTAATAGAAGATCGATAAATGGACACCCTAGGTGGCATTAAAATAATTTCACCTCTAAAAAGAAAAGACTATTTGTCTCACAAGAAAAGTCAAATCTCATAAACCCCACTCAAGGGAAAAAAAGGTAACTTTATCCCAGAAGACTCCATTACTTTTTCCCATTAAGGTAAGATTCTCAACACTCTTCACCAAAATATTCTCCTATTCTTTTTCTTACGCCACTAGGTGGCTTCTTTGTTAAGTACCTTAGACTGGGCTGATGGAGATCAGACCTCAGATTTGACTCGGATAAATATAATCAAGCCTGACTTAGATTGACTTCATTGGACTCTACCTAATTTCAACATCAACATATTGGTATCGTCTATAGGAAGGATAAATTGTTTTTTTTTTTGAATGATACCACCCAGAAAATAGCCTACTCCTCCTACTCACAACAGTTACTTGTTCAACCCACCTCCACGCCAAAAGATCAGACCCTTTTGAACTGCCCCTCCATCGGCCCTACTGATGGTCATAAACCTCTGCGCGCCTCAGAAAGTCAGTCAACCTTGAGGCCATCACTAAGTAGCTTCGAGTTTTGCCCGTGAATGACCTAACAACTCTTGAAGCCAAGCTGAGCATGATGATCTCCTAAGACGATGATATGAAAATTTAGCTGAACTTATCACCCTACTTTTGTAACAACCCATCTCGGTTTAGCTACCCCCGAGACGGTGTGATCACATTTTGAAAATCTCAGCATGACAGATATATGCAACAATGAAAATAAATAACACCAAAAGAAATTTTTACATCAATCCTGAACCCTCAATAGGGGAGTTACACTAATCTGATCTTTAAACATTATATATAGCGTAAAATGCATAAACATTTCCAAATAAATTTTTATTTTATTTTCTCATTAGTCTGAGGATGTTGACACGTACATGGCTTACAGAAAAAGATTTCATTTGACTCTCAACCCACCAGACTATTTGTCCTGCCTGCTCTGAAATCATTGTACAATGACGGATGAACTTCGCAAGCTCAGTGATTAAATTTACTAGAAGTATTTAATTGTAATAAAGATATTTTAATATTTAATCATTTATATCTCATACAACTTGATACTAGCATACTACTATCACTACACATGTTATAAGATCCATTCTCTATTAATATCTTCTTCTTATTTATTGGTTCACCTTAAGACCATCAATTATCTCATAATTACATCGTAATGAGGTTCACAACATAAAGTCTACCATTTAGATGGTTCTTATCATATCATACTTCTATGTTTCTTTTTCTCACTGTAATTGTCTCACTGTGATTGTCTCACTGTAACTGTCTCAATGTACCTGTCTCACTGTAAGACTAATTTATCTACAAATAAAATAAATGCATAATATCATTTCAGTAATAAACTCAACATGGAAAAGAGATGAAATGCATGAATTATTATTATGGGAATGTCTTCCCACATGTCGACTGTTTTTATTATCTTAGATCGGCTACCTTCCCGGGTCTTTTATTTCCAGCATATACCGGCTGTCACGAAGTAATAATATTAAAATAAATTATTAGCTTATGCTTTGGTGGTAGATAAAAATTAAATTGATATGTATGATATGAATATTGGACACGTAGAAAATTATTATGTGAAAAAAAATATTATTAGAATAATGAGTTAATTTAATAATGATGGTGATACATAAATTCTTGACGAGTTTTGGTTAATAAATTGATGCGATAGATAAGGAGAAGAAAATTGTGAAATTTATTAAGCAGAAAGTTGAGGAAAGACCAGATAGTTAATTTAAATATTTTGAATTTATGTGGTTTTTATATTTCTATTCATAAGTATATTTCATATTATTGTTCATATGCATATGCATTAAATAAGAGAACCGAAAAAATCGAGAAGGGGCCGGTCTAATTGAAAAACAGTGATAGTCGGTATATACTAAAAATAAAAGGGACATCATGATAGCTGGTATATGCTGGAAATAAATACCGTGACAACCGGTATATGCTGGAAACAAAAGAACTGGAAGGGGGCCGGTCTAAGATAATAAAAACATGTCGACATGTGGGAAGATGTTCCCATAATAAGAATTCATGTATTGCATCTGTTTTATATGTTGATATTTTTACTAAATGTTGTTGATGTTATACATGTATTTGTAGATAAATGAGTCTCACAGAGAGAGACAGTTGTAGTGAAAAAAAGACATAGAAATATGGTATGATAGGATTTATTTAAATGTTAGACTTTTTGCTACTATCCTGTTATATAGAGATAGATGGCTAAATATTAAAAGGATATTTATGTAATTTGAATACTTTTAGCAAATTTAATTCACTGAGCTTGTGAAGCTCGTCCCTCATTGTACAATGATTTCAGGTAGCAGACAAAACAAGTAGTCTGATGGGTTGAGAGTCAGACAAAATCATTTTCTGTAAGTCACGCATGTGTCAATATCCTTAGACAAATGAGAAAATAAAATATAAAAAAATTTATATGTAAATATTCATGCATTTTAAGTTGCATATTATGTTTAAGTTAATATTAGATTTATGTACCTCTCATGTTGAGAGTTGAGGGTTTAAGTAAAAATTTATGTTAGTTTTATTGTTGCATATATATGTCGTGCTAGGATTTTCAAAATGTGATGACACCGTCTCGGGGGTGGCCAACCTAGGATGATTCGTTACAAATTAAGTAAATCTAACTCACCACGTAACACTTAAAGCTACTCATGGATCACCTGCTTACCTTTCCTGTTCCTTTCAGAAATTTCCTCCGGTTGCTGATTGTCAACACCTAACATAATATTTGTATTAAATTTCTAATTATTTCTTCAATTCTCTATAAACCGCACCATTTGAAAATTCTCACTTTGAATTCTAGGAAATTTCATGAATGCTAAAAATTCAAAAATAAACATTATGTTATTACCTTATATTTTTCTGATAGCTTCTCGTGATTCTTTATAAAATTCCCCCGTAAACTATTGTGCAAAAATATACCTAAATTAATAAAAAAATATTTGAACAGTTTTACTTGCAAGTGTGCAAGGTCAATAGTAGCATAGTGTGAAAGTGCGAGATCATCTCCATAGGGTTTGGAGAATTTCGCCTTAGAATCAATTTCGCAATATAAAATGATAGAAGTAAATATTGAGTTTAGATTGATAATGATAAACACATAGGGATTTGATATCCACCCTAATCATGTTTTCCCAATAAACAATGTACCAATGCTTTAGTCATATTATGATTACCTACTGTCGCCAACCTAAGGGCATGGTGTGTACTCCTTAAGCTATTGATTTTCCTAAGCAACGAGTTAAGCATGGTGTATACTCTAACTCTTTTCTCTCTTAAGGGATTTAGCATGGTGTATACTAAGTTGTTCCTTAAGAGAGCGTAAGATCCATGAAAATTGATGAACACACAAGACCTAGGGCATGTTATATACACCCAGTTTCCCATGTTGATTAACCTAAGAATCCGGCGTGGATTTCTTTTGTTACTATTGTCAGACCCAGGACTCGGTTATCCAAATTGATATAACTAACTAATCCATACATCATGCATATGTTGATCAAGCAAACACATATGAGGAATTTCAATAAAAACAGGCATTAATCAAGTTAAGAATCATAACATAGCTACCACGAAGGCAACAATAGTCATATATGGAAAAACATAATTAGGGCTTCAATTGAGCCCTACTAGTAAGTTAGTTACACACAATTTGGATGATAAACATCTTCACAATGTAAAATAAAGGAAAGAAGAAACCCAAAAAATACTGGCTAGAAGAGTCGTCAATTCTCCTCTCCAAATCTCTTATTCTCCAGCTAAAAATTAAAGTATCGTTTTTTGTGATTTATAGGCCTATTTATAAGGTTCTAAGGACACATTGAAACCCTAATTTCCAAAACAAGACCTTAAACCTCCTTTCCAAAATAGGTTCTGCCGTTTTACTGCACGTGTGTGCTTGATCTCATGCTTGTGCGCTCGAGCGCAAGGTTGCGCTCGAGCCTTCTACATGTGCGCACGAGTGCTTGTGCGCTCGATTACACTCTTCTATGCTCGATCGCACTTGGTTGCTTCTAGGTCTTCTAAATTTCTTCCTTTAAGTTATGAAATGCCACATTTTCTCCAAGAACCGACAAAAACACAGAAAACACAAAAATGAAGTAAAATAGAATAAAATATGTAAACGAAGAGCTTAACAATAACAAAGATAAATTCATCTTTCATGATATCCAAAAAAAATATTAACACATCTTCTCAATGAATAAGAGTTTTAAAATCTAATTACTTACACAAGGCTAGTTAAGGCATCACAAATCTGACTTAGTGTGTGGTGAATTAGCACATAGAAGATGCAGCTTCCAAATAACTCCAATGTGTAGTGTTTCGGTGTCTCAAAATTCACCGAATTTCCTATTAGAATGAACAATAATGGCATAGTTTTATTTCTTTCTTTTCTTTTATTATGAGATTTTTGCCATGTTGAGTTCTTTTAAGCTTTCTAATTGACCCATGTAGTGAGTGTTTAGCTAATGACTCCCAAACCAGATGGTTTTAGGGCATTGGGTGTAAAGACACCTCTACGGACTTACTAACTCGAGTAAAAAAGGCTACGAAACTAACTGGTCTTAATGCTGCCAAGAAAAATTCCCAACTTTTGATGTGACACTCACTACTTACTGAGGCAAGAGGTCCAGTTACTCAATGGAAACTTTATTTAATGATCATTATGAGCAAAGTTCCCACCTTTTGACATGAACACTCACTATTTACTGAGGCAAGAGGTCCAGTTACTTAGTGGAAGGTTTATTTAATGATCATTAGGAGCATTTTATTTTCTCTTTTTGTGCAATAAAATTTTTCTCCATTTTTCTATGCCAAAGTGTTCATCTAACAAGTCATCCGGTTATAGTTAAGCCATGGAAACATACATATTAGAATTACATGTCATACCCCACACAATTATGTGCTAATGTGCTCGTGTCAGATTAGATCAAACTTGTGATTTCTTAAATGCCTTAAAATAAGTAATTAAACTTTTAAAATTTTATTATTTACACCATGTGTTCTAGATTTTAAGCTTACTGATGAAATCTTATCACAATATTCGTTTAGATCAACCAAAATTTTTAGAACAATATGAACATGTATTTTTCTTTTCAATAATAATAAAAAAAAAACTGGGACAGAGTGTGTGTGAGTGTGTCTCCCATACCACCAAACTTAAACTACACATTGTCCCCAATGTGTGAACAACATGGAAAGATCTGACTTGGGAGATGGAGAACTAGCTGGCTGGCTAGAATGGCTCATAGCACACCCCCAAACTTGAACTGATGTACACACCTTGTTCCTGAAAAAAGAAAAACAAAAGTAATACCGAAAAACAAAAGATACTAAAAGTAAATAGTTATAAAGATAAATACTAACAAGAAATGTGAAAAATACAAAAAATAAAAGGATATGTTGTGGGGTGCCTCCTATGAGCGCTAAGTTTTACGTCTTCAGCCAGACAGTGCACCTCTCTCACTGTTGGTCATCAAGTGGTGCATACTATGAGGCACCAGGGGCGGGAGGTGATAAAAAATGGACCAGAGTATCGCCTCCTGCCTCGCAAAGCATACCTCCAAACCATCGATGCACTGATGCACTAGTTATGTAGCCTCCCTATTCTCCCGTCGAATGTCAGAGAGCTCACACCAGAAAGAGGACATCTCCTCAAGAATGTGCTGGTACTAAGTAGGTCCTATATCAGCATAGTCTTTCTCCTAAGTGTGGCTCACTGTGGGGTCCTCGGTCTCCATGGGATCATCCTCCACCCTCTCAGCAGCAGGTGCAGGCCCTCGGGATCCTTTGGGCATGTGCGACTGGCTCAAGGTCCACTGGCTCTTCCCAAAGTATGGGTGGTCCCAAACTAGTCCATCGATGGAGGAGCCTTTAATCCTCTTTTTCTTGAAGATGTAGCTGAGGAGGAACAGGAATGAGAACCTCCATGCATTAGCCATGGTGACCTGGTGTGCATGGACATGGTCCCAGAACTTATGTAGCTGGCTCCAAATGATAGTAGGGATGAAGTACCAGTGGTCTCTGTGGAATGTATATAACATCTGTAAGAATTGGTCAGTCCTCTGGGTCTTATGTCCCAATGGGCACACATTGCGCTGAAGAATGGAATCCACGAGCCAAAGTCGTGGAGGTAACTTGGATCGGCTCCTCATATTGTTGTGCTGATCGGCATACTGCCTAGCACACATGTCCTCAACGATGGTGGACAGGGAAAAGGACTCTGGCTGCTCATCTATCAGGGCATCCTCAAGAGGAGACTGATCATCACAGTGGAGGGCAATAGCTATATCTGTAGATGTAACATCAATGTACTTACCCTGAACAGATGAGGACAAGGCCCCTGGCCTGCTGCAGTCGAACGATAGGTTCTCGTAAAACTGAATCATGAACCAGGTGTAAGCAGTAGAGCAAACAGGCTTGAACAGCCTCTTCAATCCACGACGCTTGATTCTTAGACAGCACATTGAGTCGCTTCAAAGTTCTTGAAGTCATCGTCTATGTTGAATGTTGTTTCGAAGAGGATCTTCCATTGTTCAAAGCTGGGACGGGAGGACTGTGTGCGGCTTTCCGAGGCACGAGAGGTGGAACCAATTTGCTTAGGCATCTTTGATGAGGTTCTGCAGAATTTTTGCTCGATCTTAGTATAGTGCACTTGATCGCACTTTCTCTCTATGCTTGATCGCACTAGTCCCTATGCTCGATTGCACTAGTTTTTATCAAACAATTTACGGGCGACAGGGACTTGAAGCAGTGGGCGATGAGACTCGTAGTTCCCAACCTCTTGTAATTTCAAAATACAACCATACAAATAAAAATAACACATTGTAGATGCAAATATTTAGTAAAAAGATAAATCAAGAACGTGTGTGATTGTGTGTGACAAATCAAAAACATGTATGGACATACCTGGAGTCACAGAGTTATGGTAGCATGTAGGTGAAATGTGGGGAGTGTTGGTGAGATATGGGGAGTGGTTTTGTGTGAGTGATTTTGAGTGCTGTGCGAGGGTGATTGAGAGTGAGTATAGAGGGTCCGAGAGTGAAAGTGCGATAAGTGCATAGAATGTATTTAAAATAAGCACGTGACTCTCTGCCCCGCGTGCGCTCGATCGCACTTGTGCGTAGGTGTGTGCGTGTGATTGCACTTGCACGCCATTGGGTGCATGGCAAGGTTGTGCTCGAGCGCACTATTACATGCGCTCGATCGCAAGGGCAGAATGTACTGAATGACTAACTGAACTATGGATAGTAAGGAAAAAGTGAAAATAATGAAAATAAGAATAAAAATTGAAATGTACCGTACGAAGTGGCCTTAGTACCACTGACCTCAATAGAGGTGCTTGAGGTACACGTTTAACAAAGTCTTAACTGCTCAAGCACTCTCTATAGTAGCTTCAGTGCTACTCTCTTGGAAGGGGGCACTTAAAATCCACCTCATATAGCTCAAGTGCTCTCGGTTCTGCTGCATACTAGACAAATTGAAGTGCCAAATCTTCATCTCTTGGTGGCAAGTTGATTTTAAAGTATGGCTTGACTCTATGTCCATTCACCATGAATGTCTGATTGCTGTTGGAACCATGGATCTCCAAAGTACCATGAGGAAAGACCTCGGTGACCACATAAGGACCAGACCATCGGGACTTGAGTTTGCCTGGGAACAGTCTTAATCGTGAATTGTAGAGCAACATCTTTTATCCCACATGAAACTCTTTCCTACCCAGTTGTTTATCATGATAGGCTTTGGTCCTTTCTTTGTAGAGCTTGGCATTCTCATATGCATCATACCTTAATTCTTCTAGCTCATTTAAGTGCAAGTTCCTCTTCTCTCCCGCTTGCTTCATGTCAAAATTGAACTGCTTTATGGCCCAATATGCTTGATGCTCTAACTCCACTGGTAGATGGCATGCTTTCCTAATAACTAAGCGGTATGGAGACATGCCAATTGGTGTCTTCTAAGCTGTCCTACATGCCCATAGAGCATCATTTAGGCGCAAATACCAATCCTTCCCACTAAGATTTACAATCCTCTCCAGGATGCCCTTAATCTCTCGATTACTTATCTCCACATGGCCACTGGTTTGAGTATGATATAGAGTGCCAACTTTATGGGTGATCCCATATTTCTTGATTAGGGCAGCAAAAGATTGATTATGGAAGTGGCTACCTCCATTACTGATGATTGCTCTTGGAGTCCCAAACCAAGTAAAAATGTTATCCTGTAGAAACTTCACAACTACTTTGTGATCATTAGTCTTTGAGGGGACAACCTCGACCCATTTGGACATATAATCCACACCCACAAGAATATATAAATAACCATAGGAGTTAGGAAATGGACCCATGAAATCAATACCCCATACATCAAAAAGTTCTACTATATGAATATTTTGTAAGGGCATCTGATTTCTGGATGATATGTTACCTATCCTCTGGCATCTATCACATGAGCTGCAAAATAAAAAGGCATCTTTAAACAAATTGGGCCAATAAAAACCAGATTGTAATACCTTAAGAGCTATTCTCTTGGCCCCAAAATGTCCTCCACAAGCAAACTTATGGCAATGTTGCAATAAGCTCATATGCTCACCCTCGGAAACACACCGTCGGATGATTTGATCAGGACAAAATTTGAATAAGTAGGGGTCATCCTAATGGTAGGGTCGAGACATAGATATCAACCTTTTCCTTTCTTGACTAGACATACCTGGAGGAAAAACATTAGCAGTTATATAATCGAAAATATTAGCTTACCATGGAAGTGTTACCTCTAATGCGAATAATTGTTCATCGGGGAAATTCTCATTCAAAGGTAGATCATTTTTGTTGTCCTCATGAGGTAGCCTAGAGGTGATCTGCAACCACATTCTCACTACCGGTTTTGTCTTTAATCTCTAAGTCAAATTCTTGCAATAGGAGTACTCATCTAATTAACCTAGGCTTTGCATCTTTCTTAGAAAACAAATATCTCAAAGCAGTATGATCAGTAAATCCAATAACCTTAGAACCAATCAGGTATGATCTAAACTTCTCTAAAGTAAAAATAACAGCTATCAATTCATTTTCAGTAGTATAATAGTTTGGTTGAGCATCATTTAAAGTTCTAGAAGCATAGTAAATAGCATGAGGTACTTTATTGACTCTCTGGCTTAAGATAGCTCCCAAGGCGAAGTCACTGTCATCACACATCAGCTCAAATGGAAGACTCTAATCAGGTGCCATCATTATTGGTGTAGAGTTGAGCACATTCTTCAATGTGTTGAAAGCTTTCATACAGTCGTCAGTCCATTCAAACTTGGTATCTTTAGCTAACAGTGCACAAAGAGGTCTTAGAAAAATCCTTGATGAATCGTCTGTAGAATTCAACATGTCCAGGGAACTTTTGACACCCTTGACTATTAGAGGAGGAGACAACTTTGAAATGATGTCGATCTTAGCCTTGTCTACCTCGATACCTTCGTTGGAAATGGAATGACCAACACAATGCCTTGTTGAACTATAAAGTGACATTTTTCCCAATTGAGCACTAAGTTGCATTCTTAACATCTCTTTAGGACACTTTCTAGATGATTGAGGCATTCATTAAAATTAGACCCAAAAACACTAAAATCATCCATAAATACCTCAATGAATTTCTCCACCATGTTGAAAAAAATGCTCATCATACATCTTTGAAAGGTGGCTAGTGCATTGCATAAACTGAATGGCATCCTTCTGTAAGCAAATGTACCGAAAAGGCATGTGAAGGTTTTCATTTGTTGGTCCTCAGGTACTATGGTAATCTAGTTGTAACCACTATACCCATCTAAGAAGCAATAATAGCTATGGCCAGCTAATCTCTCTAACATCTGATCAATGAAGGGCCATGGGAAATGATCTTTTCTGGTCACTTTGTTTAGTCTTCTGTAATCAATGCATACCCTTCAACCAGTGGTTATTCTTGTAGGTATTAGCTCCTGATGAGAGTCGTAAAATGCATCTTAATAATACTTATTTGTTAGCATTTTAGGGTTGATCAAGGTTTGAATTACACTCTTATACCTTAATAACTCTAAAGTGATATTCTTGGATCCTTGATCTATTTCGGTGCATTTTCAGGTACTTTGAGTTTAAAAGAGATGGAAAAACTATCGTTGCTTAAAGATCAAAGATTCCATGCATATCGGAGTGAAGGAGTGCTCTCGAAAGGACAAAATGAAGGGTTTATGGGCAAGGAAACCTTCAGTGTGAGCCTAGACCCAGACCAGAGAGAGCCTAGGCACCCAGAAACTCCAGACTCCACAATCAGACAAAGCCTAGGCACCCAGAAGAGAGAGTCATGGCGCCCAGAGCCTCCACCTAACCAAGACCACCAAGAGCTTAGGCGCGAGTAAGTGAGAGCCACGGCGCGCACACAATCCCGTTCTCCGAGTTATGACCTAATTAGGACTTTAATGATTTTTTAAACCCTAAAACACCCTTAGACCCTTTGTATTATAAATAGATCACTTAGGGTTTGATAAAGGGACATTGATGAAGGCTAGAAATTAAGGAGAGAGCTCGACATTACGGTGTTCAAGCATGAGCCCCATGGCTAACTAATCTCCAAGCAAGGCAAAGGGATGAATCCCTAGGTGTAGTTGTTCTTATTTTCCATTATTGATTCGATTGTAGTTTGGATTTATTGTCAAAACATTGTTATGATTTACTTTTTGATTTAATTAGAAGATTTTCTTAATCCGGTGATTGCATGCTTCTTCTCCATATAAGTCTAGTAAAACTCTTCTTATGTCAAGTTGTTTGGATTTGATTGAGTCTGGTAGATTTATCTTTTAGGTTTGTCCATTACTGCGATATTTTCATTGAGATATATTTTCGTTTCTTGATAAATCTATAGGATAGGTCATGTGTGCTTGAATCGAAAGTAAAGAGTATTTCATAGCAATTACATTAGGGTTTTTATATGCTTTGATTGAATATTTGCCGATTGCATCTTTGGGATGTGAAACTTGCAATCGAGATAATAACAATTGAATCGAGAGTAGAATAAGGCAACTAACTTAGGGAGGATTCCTGGACTCTTATTGTTTCCTTATTATATTCTTCATTATATTTACATAACTTTTTCCCATTATTTTATTATCAAAACTCAGATTCTCTCATTTAGATTTTATCGTTTCATATTAAAGTTTACATCTTCTCTTGTAGTTCACTTTTCCTCATGGGATTGACACCTCAACTATACACAATAACTGCGTATTAGTTTGAGCGTAATCATATTTTGGCACTGTTGCCGGGGAAACGCGCTTAAAGTACAAGGAAGATTGTCAACATTGAGATAAGACAGTAATATTGTTCTTTGCTCTTTGTTTTGATTTTCTAATTTTGATTTTTCTGTTTTATTTGTTTCGCTCTAATCCCTTTGGTGTATGCTTAGACCGAGAGATTCGCGAGGTAGATTCATTAAAAGACCTGAAATAGAGTTACCCTCTTTTTACATGTCCATTAGTGAAACCTCGCCTAGATCAAACCATAGTGCACACCCAAGTGAGAATTTAGAGGATTTTGTTAACATGGCCGAAAATCACAATGAAAATGTTGCTATGACACTTAAAGACTATTTGCACCCTAGCCGAACGGCCACACCATCTTGTATCATGTTCCCCCCTAATGTTCAACAACCTGAGTTTAAGCCGGGCATGATCCAATTGCTACCATCCTTCCATGGGTTTGAGAATGAAAACCCCTATATCCATATTAGGGAATTTGAGGAAGTAGTAGCAACCTTTCAAGGTAGGGCTGATATGGTAGACACCGTCAAACTTCGGTTTTTCCCTTTTTCACTTAAGGAAAAGGCCAATGTTTGGCTGTACTCGTTAAGGCCTAGGTCTATAGTTAGTTGGGATGAGATGACCTGAGTTTTCTTCCAAAAGCACTTCCCAACCCATAAGACCAATAACCTCAAGAAACAAATATCAAACTTTGCACAAAAGGAGAGTGAAACCTTATATCAAGTTTGGGAACGTTTCAAGGACCTTTTGAATTCTTGTCCACACCATGGGTATGAGAGTTAGCGGGTAGTTAGCTATTTCTATGATGGACTCCTAAGTAGGGAAAGGCAGTTCATAGAAATGATGTGCAATGGGGATTTTCTTCAAAAAGATCCCGACCAAGCCATAGATTTCCTAGATGACCTATCGGAAAAAGCCCACACTTGGTCTGGACCGAATACCATGGACAGTACTAGGAGAAATCAACCTGCTGGAATTTATCAACTTAAGGAAGAGGATAGCCTTAAAGCCTGTTTAGAGGCCCTAACTAACGAAATTGAAGCCTTAAAAACCAAAGATGCTAGAGCCCCCAAACCGGTTGCTAGGGTAGAGTCCCATGAACCTCGCTTTATATGTAATGGGGTAGATCATGTACCTAAGGATTGTTCAGCTTATTTTGAGATGAAGGGAGAGTGTAACGTTTTAGGTATACCCTTTAGGAAAGCAGACTCACCCTACTCTAACACCTACAATCCCGGGTTGAAGAATCACCCTAATTTTAGTTGGAGATCCGAGACACAACCTTCTGCCCACTCTAGTACCCAATGGCAACCGGAAGCATCCTCATTTAATACACTTCAACAATCTTTACCTTTGGAAGATATGTTTAAGTCATTTATGCGGGTACATGCCAAGAGTGTGGAAGAGCAAGGCAAGATAAATCAATGGTTACTAGAGGAGCAACAAGCGATCAAAGAGGAACAAAAGGTGATAAAGAGCTAACTCATCAAGATGACTAGTTTTTTGACGATTCAAGAACAAGGTCGTTTTCCTTTATAGCCACAACCTAATCCAAGGAGACAACATATGGAACAAACCTCCGACCCTAAAAATCAAAATATTAGAGAGGTTAACACCATAATCACCCACAGCGGTAAGAAAATTGATGGACCCACTCTAGCATCACACTTGATTCCTAATACCGTGAGCAACAAGGATGAAGCCCCCAAGGAACAAGAGGCCTATGATGATTATTGTCCACTGGTGCCTTTCCCTCAAGCTCTCCTTAAGCCTAATGAGAGAAATTCAGCATTAAAATGTGAAATCCTTGAACAGTTTCAGCATGTTAAAATTAACCTCCCTCTTCTTCAGGTCATAAAACAAGTTCCTAACTATGCTAAAGTCATCAAGGATCTATGTACACTTAAGAGGAGGCACAATGTGAAGAAGATGGCATTCTTGACGGAGTAAGCAAGTGCAGTAATTGACAACAAGACACCGCCCAAATATAAAGATCTGGGCTGTCCAACAGTGGCTTGCCAAATTGGAAAAAAATCTTGTGTTCAAGCATTGCTAGATTTGGGTGCTAGTGTGAACCTCATGCCATACTCCATGTACTTACAGCTCGGTCTAGGTGAGATCAAACCAATCTTTTTGGTACTTTAATTAGCGGATAGATTGGTAAGAAAACTAAGAGGTATTATGGAAGATGTTTTGTTGCAAATTTATAATTTCTATTATCCTGTTGACTTTTTGGTTTTAGATACCATTTCTACTGTGAACACGGAGTCAAAAATTTCGTTGATACTTGGAAGACCATTCCTTGCCACTGCCAATGCCCTCATTAATTGTAGGAATGGCCTAATGACATTATCATTTGGAAATATGACTTTAGAGGTAAATGTTCTCTGAGTCTCAAGGTAGCCACATGAAGAGGATGAGTGTTTCGACACTTATATGATTGATAAGCTTAATTTGGAGGATGAGCAGATTAAAGATAATTATAACTCTTTGGAATTCCCTCCTAATAATTTTGAGTTAAATGATTCTTCATTTTATCCCCATGCCGTTAATGTTGTTGATGTTTTTGATAAGTCACAGGGATTTATTAAGAAATCTTGGTAACCATGCTTTGAGGAGTTGCTTGAGAGAAGTCATATGGATGCGGGAATCAAATACCCTACTGCTGATAGTAAATGGGCAACACCAAGAACACTTGAGCCATATGTGGAGGACTTTAAGTATTCCTTGCCAAAAGATTAGAAATGAGGCCATTGAGTTTGGAGCCTCATCTTCAGCACCACAATAAGGCCAGCAGTGAGAGTGTTTCAACGTCTAGCTGAAGAGGTAAAACTTAGCGCTCATGGGAGGCACCCCACAGCATATTCTTTAATTTATTATTTTTTATATACCTTTTTCTTGTTTATTACTAGTATTTTGTTGTTTTTCGGTATTACCTTCGTATTTCTTTTTCAGGGACAAATATGCGTAGCAGTTCAATTGGTCGTGCACAACTTTCGGCTCCACGCACCTTTGGTTAAAAAGGGAGTTTCCTTAACTTTTGCTATTACATTGAGGACAATGCTTATTTTAAGTTGGGGGTGGAGGAAACACATTTTTTATTGCATACATTGAATTATTGGGCGTCACCTCCCTTTTCTTTTTCGTTTTAATTCGTTTTTTTTTATTATTTGTTTGTTCTTAGCATATTTTGTGTTAGCCTTGGAGTTAATTCACATGCCAATGATATGAACTTAATTGAGATAGCATATAGCACTTAGAAGCAATTAAATCTTGCTTCGGTTTGAGAATAATTTAAGTGTCAATCTTTATTTGGTTTGAGACTCTGGTTTGCGGTAAGATTGCATGATTAGTCTAAAACATTTAGAGAAGTTTTATGTGCGATTGTTTTGTGAATATTTTTGCGGTCTTGACAAGCTCTAGAACTTATTTGATAGAGGCGAATTCCTAGAATTCACACTACTTAGGATATGATATAGGCCATTTTTGGACCGTTTGAGCCTTCAAACTTACCCTTGCTATATCTATCGATAGTCACCTGTTTGAGCCTTGTTTCTTTCAATAACCCATTTAATTACCTTTATGAGCCTAAAAATATTTTATCCTTACCTTTCTTTTAAAAGAACTTAATTATACACATTTTTTGATAAGCACTTAAGAGGAATAAGGATGAAAATATGAAAAAAAAATATTACTACCTTAACCCAAGTATATTAAAGGAGAAAAGTTGGGGGTTGTGGAAAAAAGAACAAAAAAAAAAAGAAAAGAATGAAAAAGGAGGTGAATGGTCTTATTCCAAAATAAAAGAAGTGAATTATGGCAAAGAAAGAAGAAAAGAAAAAAAAAAGTGCTGATTTATTGAGAAAAATGCTCAAAAAATGGTTGAAAGAGTTGGGTGTTGGAGTAAGGTTATCCAGTGCTTAAAATGGTTGTGTTTAAAACTAAGAGATTAAGTTCTTTTATTTGTTGAAATCTTCTTGTTCTTTCTTAACCTTTACCTTAGCCTAACGCTACAAGCTTATTAAAGACCTATTGATCCAAGGTGGTGTAATTTTTCTACAATGGTGGAGAGTGATTTGAAAAGTAAGCCTATGGAGCTTGATTTGTGATTGATGTCACGCAATTTATTATGTTTTTAGAGGCCAAGACTTGTATTCATAAATGTTATGCATAAAATCATCCGAATGTTCGGATTAATGGATTGTGGTAAGATGGATGTTAAGAGTCGATCACAATTTTAAGATTGAGGTTTGGATTACCTTTGGACTTAGGTGATATTTAATAATTCTGAATGTTGTGTATTATGTGCAATTTCTGAGACAAAAAATGAATTGCTCTTGGTTTAGCACTAGCATTGCTTTACTTTGTTTTGATTCCTACCATAGAATTCATCTTTTGTTTTCGCTTAAATTGCTAGAGACTAGCAATAAGCTAGTTGGGGGTTATGATGAGAGTCGTAAAATGCATCTTAATACTCCTTATTTGTTAGCATTTTAGGGTTGATCGAGGTTTGAGTTACACTCTTATACCTTAATAACTCTAAAATGATATTTTTGGTCATTGATTTATTTCAGTGCATTTTCAGGTACTTTGAGTTTAAAAGAGACGGAAAAGCTATCGTTGCTTAAAGGTTGAAGTTCTATGCATATCGGAGTGAAGGAGTGCTCCCGAAAGGACAAAATGAAGGGTTTATGGGCCAGGAAGCCTTCAATGAGGCCCAGACCAGAGAGAGCCTAGGTGCTCAGACGCTCCAGACTCCACCATCAAACAAAGCCTAGGCGCCCAGAAGAGAGAGCCTAGGTGCCTAGAAACTCCAGACTCCACCATCAGACAAAACCTAAGCACCCAGAAGGGAGAGACGTGGCGCCCAGAGCCTCCACCTAACCAAGACAACCAAGAGCCTAGGCGCTAGTAAGTGAGAGCCACAGCGCGCACACGATCCCCTTCTCCGAGTTATGACCTAATTAGGACTTTAATGATTGTTTTTTACCTTAAAACACCCTTGGACCATTTGTATTATAAATAGATCACTTAGGGTTTGATAAAGGGACATTGATGAAGGCTGGAAATTAAGGAGAGAGCTCGACATTACGGTGTTCAAGCATGAGCCCCATGGCCAACTAATCTCCAAGCAAAGTAAAGGGATGATCCCTAGGTGTAGTTGTTCTTATTTTCCATTATTGATTCGATTGTAGTTTGGATTTGTTGTCAAAACATTGTTATGATTTACTCTTTGATTTAAGCAGAAGATTTTCTTAATCAGGTGATTGCATGCTTATTCTCCACATAAATCTAGTCAAACTCTTCTTATGTCAAGTTGTTCGGATGTGATTGAGTCCGGTAGATTTATCTTTTAGGTTTGTCCATTATTGCGATATTGTCATTGAGATATATTGTCGTTTCTTGATAAATCTATAGGATAGGTCATGTGTGCTTGAATCGAAAGTAAAGAGTATTTCATAGCAATTACATTAGGGTTTTCATATGCTTTGATTGAATATTTTCCGATTGCTTGTTTGGGATGTGAAACTTGCAATAGAGATAAAAACAATTGAATTGAGAGTGGAATAAGGCAACGAACCTAGGGAGGATTCCTGGACCCTTGTTGTTTCCTTATTATATTCTTCATTATATTTACACAACTTTTTCCCATTATTTCATTATCAAAACTCATATTCTCTCATTTAGATTTTATCGTTTCATATTAAAGTTTACATCTTCTCTTGTAGTTCGTTTTTCCTCGTGGGATCGACACCTCAACTACACACAATAACCGCGTATTAGTTTGAGCGTAATCAGCTCCTCATCTTCATTCTTCACCACTGTGATCCCACTCTTTTTTGGAACAACTTGGGCTAGACTTACCCATTTACTGTCTGAGATGGGGTAGATAATGCCAACGTCCAACAGGTTTAATACCTCTACCTTAACTACCTTTTTCATGTGTGGGTTGAGTCTTCATTGAGCATCCCGGGTGGGTTTTGCTTCATCCTCAAGGTAGGTATGATGCATGCACTTGGCTGGACTTATCCCCTTGATGTCAGCAATGGTCCATCCGATAGCAGATCTATGCTCTCTAAGAACTCTCAACAATTTCTCTTCTTCCCCAACACTTAAATTGGTAGCAACGATCACAGGTAATGTCCTATTTTCTCCCAAATAGACATAGGTTAAATGCATTGGAAACTGCTTCAATTCCAAGTTTGGTGCCTAGGCAATAGAAGGGAGAAGAGTAGTATTAGTAGGTACAAGAGATTCAAATGGAGAGATATACTTACTTGGATGTTTTGGAGAGGCCTCAAGGAGGTGCACAACTTTAATGATGTCATCAGTAACATCTTCAGGTTCTTGCTCAATATCGAATCTTATGAAGCCATGGGTAAGGGTGGTCTCTAATGGATCAATGTGATGGACCTGAAAAGCTTTCTCAACAAAACTTTGCATCATACATACATTAAAGCATTCCATATCATCTCGAGGTAATTTTAATGCATCAAATATTTTGAACTCTATTTTCTCACCATTTACCTTCATACTTACTATACCCTTTTTCACACAAATCTTTGTATCAGTAGTTCTCATAAAGGATCTTCCTAAGATGATGGGCAGAGGTAATGGCATAGGGCATTCTTCCATATCTAACACAATAAAATCAGTAGGTAAAATAAACTCACCTACCTTTACCAAGACATCCTCAAGAATACCTCTAGATCTTTTGATGCTTTTGTCTACCAATTGCAAGGTGATGGAAGTCGGTTGAAGCTCCCCCAAGCTTAGTGTTTCAAATATTGTGTATGGCAGCAAATTTACACCCATTCCTAAATCCAATAATGCACGCTCAAACAGCTGGTCACCTATCCTGCAAGGAATAGTAAAACTACCCGAATCTTTTAGCTTTGGTGGTAGCTTTCTTAACAATACCGCACTTACCTCTTCAGTTAAAGCTACTATCTCATGTTCCTAAAACTTCCTCTTATGAGTTCAATAATCTTTCAAAAATTTAGCATAAGCAGATATTTGTTGAATTGCATCTAATAAAGGAATGTTTATTTCTACTTTCCGCAAAGTTTCAAAAATATCAAACAGTTTATTTTCTTTCTTTTGCTTTACTAACCTTTGCGCGAAGGGTGGTGCATTCACCTTCTCCATTTCACTTACCTTTGATGCAGATGGTTTTTCTAGAGATGCTTATGTAGACTCATTGGTTCCTATGACCTTACCATTTCTGAGAGTTGTAACAGCCGTCAGTTGCTGGTGCCCTCTTGGATTAAGTAGTGTTTGAGCTGGAAGCTCACCTTGCTTTCTGCCACTAAGCTCCTTAGCAATTTGCTCCATTTGTACCTCTAGTCTTTGAATGGCTTGTTCATGTTTTGAAATGGTTTGTCTTAGCTCAGTCTGAAATTGCCTTTCATCTGCCATGAACTGATCTTGTGAAGTCATCAACTGTTGTTGTTGAGTTGCCAATTGCCTCACAAGACTCTTTAGGTCAATTTTCTTTGATTTGGGAACTGATTAGGCTGCTAGTTGGGAGTTCCTTTGATGCCCTTAAAGGTTCAGGGCATTCTAATTGTTAGCCCATGAGAAGTTAGGGTGGTTTCGCCATCCAGGATTGTAAGTATTTGCATATGGGTTGTTCTTGGGTGGGTAGTTGTTCGGTCCCACATAATTCACTTGCTCTAGATCTGAAGATGAATTTAAAGGATATGTCTCAGTATTATGATCAAAATGAGAGCATATAACACATACCTGGAGTGGTGTAGCTGGTGGACTAGGTGAGGCGTTCTAAGCAGTCATGGCTTTAACAAGAAGATCTAGCTTCCTCTCCACAGTAGCTATCTGATTAGAGGATCCACCATTTAGAGTCGCCTCATACATACCTTTGGTTTTAACTCCTTGTCTACCTCTAGAGGAGAATTGCTGGGTGTGCTCACTTAATGTCTCAAACAGCTCCATGGCTTCTTCATTGCTCTTCTCCATCAGCACACCTCCACAACCTGAATCCATAATACTTTTATTAGTATCACTCAAACCTTCATATAAAGCTTGTACCAGTTCATCCTGAGGTAGATTGTGATGTGGGCATTTGAGTAGCAGCTCATTAAAATGTCCCTATGCCTCAAAGAACATGTCTCCATCCTTCTGTTGGAAAGATTGAATCTCTTTCCTCATTTGTCTTATATTTAGAGCTGGGAAAAACTTCCTTAAGAATTTACTGGCCAACTCTTCCCAAGTATGGATAGAAACTGCAGGCAATGAATTGTACCATAGTTTAGCATTATCTTTTAATGAAAAAGGGAAAAGAATTAACCTGATTTCCTCTTAGTTTAGGCCCCGGATATGCTAGAACTTGCAGAGATCAAAGAATTCTCGAAGGTGCAAGTGTGGGTCCTCAGCAGGTGTACCCCTAAAATGAGTCAATGCACTGAGTATCTGCGGAGATATGTAATAATTTCCTTCCACCTCTGGTTGATAAGCAATGCATGATGGCTGGTTGAGGTTTTGTAGGATGAAGGATTGCTTCATAGGTCTTCGTTCAGGTGGCGGTTGGTTGTCAAGCTGATCCGCCATCGGTGTTTCTTCCTCGAGTTCTTCTTCTACCTCTTCAATGTTGTCTCTAAGCCTTTGTCGAATGGTTCGCTCAAGCTCTGTATCGAGTGGAAAGAATGTTGGATTCCTGGATCGAAGCCCTTGCATGAATTACCTGGAACGCTTCAGTGCAGCAGTTTCAGTACTGCTGCTCGGGTACTCCCTGCCTCAAGTGCACTCGATCGCAGTGCCACAGGTGACTCTGCTGCAGTACCTAAAATAGAATAACAAAAAACAAAAATAAATTAGGTTTTTGATGAAACAGAATAAAATAGAACAAAAAAAATAAAAACTGAACGAAAAATAATCCTAAATAGAAATTTAGTGCAATCCCTGGCAACGACGCCAAAAACTTGATGTGCAAAAATATACCTAAATTAATAAGCAAATATTTGAACAGTTTTACTTGCAAGTGCATAAGGTCAACAGTAGCATAGTGTGTAAATGCGAGATCATCTCCATAGGGATTGGTGAATTTCGCTTTAGAATCAGTTTCGCAATATAAAATGTTAGAAATAAATATTAAGTTTAGATTGATAATGATAAACACATAGGGCTTTAATATCCACCGTAATCATATTTTCCCAATAAAAAATGTACCAATGCTTTAGTCATATCACGATTACCTACTGTCGTCAACCTAAGGGCATGGTGTATACTCCTTAAGCTATTGATTTTCCTAAGCAATGAGTTAGGCATGGTGTATACTCTAACTCTTTTCTCTCTTAAGGGATTTAGCATGGTTTATACTAAGTTGTTCCTTAAGAGAGCATATGATCCATGAAAATCGACGAACACATAAGACCTAGGGCATGTTATATACACCCGGTTTCCCATCTTGATTAACCCAAGAATCCGGCGTAGATTTCTTTTGTTACTATTGTCAGACCCAAGACTCGGTCATCCAAATTGATCTAACTAACTAATCCATATCACATGCATATGTTGATCAGGCAAACATATATGAGGAATTTCAATAAAAACGAGCATTAATCAAGTTAAGAATCATAACACAGCTATCACAAAGGCAACAATATTCATATATGGAAAAACATAATTAGGGTTTCAATCGAGCCCTACTAGTAAGTTAGTTACATATAGTTTTGATGATAAACATCTTCACAATGTAAAATAAACGAAAGAAGAAACCCGAAAAATATTGGCTAGAAGAGTTATCAATTCTCTTTTCCAAATCTCTTTTTCCCCAGCTAAAAATTAAAGTATCGTTTATGTGTTTTACAGGCCTATTTATAAGGTTTTAAGGACACCTTGAAACCTTAATTTCCAAAGCAAGACCCTAACCCTCCTTTCCAAAATAAGTTCTGCCATTTTATTGCACATGTGTGCTCGATCTCATGCTTATGCACTCGAGCGCAAGGTTACGCTCGAGCCTTCTACATGTGTGCACAAGCACGATCGCATTCTTTTGTGCTCGATCGCACTTGGCTGCTTCTAGGTCTTCCAGATTTCTTCCTTTGAGTTCCACAATGCTACCTTTTCTCCAAGAACCTATAAAAACACAGAAAACACAAAAAAGAAGTAAAATAGAATAAAATATGTAAACGAAGAGCTTAACAAATATAAATTAAGGGGCTCAAATATGAATATTTAAGCACTTATCATAAAGTCCTTTAAAATTTTGTTTTTTCAACTTTTCTTTGGGTCACCAAATGTTTGAGGAAATAGAGTAATTTGAAAGAAAAACTAACGAAATCGGTAAGTATATATTTTACGTTCAAGTATCAGTGTATATATATAAGTTAAAAAAAAATCTCTGCAGCTTCACAAACTTTGGCAAAATTAACTGCCTTCATTCCCCAAAAATTTCCACGTTATTGCCTTGCTATAGAACATGCAAGGAAATCCAAATTGCACCTAGCAGCCTCCAATCAACTTTTCCTTTTTAAAAAAAAAAAAAAAATTCCTCTCTTCTACCTTCTTCTGTCTTCTGGACGTTCACGTCCCATTTTTTTTTTCTTCTTCTTTTTTCTGCATGTCAACGTCCTAGATTTTTTAAAAAATAAAATTTTGACTTTTCATATTTAAAAAATATCTATATATTATTTGAACTCTATGTCATATTTATTAAATTACTTCTTTACCCATACTTTACAAATACGGGTATTACAATTCTACCTACCTTACAAAAATGTCGTCCCTGAAATTTCCTTACCTAAAATCAAGAAAAGAGTTGGGGGTAATCCTTCCTCATTCTTACTTCATGCTTGATTACGCTCAAACTAATACTCGGTTATTGTGTATAGTTGAGGTGTCGATCCCACGAGGAAAAGCGAACTACAAGGGAAAGAGTAAACCTTAACACGAGCGATAAAGATCAAGTGAAAGAATCTGAGTTTTGATAATGAAGTAATGAGAAAAGGCTGTGTAAATATAACGAAGAATATAATGGAGAAATAAGAAGGTTCCGGGAATCCTCCCTAGGTTCGTTGCTTTATTCCAATCTTGATTCAATTGTTTTTATCTCGATTGCTAGTTTCACATCCCAAACAAGCAATCGGCAAATATTCAATCAAAGCATATGAAAACCCTAATGTAATTGCTATGAAGTACTCTTTACTTTCGATTCAAGAAAACATAACCTATCTTATAGATTTATCAAGAAACGACAATATATCTCAATGACAGTATCACAGTAATGGACAAACCTAAAAGATAAATCTACCGAAATCAATCACATCTAATAATCTTGACATAAGAAGAGCATGACTAGACTTATATAGAGGAGAAAGTTGCAATCACCGGAGTCAGAGAAAATCTTCTAATTAAATCAAAGAGTAAATCATAACAATGTTTAACAATAAATCCGAACTACAACTGAATCAAGAATAGAAATAAGAACAACTACACCTAAGAATTCATCTTTTCGCCTTGCTTGGAGTTTAGTTGGCCATGGGGCTCATGATTGAACACCATAATGGAGAAGAATGTAGCAGCTTTCTTGAGTTTTTTCGGCCTTCTTTTATCAAACCCTAAGTGATCTATTTATAATACAAGAGGTTCCAGGGTATTTTTGGGTCTAAACTATCATTAAAACCCTAATTAGGAAACAGGGCATCGCACTTGCGTCACGGCGCACACTAGTCCAGGCCGCGGCTCACCTTTTGACTGGTTTTCTTCATGTTTCTAGAGGCCTCGGCTCAGCCCTTCCAGGCCGCAGCTTACACTGCCAGGCCGCGGCTCACACTGGCCCAGGCCATGGCGCGAGGTGGTGGTCTTCTTGGTTCTTTTGGACATGGTTTTGGAGGCCGCGGCTCAGCCTTTCCAGGCTACAGCGCACAGACTCCTTTTCCTATCCGAGAAGTTGATAGTTCTGGTGGCTGAGGCTTGAGGTTCTGGGCCACAGCATGGAACACTAAAGACTTGGTTTCTCTTCATTTTGTCCTTCTACAACCATGCCTTCACTCCGATATGCATTGAAGCATCGTGCTTTAAGCTATGATAGCTTTCCATCTCTTTTGAACCCAAAGTACCTGAAAATGCACCGAAATAGATCAATAGTCCAATAATTTCACTTTAGAGTTGTTAAAGTATAAAAGTGTAATTCAAACCTAGATCAACCCTAAAATGCTAACAAATAAGTACTGTTAAGATGCATTTTATGACTCTCATCATAACCCCCAACTAGCTTATTGCTAGTCCCTAGCAATTCAAGCGAAAAATAAGACAATATGACATGAATTCTATAGTAGAAATGAAAACAAAATAAAGTAATGTTAGCGTTAATCCAAGAGTAATTCAAAATTTCTATCTCAAAAATCGCAAATAACGCACAGTACATAAAATCATTAAATATCACCCAAGTCCAAAAGTAATCCAAACATCAACCTCAAAATTGTTATTGACTCTTACATCCATCTTACTAGAAATCCATTAATCCGAACACCTGGATGATTTTATGCACAACATTCATGAATACAAGTCTTGGCCTCTAAAAACATATTAATTTGCATGACATCAATCACAAAACAAGCTCCATAGGCTCACTTTTCAAATCACTCTCCACTATTGTAGAAAAATCACACTATATTGGATCAATAGGTCTTTAATAAGCTTGTAACGTTAGGCTAAGGTAAAGGTCAAGAAAGAACGTGAAGGATTCAACAAGTAAAAGAACTCAATCTCTTAGTTTTAAACACAACCACTTTAAGCATTGGATAACCTTACTTCAACACCCAACTCTTTCAACCATTTTTCAAGCATTTCTCTCAATTAATCACCACTTTTTTTTTTCTTCTTTCTTTGCCATAATTCACTTTTTTTTTCCTTTTTTTTCACAACCCCCAACTTATCTCCTTTACTGTACTTGGGTTATGGTAGTAATATTTTTTCATATTTCCATCCTTACTCCTCTTAAGTGCTTCTCAACAAATGTGTATAACTAAGTTCTTTTAAAGGAAAGGTAAGGATAAAATATTTTTAGGCTCATAAAGGTATGTAAATGGGTTATCGAAAGAAACAAGACTCAAATTCTTTTTCAAGAAAAAGGCTCAAACAGGTGACTAGCGATAAATATAGCAAGGGTAAGTTTGAAAGGCTCAAACGGTCCAAAAATGGCCTATATCATATCCTAAGTAGTGTGCATTCTAGGATTTCACCTCAATTGATTATCAAATAAGTTCTAGAGCTTGTCAAGACCACAAAAGTATTCACAAAACAATCACACATAAAACTTCTCTAAATGTTTTAGACTAATCATGCAATCTTATCGCAACCTAGAGTCACAAACCAATTGAAGATTGACACTTAAATTATTCTCAAACCGAAGCAAGATTTAACTTCTTCTAAACGCTATATGCTATCTCAATTAGGCTCATATTATTGACATGTGAATTAATTCCAAGGCTAACACAAAGCATGATAAGAACAAACAAAAAGGGAAAGTGACACTAAGCAGTTCAATGGAAAAAAAGAAATATGTTTCCTCCACCCCCAACTTAAAAATTGCATTGACCTCAATGTAAAAGAAAAAGTAAAGGAAACTCCCTTTGTAACCAAAAGTGCACAGAAGCTAAAAATTGTGCACCACCATTTGAACTACATACGGTTCTTCTTGTTGAAATTTCGATCTATAACATAGAACAAAACAAACAAAAAGAAAGCAACTGCGGTGTACCATTAAGATTCCCACCGTATGTTAGGTGAACACATGAAAACTAAATAAATAACTAAAAAGGAAAATAAAGTACAAAAAATAAAATAAAGGTTAGTACAGTCATCCGAATAAAAAAAATATAATAAAATGAGATAAACAAGATATAACCCAAAAACTAATCCTCCATATCTTCATTCTCCTCTCCATTCTCTTCTGGAGCTGGATCAAAAGATGAACCTGGATAGGGTGGCAATGTGGGAAAGTGATCCATATCACAACCGGTGGCAGAGGCAAGGTGTTGGTACATCTGACCAAGAGAAGAGTACACCTCGCTTGATAATCTACTTGCTTGGCCAAGAATCGTTCCTGACGATCAAATCTATCATGCAAGAGTTTTTGATGATCATCAAACCGAATCTCTAAATGCTCAAGGCGCTCTGCAACATTCAGTTTCCTAGGGAGTGGAGGGGGGGCAGCAATCGCTACTCTCTCTCCCAGAGCTGGCGACCTTGAGGCTTTAATCAGATTGAGCATACCATCATCGACGGGCTTCTTGGGTTGCTGGGCTTCCTCATCAGTACTGTATTAAACGCTGGCTCGGATGCGTAATTGGGTAATTAATGAAGGGAAGTATAATCCAAGCTTTTGTCTCACAGTGTGTATGATAGAATTAAATATGATTTGGCCCACATCAATAGTCATGCCCATTAAAATGGCATAAATCAGAACAGCTCTCTCAACATTAAGATCACTATAGTGCGTAGCATGCATCAACCTCTGACACACAAAATATTGCCAAGCCCGAGCATTGACAATCAGAGAAGTACCAGGCAAGGTTTTAAGAGTATCACTCGTCATTTTCCAAGTTGTGCCCGAAATACAGAGAGTATTGCAAACTTCGTCATAGTTAATTTTAGACACATATGCAATATACTCACTATTTTCTATGTCAGGTAGACCATAGAATCTATTAATAGATGTGCTGCTAAAAGAAACTATTTTTCCTCTCACCATCACCTTAGCATTCCTATGCTCTTCTGTATTAGTATAGAATTCTCTAACCACATTTGTAAGGGAATGAGGTGGTTGTCTTGCAAATGCACCCCAATTCCTATCAATAATCATCCTAAACAAGGTTGGGTTTCCCCTCTTTGTGATAGTGAATCCTCTCTCGGGAATGAGTTTCCTAGCATGCATCAAGCTAACATATTTCTTACTAGCCTCAAAACTGAAAAATTTGCTCTCATCATACTCTTGAGGTTGTTTCCCCCTTGGTCTCTTAGTTTTAGGGGCCATTTAAATCAAATGTATAGAACAACAGAACTAATTCAAAATCAATCACCCGAATAGCACAAATTCACAGCAAAGAGAACAAATTGATCTTACTTGATGCCCAAAGTTGGAGAGAAGAAAGAGTACCCACCAACTTGAAATCTTCTTGAAAAACCCAAAATCCTCTTAGAACCAAGCGTTTTTGGAGAAATTTTCAGCAAAAATATGCAATATAAGTGAGAAATTCTTCAAGAAATGGTGTTAGAATCAAGAAATAGTGAGAAAAATGAGGTGGGTAAGTGAGGGTTTGGAGAGAGGATGAGAGAGAGAGAAAAGGGTTGCTGTGTTCTTAAAGGGAAAATGATGAAGAAATGGGTTTTATGTAGTGTACAGAAAGAGGTGGTAGCTGGCACCGCGACTTGGCCTTGGTTCGCGCCGCGACTTAAAGACTTAGCCGTGCGGTGAGTGCTGCTGTGCGATGTGGCGTGGGAGGAGCTGGGGCGCGATGCTGGAGAAGTTGGGGCGCGGCAGTGGGTTGGGGAGATCTGTGGACTGAGGCGCGACCTGGGCTGCACCAGTGTGCTTCTTGAGGAGCGAGGCACGTTGGGCTGGGCCTAGGCGCGACCTAGGCCTATTTCTCAGTCACGAACTTCCTCTTGTCCTGAGCGCTCCAATCCATCGTTATCTCACCGACAGCCAAATAATTCACGATATGAGCAAAGTATGGTAGAGAAGTAATAGAGAGTAACTGCTCATCGGGAAAATCATCCCTAATTGGCAGGTTATCGGAGGGGTCTTCAAATGTGAGACTTGAGAGATGGTCAGCCACTACGTTCTCTACTCCTTTCTTGTCTTTGATGGTGATGTCAAATTCTTGCAAAAGTAAGATCCACCGTATTAGTCATACCTTAGCATCCTTCTTTATAAGAAGGTACTTAAAGGCTGCATGATCTATGAAAATAATAATAAGAGAACCAATCAAATAAGCACGAAACTTGTCCAAAGTAAACACTACAGCTAGCAATTCTTTTTCAATAATGGAGTAATTCATCTGAGCACTATTTAGATTCGTACTAGCATAATAAATGACAAAAGGCTTCCCCTCTCTTCACTATTCAAGAACAGCACCTACAGAAAAGTCACTAGCATCACACATGATCTCAAAAGGTAAAGTCCAATCAGGTGACTGCATTATGGGTGCTGAAGTAAGCTTGCCAATTAGCATTTTAAAGGCCTCTTGACAGGCTTGTGTCCATTCAAATGGGGCATCTTTAACTAGGAGGGCACATAGTAGTTTAGATATGGTGGAAAAATTTTGTATGAACCTCCTATAAAAACCTGTATGACCAAGAAAAGATCTCACATCCTTTACTGTCTTAGGTGTAGGCAACTTAAAGATTAATTCAATCTTAGATTGATCAACCTCTATCCCCCAAGAAGAAATAATATGCCCTAAGACAATACCTGAAGGTACCATAAAGTGGCATTTTTCCCAATTTAAAACTAATTCCTTTTCCTCATAACAAGTCAATACTCTCTCTAAATTCAATAAGCATGCATCAAATGAAGATCCAAAAATAGTCAAGTCATCCATAAAAACTTCCATGCAATTTTCAACCATGTCACTAAAAATGCTCATCATGCAACATTGAAAAGTAGCAGGTGCATTACACAATCCAAATGGCATTATATGAAAAGCATAAGTACCAAAGGGACAAGTGAAAGTGGTTTTATCTTGGTCTTCTAATGCAATTTCAATTTGATAATAACCAGAATAACCATCCAAGAAACAATAAAAAGGATGACTAGCTACACGCTCAAGAATTTGATCGATAAAAAGGAGGGGAAAATGGTCTTTCTGGGTGGTAGCATTCAATTTTCTGCAATCAATGCACATCTGCCACCTGGTCACAAGTTTTGTAGGGACTAACTCTCCCAAGTCATTCTTCACCACAATAACACCTGACTTTTTAGGAATGACCTATGTAGGACTTACCCATTTACTATCAGCTATGGGATATATGATTCCCGCGTCTAACAGTTTCAACACTTCATTTTTCACCACTTCTTTCATAGTGGGATTAAGCCTATGCTGGGGGTCTCTACAAGGGCTAGTTTTTTCATCCAAATTAATTTTATAAGAACAGACCAGGGGATTAACACCTTTTAAAACAGTCATGCTCTATCCTAAGGTTGACTTATGTTCACTTAGGGTCCGAATTAATTTCTCACCTTGAGACTTAGACAATTCAGATGAGATAATAACAGGAAAAGTATCACTTGGACCGAGGAAAACATGCTTTAAACCCTTAGGCAGAGGCTTCAATTCAATTTTGGGTGCTTCCACACTTGAGGGAATTTGTTTCTCGCTTCTCTCAAGCAACTCCTCAAACTTCGGTTGCCATGCCTGAGTGCCATAATCATGAGTTTTATCAAAAATAGCACAAACATCAATTACATCGGATGGATTATTGATAGAATCAAACTCAGAATTACCAAGAAAATACTCAAGAGGATCAAAATTATGAGCTATAGAAACTCCCTTATCGATGAGTGACTCAATCATGTATAACTGGTGGCTCTCGTCATCATCTTCTGGCCGTTTTGCAACATTGAAGATGTTCACCTCGAGGGTCATATTTCCGAAGGACAGCTTCATGAGCCCATTCCTACAATTAATAAGAGCATTGGTAGTGGCAAGGAAAGGCCTACCCAAAATCAAAGGAATTTTAGAGGTTGTGTCAACAGCAGAGGTAGTGTCAAAGATTAGGAAATCAACAGGATAATAAAATTTATCAATTTGAATTAGAACATCCTCTACCACACCTCAGGGTACTTTGACTGAATGGTCAACCAATTGCATACCAATACGATTGGTTTTATTTCTCTCAAGCCCAACTGCAAATAAATAGAAAACAACATTAGATTCACACTAGCTCCTAAATCTAGTAATGCTTGTCCAACCTCATGATTTCTAATACTGTATGCAATGGTTAGACAGCCAAGATCCTTATATTTGGGAGGAATCCTCTGCTCAATTAGAGCACTAACTTGCTCTGTCACAAACACTGTCTTCTTCATATGGTGCTTCCTCTTAACTGTACACAAATCCTTGAGAACTTTTGCATAAGTAGGAACTTGTTTAATCACATGCAAAAGAGGAAGATTGATTTTTACCTGCCTTAGATTCTCTAGGATTTCATTGTTTAAGTCCAGATTTTTCTTTCTTAATTTTAAGGCTTGAGGGAATGGTGCCTTAACAGGACTCTTTGTGACCTCAAGGTTCTTGGGCAGCTCGGCATCACTACTATCTTGACCCTTCTCCATATCCTTTGATTTGTTCGTTGTTGGGATGTGTAATGACTTACCACTTCATGTCACAATGGCATTCACATCTTTTAGATTCTCTTGTGCCATGTGTTGACCATGGGGTGTGGACTGAGCTTGAGAAGGGAACTTACCTCGCTCATTCACACTCAAGGAGCCCATCAATTTCGACACTTGGCTCCTTATTTCCTTGTTTTCTTCAACAACATGCGTAAGCAATGCTTCACATCTTTGGTTTATCTTACCCTGTGCCTCAATAAAAGCATGCAAAGTATCTTCTAAAGAACTCCTAGAGGATGAAGGTGCATGATATGGTATAGGGTATGATCAAGGGAGTTGTGCAAGCGGCTGGTTTTCAGATTTCTAGCTAAAATTGGGGTGATTGTGCCACCCCAGATTATAGGTATTAGAGAAGGATGCCAAAGGCTTCTTGTACATGCTTAAGGCATTACATTGTTCCTCATACATCCCTCTCATATCAACAAATGTGGGACACTCTTGGGCGAGATGACCTACCCCACCACATATAAAACATGGTACCAAAGACTCTGCATGATTAGCCACGTGTGTTGGCTTTGAGCCCTTAGTCTTTAACGCATCTAACTCCCTAGTGAGCATCTCAACCTTAGCTTTTAGGTTGTCCTCTTCCCTAAGATGGTAAATTCCACCACCAATTAGGTTTACTATAGGTTGTGACCTATTTGTGCTTTCAGTAGCACTAGATCCAGTCCAAGTGTGATCTTTTTCAGCAAGCTCATTGAGGTATTCTATGGCCTCAATAGGATCTTTTTGTAAGAACTCACCATTACACATCATCTCCATAAATTGGCGCTCTCTATATGTAAGTCCCTCATAAAAATAGCTCACTAAGCGCCAATTTTCATACCCATGGTGAGGACACATACTCAACAACTCCTTAAATTTCTCCCAAGACTGATACAAAGTCTCATTGTCCTTTTGTGCAAAGGTGGAGATTTGTCTTTTTAAAGCATTGGTCTTATGTTGGGGGAAGTATTTATTAAAGAAGACCTGAGTCATTTCATTCCATGACCTAATAGATCGTGGTCTCAGTGAGTATAGCCAACTCTTAGCTCTATCCTTCAAAGTGAAAGGAAAGAACTTAAGTCTCACAATGTCATCAGTTGCATCTTGACTATGAAAAGTCACAACTACTTCCTCAAACTCCCTAACGTGGACATATAGGTTTTCATTTTCCAAGCCATGAAACGTAGGGAGTAACTATATCATCCCTGTTTTAAAATCTTGTTGGCGATTATTGGCTGGAAATATGATGCATGATGGTGTGGCTATTTGGCTAGGATGCAAGTAATCCTTAAGTGTCCTAGCAACAGTCTCATTGGGGTTATCAGTCATGTTAACAAAATCCTCTAAATTCTCGTTTGGGGGTGCACTATGGTTTGATCTAGGTGAGATTTCACTAATGGACGTGGAAGGAGAGGGTAACTCTATTTTGGGTCCTCTAATGAATCTACCTCGCGAATCTCTCGGTCTAAGCATACACCAAAGGAATTATAGGGCAAAAGAATAAAACAAAAAACAAAAAAAAAATAGAAAATCAAAACAAAGAGCAAAAAACAATATTACCGTTTTGTCTCAAAGTTGACAATCTTCCTTAAGTTAAGTGCGTCTCCCCGGTAACAACGCCAAAATTTGATTACACTCAAACTAATACACGGTTATTGTGTATAGTTGAGGTGTCGATCCCATGAGGAAAAGCGAACTACAAGGGAAAGTGTAAACCTTAACACGAACGATAAAATTAAGTGAAAGAATCTGAGTTTTGATAATGAAGTAATGGGAAAAAGTTGTGTAAATATAATGAAGAATATAATGGAGAAATAACAAGGTTCCGGGAATCCTCCCTAGGTTCGTTGCTTTATTCCAATCTCGATTCAATTGTTTTTTATCTCGATTGCTAGTTTCACTTTCTAAACAAGCAATCCTCAAATATTCAATCAAAGTATATGAAAACCCTAATGTAATTGCTATGAAGTACTCTTTACTTTCGATTCAAGCACACATAACCTATCTTATAGATTTATCAAGAAATGAAAATATATCTCAATGACAGTATCGCAGTAATGGACAAACCTAAAAGATCAAGTGACATCCAAACAAGCAATCATCAAACATCCAACAATCTTGACATAAGAAGAGCATGACTAGACTTATATAGAGGAGAAAGATGCAATCACCGGATTAAAAGAAAATCTTCTAATTAAATCAAAGAGTAAATCATAATAATGTTTAACAATAAATCTGAACTACTACTAAATCAAGAATAGAAATAAGAACAACTACACCTAAGAATTCATCATTTCGCCCAACTTGGAGATTAGTTTACCATGGGGCTCATGCTTGAACACTGTAATGGAGAAGAATGTAGCAGTTTTCTTGAGTTTTTCGGTCTTCTTTTATCAAACCCTAAGTGATTTATTTATAATACAAAAGGTTTCAGGGTATTTTCGGGTCTAAACTATCATTAAAACCCTAATTAGGAAACAGGGCATCGCGCTTGTGCCGTAGCGCACACTAGTCCAGGCCGCGGCTCACCTTTTGACTGATTTTCTTCATGTTTCTAGAGGCTGCAGCTCAACCCTTCCAGGTCGTGGCTCACACTGGTCCAGGCTGTGGTGCGAGGTGGTGGTCTTCTTGGTTCTTTTAGACATGGTTCTGGAGGCCGCAACGCACACACTCCTTTTCCTATCCGAGAAGTTGATAGTTCTGATGGCCCATCTTCTCTAATTTTAAACTCGATTGGTTTCCCACTCAACACTTCCCGCTTGATCTTCTCTATCCTCTCATCTCTACCCTGCATCTATAATAAACGATCAATAATAGGAGATTGCATCACCATATTTGCCATCAATACTCCTCTATCATTGATACTCAACTGCATCCTCATTCTTCTTAATTCTATCATCAAGCTAGTATTATGACTCCCAATAGTAGCTAATCTCCTTGCAGTCTTTCTACTCAATGCATCAGCTACTACATTAGCCTTTCCTGGATGATAGTTAATCGTACAGTCATAATCACAAATCAACTCTATCCACCTCCTCTACCTCAAATTCAACTCCTTCTGGGTCGGTAAATGCATCAAGCTTTTATGATCAGTAAAAATTTTTGGCTCCATATAGATGATATCTCTAAATCTTCAAAGCAAAAACTATAGCAACCAATTCTAAATCATGGATCGGGGTAATTTCTCTCATGGTTTTGCAGTTTCCTAGATGCATAAGCTATAAATCTACCATGTTGCATCAACACATATCCCAACTACTAATGTAACGCATCACTATAAACCACAAATCTTTCATCACTAGAAGGAAGTACTAATACCGGGGCAGTAGTCAGTTTCTCTTTCAACAGCTAGAAACTTCTCTCACATTCCTCTGACCACCTAAACTTCACATCTTTCCTGGTCAATTTAATCAAAGGTCTAGCAATCATAGAAAAATCTTAGATAAATCTCCTATAATAACCAGCCAACCCCAAAAAGCTTCTAATTTCAGTTACACTCGTGGGTCTTTCCCAATTCAACACTGTTTCTACTTTCTATGGGTCAACGGCTATCCCCTCTCCTGACACAACATGCCCCAAGAAAGATATCTCGCTCAACCAAAACTCACATTTAGAGAACTTCGCATATAATTTCTCTCTCCTAAGAATCTCCAACACTATCTTCAAATGTTGCATATGCTCCTCTTCATTCTTGAAATATACCAAAATATCATCAATAAACACAATCACAAATCTGTCCAAGAATGGTTTAAACACCCAATTCATAAGGTCCATAAATATTGTGAGAGCATTAGTCAACCCAAATGGCATCACCAAGAACTCATGATGGCCATAACGTGTTTTAAAAGTAGTCTTAGGCATGTCCCCCTCCTTTATCCTCAATTGGTGATAACCTGATCTCGAGTCTATCTTAGAAAACCCTCTAGCTCCTTGTAACTGCTCAAATAAATCATCTATCCTGGACAAAGGATATTTATTCTTGATTGTGATCTTAGTCAACTGTCGATAACCAATATAAAACTTCATTGTCCCGTCCTTCTTCTTAACAAACAACACAGGGGCTCCCTAGGGTGACATGCTAGGTCGAATAAACTGTTTATCTAGTAAATCTTGAAGCTGAACTTTCAACTCTCTCAATTCAGCTGGTTCCATTCTATAGGGTGCTATGGATATGAGTGTTGATCTTGGAATCACCTCAATAGAAAACTCAATCTCCCTATTGGGAGGTAACCCACTCAACTCTTCAGGGAAAACATCATAATAGTCTTTTACTACTAATATTTCTTCTAACTTCCTACTCTATTTGCTAGAATCCACCACATATGCCAAATACCCCTCACAACCCTTCCTCAACCATTTACTAGCCGTTAAGGCAGAAATAAGACAATTAGCAAGTATCTTACGTTCTCCCTGAAAATTAAACTCATCATGTCCGGGTATCTTGAAAACCACATTTTTCCTAAAACAATCTACCCAAGCATGATATGCAGATAACCAATTCATCCCCAGAATTAAATCAAAATCTATTATATTTAAAGGTAATAAATTAACTTCAGATTCTCTATTAGCAATATTAATCACACAACCTCGATAGATTGTCCTGATAATAACTCTATCTCCAGTAGAAACTTTAACAACAATAACATGCGTCAAAGGACTAGCATTAGCATCAATAGATTTCATATAACTACTAGATGCAAAAAAACGGGTTGCACCAGGATCAATTGATAATCTAGCAGGCCTACCAAGGATAGATATCATACCCATAACAATATCAGGAGTGGCTTGTCCATCCTGTTGGTCAATGCATAGACTCTGTTATCTCTGGACTGAAACTGACTGCCACATCCTCACTCAACTACTGATCCTCGACCTCTACCCCGCACGCTCCCTGATCCACCACCTCTCACCACCGATCTTCTCCCAACACTTCCAACACTTACGTCAGTAGATTTCCCTGGTAGACAATCTGTAGCAACATGTCCTCCCCCACCACATACAAAGCATATCTGCGTGGGGCAATTTTGAACCAGATGCCCTATCTGATTACATCTAAAGCAATCCCTTGCCTCTCGGCCAAACATCATATTACTATTTTCCCTGGTGGTATACTTACTCATCTACCATAACTCCCAAATCTAGGGGTCCCATCGGTATTACTCTAAGCTACAGGAGTAACATATCTTGCTTTCCTTTGACTCTGCACTACATTTCCTTGTGACAAGGAACGCTTCCTCTGGGGTGGTCTTCCATCTTGTACACCCAAACTGTAATACCCGTATTTGTAAAGTAAGGGTAAAGAAATACTTTAATAAATATGACAAAGAGTTAAAATAATATAGATATTATGCAAAAAAGTGAAATTGTTATAAAAAAATAAAAAATTTTGTGACGTGGACATCCAGAAAAGAAAAGGAAAAAAAAATTGGACGTGAAACGTCCAGAACACAGAAGGAAGAAGAAAAAAAATAAATAAAAGTTTTTTTCAAAAGTTAAAAAAACCACAAATTCATGGCAGCACTTGCTGCCAAATATTACGCATGGCTTACAAGTGTAAATACAAGCCCTGCATGCCTTCCAGTAAAGGCAAGGCGTGGAAGCCATTTTGGGGGGCTGTTGAAGCCTAATTGTAAAACCAAACTTTTAGTTTCCTTCAAATCACTCTATTTCTCTAAACATTTGGGGGCCTAAAGAAAGGTTGAAATAGCAAAATTTTGAAGGGGTTTACGGTGGAATTTTATCGAGAGTCATGAAAAGCTATCAGAAAATCATAAGGTAAATAATGTAGTGTTTATTTTGTTGAATTTTTAGTATTCATGAAATTTTCCCAAATTCAAAGTGGGAATTTTCATAGGGTGTGGTTTATGAAGAGTTGAAGAAATAATTAGAAATTTAATACAAATATTATGTCAAGTGTTGGCGGTTAGCAACCAGGGGAAATTTCAAAAAAGAACGGGAAAGGCAAGGAGGTGATCCACGGATAGCTTTAAGTGTTATGTGGTGAGTTAGATTTACTTTAAGTAATATAAATAATATATCAAATATCTAGTGATAATATTAAATTAAATTATTAGCATATGCTTTGTTGGTAGATAAATATTTGGTTGATAGGTATGATATAAATATTAGACACGTAGAAAATTTTTATGTGAGAAGAAATATTATTAGAATAATGAGTTGATTTAATAGTGATGGTGATAAACAAAATTTTTGATGAGTTATGATTAACAAGTGGATGTGATATATGAGGAGAAAAAATTAGTGAAATAATAAGCTGATTAATAATAAAAGAGATTAGTGAAATTCTTGATGAGTTATGGTTGATAAATTGATGTGATATTTGAGGAGAAAAATTTAGAGAAATTTTCAAATAATAAATTGAGAATAATCAGGATAGCTAGTTCAAATATCTGAATATATACTGGATTTTATTTTATATTCATATTCATATGCATATTTCGTATTATTGTTCATATGCATATGCATTAATTAAAAGAAAAGAACCGAGAAAGCAGCCGGTCTAATAAAAATGAAAGAACCGGGAAGACAACTGGTCTAATGAGAATAACATAATCGGGAAGACAGCCGATCTTAATGAGAATAAAAGAACCTGAAAGGCAGCCGGTCTTAATGAGAATGAAAGAATCGGGAAGCCAGCCGGTCTTAATGAGAATAAAAGAACCTGGAAGGCAGCCGGTCTTAATGAGAATGAAAGAATCGGGAAGCTAGCCGGTCTAAGATAATAAAAACATGTTGACATGTAGGAAGACGTTCCCAAAATAATAATCCATGCATTGCATCTATTTTACATGTTAATATTTTATTTCTGAAATGTGCAATTATTTGTAGATAAATAAGTTTCATAGAGTGAGACAGTTACAGTGAGAAAAAGACATAGAAGTATGATATGATAGTAGTTATTTAAATGTTAGAATATATGTTATTATCCAGTTGTATAATAGATAAATGTTTAAATATAAATGGACTGATTATACAGATAGAATACTTTTAGTAAATTAAATTCACTAAGCATGTGAAGCTCACCCCTCATAGTACAATGATTTTTGGTAGTAATCAGGACAAGTAGTCTCGTGGGTTAAAAGTTAGACAAAAACATTTTCTGTAAGCCATGTACATGTCAATATCCTTAGACAAATGAGAAAAATGAAATATAAAAATTTTATTTGTAAATATTCATGCATTTTGCGTTGTATATTATGTTTAAATTAATATCAGAATGATATAAAAGAAATTTTTGTTAGTATTATTTTTATTGTTGCATATATGTGTCATGTTGGGATTCTCAAAATGTGATGACACCATCTCGGGGGTGACCAACCCGAGATGGGTTGTTACACATGCTGGTACCACCTCTGGGTCCCTCAAATCTAGACATCTTCAGCCAGTCCCTCCTACCTCTCAACTCTATCAAATCCTTCTCAATCAGTAATGCTTTATCCACCAGTACAACATAATTCCCTATGCCCATACAAGAGAGTTTAGTCTGAATGTCATAGTGTAATCCATCTAAAAATCTCTTACACTTTCTCTCCTCCGTATTCACTAATTCAGGTAAAAACCTTGACAGGGCTATGAATCTACTATCATATTCAGCCACCGATAAACTTCCCTGTCTTAGATGAATAAAATCTCTCTCTTGTTGTGCCCGAAGGGTATTTGGGAAATACTTCGCAAAGAACTCATCCTTAAACTTACTCCAAGTTAAAAGTTGTTCTACCCGTGTGCTTACCCTGGGCAAAATATCCTCCCACCATTGAGAAGCCTCACCCTCCAGCATAAATGAAATAAAAGCAACCTTTTGTCTATCTAACACTGTTAAGACTTCAAAATATTTCTCCACATGTCTAATCCACTAAATTTCATCTTCTCATAATTCGTATCAAAACATCAACCATAGCTCAACAAGAATTTCAGTTATCGCTTTTATTATTAAATCAACTTATTATTCCAGAAAATATTATTTCTCCCCTAATAATTTTTTACGTGTCCAATAATCATATCATAGTTATCAATTTGAATTTTTTCTACCACCAAGCATAAGTTAATAATTTATTTTAATATTATTGCTAGATATTTGATTTTTATTTAGATTACTTAAAGTAAATCTAACTCACCACGTAGCACTTAAAACTACTCGTAGATCACCTCATTGTCTTTCCAATTCCTCTCAGAAATTTCCCCGGTTGCTGATAGTCAACACCTGACATAATATTTGTATTAAATTTCTAATTATTTTTTCAGTTCTTCATAAACCACACCCTTTGAAAATTCCCACTTTGACATCCGGAAAATTTCATGAATGCTAAAAATTCAAAAATAAACATTACATTATTACCTTCTATTTTTCTGATAGCTTCTCGTGATTCTCTATGAAATTCCACCGTAAACCTCTTCAAAATTTTGCTCTTTCAAACTTTCTTTCGGTCCCCGAGTGTTTAAAGAAAACGCGTAATTGAAAGAAAACTAAACGAAATTTAGTAAGTAACATTTACGTTTAGATATTGTATATATATATATATATATATATATATATATATATATATATACACACACACACATACACACACACACATATTTACTTTTTGCATTTAAAAATATCTATATATTATTTTAACTCTATATCATATTTATTAAATTACCTCTTTGCCCTTACTTTACAAATATGGGTATTACAATTCTACCCACCTTACAAAAATTTCATCCCCAAAATTTTCTTACTTTACTCCAGAAACAGATGTGAATAATATTTCTTCGTAATTGTCTCACGCTTTCACGTAATCTCTTTAACATCCTTATTCAGCCACAGAACATTAACTAAGGAAAATATTTTATTAAACAAGATTTGTTCTTCTGTCAAAAATCCTCACTGGTACTTGTATATAAACCAAATCTTTCTGAATTTCTATAGCTTAGCTCGAAGTATTATAATATTCATCATGTAAACACTTTCTTAAAAGTGAAACATGAAATACATTATATAAATGTTTTTATTCTGGAGGTAAATCTAGGCTACTCACAACTAACCCAACTTTCTCAACAACCTCATAGGGTCCCACATACCTCGGGTTCAACTTTTCTTTCCTATTTAAATCTCAATACACCTTTTCAATGAGATATTTTTCAATACACCCAATCACCTACTTGAAACTCAAGAGATCTTCTCTGAGTATCAGCATATCTATTCGGTCTTCTTTGTGTTGCTTTACGGTTCTCTTTAACCAATTTGATCATCTCAGTTTTTAACTCAATAATTGATGGACCAGATATAGTTCTCTCTCCCACCTCCTCCCAACATATAGGAGTTCTACACCTCCTACCATACAATGTCTCAATCGATGCCATCCCAATACTAGTTTGATACTGATTATTATAAGCAATTTCAATCGATGGCATGTAAGCATCCCAACTTACTAAGAAACTCATCACATTTTCCTTTAACATATCTTCTAGTACTCTAATAATCCTTTCTGTCTGAGCATGAAAAATTATATTAAATTGTAACTTTGTACCCATGGCTTTCTAAAAGCCTCTCCAAAACCAAGATGTAAATCTAGCATCTCTATTTGACACTATACTTAATGGTGCTCTATACAATCTCACAATCTCAGCTACATCCTTCTTTAATCCTGACCACCAAAAATTATATCTCAATTCTCTATACATCTTATTGTTACTTGGTTGCATCGAATCTACATCATCATGTGCCTATCTCATTATCTCCTTTCTCAACTTTGCATTATTGGGAACACAATTTCCATGTTCCAATACCAAAATACCATCGTTTCAAATTTTTGAACTCTTATGCTTTCTAGTAAGCACTTAATACTTAATCTTTTCTATCTCTTCATCTCTACCTTGCATCTCTAAAACATTTTACTATGGATAACTGTACAACTGTATTCGTTAACCATGATCCTCTATCATTGATATTCAGCTTCATTCTTATCTCTCTTACATCTATCATCAATTTCACATCAAGACTCCCAATAACAGTTAAACTTCTTATAGACTTTCTACTCAATGCATCAGCTATCATCTTCTCATTTTCTAGATGATAGTGAATTGTACAGTCATAGTTACTAATCAACTCCATCCACCATCTTTACCTCAAATTCAACTCTCTCTGGGCAGGTAAGCTATCAAACTCTTATAACCCATGTATATCTTACAAGTGGCTCCATACAGATGATGTCTCTAATCTTTAAAGTAACCACTATAGTAGCCAACTCTAAGTCATGAGTAGAGTAATTTTTATCATGAATCTTCAATTTCCTAGAAGTATGGGTCACAACTTTCACATATCCTAACCATTGATGTGATGCATCACTATACACCATACATCCTTTATCACCAGAAGGAAACACCAATACTGGAGCTGTAGTCAATCTCTCCTTTAGTAATTGGAAAATTTTTCTCACACTTCCCTCACCATACGACTCTCACCTCCTTCTTGGTCAGTCTATTCAACAGTATTATAATAATAGAAAAAAAAATTATGAAAGAATCTTCTATAATAACCAGCCAACCTTAAGAAGATTCTAATCTTAGTCACATTAGTTGGTCTTTCCCAACTTAACGTTGCCTCTACCTTTTGTAGATCAACTATTATGCCATTTCCCAATATTACATGTTCCAATAAAGTTATTTCATTCAGTCAACAGTCATACTTAGAAAACTTTGCATATAATTTCTCTCTCCTCAGAATCTCTAACACACTGTCTAATGTTTCACATGTTGTTCTTCCTCCTTAGATTATATCAGAAAGTCAAATACAATCATAAACTTGTTAAGATATAGTTTAAACACTCTATTCATCAAGTCCATGAATGTTTTTGGAACATTAGTTAATCCAAATGACATCACGATAAGCTTATGACCATAACATGTCCTAAAAGTAGTCTTAGGCATGTCTCCCTTCTTTATCCTCAATTGGTGATAACCTGATCTCAGGTCTATCTTAGAAAACACTCTCACTCCTTGCACTGTTCACACAATTTATTTATCCTGGGTAAAAGATGTTTGTTTATCCAAAAATTATTAGAATAGCATGTTCAACTCTCTCAATTCAATTAGCGTCATTCTGTATTGTGTTATTAAATATATTTGATGATCTTGGTATCACATCAATAGAGAATTTAATCTCCCTACTTGGAGACAACTAGGCAACTCTTCAAGACTTACATTAGAATAATCTTTCACCACTAAGATTTATTCTAACTTCCTATTTCTCTTTTTAGAATCCATTATGTATGTCATATACTCCTCAAAACCCTTCTTTAACCATTTCCTAGTGGTCAGGGAAAAATAAGATAGTTCGAGAGTATCTTATGTTTTCTCTGAAAGTTACCTCATGTCCATATCTTGACTACTACATTCTTTCTGGAAAAATCAACCAGACATAATACGTCGATAGCCAATTCTCACAGTTAAATGAAATTATATCATAATCAAAGAGAATAAATCAGCTTCAGATTCTCTATCACTGATACGAATCACACCACCCTTGTAATCATTTATGATTATCACTCTATCTCTAGTGGGAACTTCAACAAAATATTTTGCATCAAATGACTAATACATACTTCAATAGACTTCATATGAATATTGGATGCAAAAGAATGGGTTATACCAAGATCAACTAACATTGATATGTCCTCATTCTCTACACATAAAGCACTTCAAATTTTGACAATTCTTAGATAAATATCTTATCTGAATATATCTATAACAAACTTCCATCTCTAAATCATATATCAAATTACCACTTCCCCTTGGTGGCATACTTACTTCCTCTACCATGACTCCCAGTTCCTATAACCTGTCTCCCAAATCTAAGGGTCCTACCGATATTAATCTGAGCTACACAAGCAACAACTTGTTTGCCTCTGATTCCATACTACAGTTTCCTGTGACATCATACTGGTACCACCTCTGGGTTCCTCAAATCTAGACCTTTTTCGTTGATTCCTCCTACCTCTAATTTCCATCACATCCTTCTCAATCTGAAGTGTTATATCCACAAATCTGACATAATTTATATGCTTCATGTAAGATAGTTTTGATCAAATCTTAAAACATAGTTCATCTATAAACCTCTTACACTTCTTCTCCTCTAGGTCTACCTTTTTCGGTACAAACATCGACAAAGCCACAAATCTCTTATCATACTGAGTCATAGTCAATACATTTACCCCAAATAAATAAAATCTCTATTTTGTTGGGCTCTAGTGGTCTAAGGAAAGTATTGATCAAGGAAAACCTCTTTAAGCCTATTCCAGGTTAAGGGTCTATCAACTTCTGTACTTACCCTGGGAAGAGTATCCTCTCATCATTCTAAAGCTTCTCATTCTAACTCAAATGAAGCAAAGGCACCCACCTGCTTGTTAGTTACTGGTACAAATACCAAATAATCTCTCTACATGTTTCTCCCGAAACTCAAGCTTAAAAGGATTCATAGATCCTTTAAACAATAAGGCATTCGACTTAACAATCTCCCTGCATCTCATGGATAAACTCACTTTTCTACTTTTGAACCTTTACCATTTCTGGATTTATAACAATCTCAGGCACTACTCTAGCCTGATCATCAAGTCTATGCTATAGGCTACCAACTCTATCATCTGTTATATTCATTTTCTTAAGAGCATGTGTAAGAGCTTATCTTAGCTCATCTCTTTTAACTTCAGATTCTCTCACACCTTTACCAATAAAAATCATATTGTCAACACGTTCCTTTCTAGGAACTACAGATTCAGACTCAACCTCAAAATGTCAAAATATTGGGGGCCTACCATGCCCTCTCAAATTCACAACTCTAACTCTAGCTCTAGCACGTCCACATATCATCCACATACTATTTAAAATATAATTTATTTTAATCTTCCACTTTCTTATTTTTTTATGCGGTCTACAAAATCATAAAACCTAATGCTCTGATACCAAAATTGTAATAACCCATCCCAGGCTGGCCACCCTCAAGACGATGTCATCACATTTTGAAAATCCCAACATGACACATATTTGCAATAATGAAAATAAATAACACAAAAAGAAATTTTTACATCAATCTAATCTTTAAACATTATATACAACGTAAAATGCATGAATATGTACAAATAAATTTTTGTTTTATTTTCTCATTAGTCTGAGCATGTTGACACGTACGTGGCTTATAGAAAAAGATTTCGTCTGACTCTCGACCCACCAGACTATTTGTCTTGCCTGCTACCTGAAATCATTGTACAATGAGGGATGAGCTTCACAAGCTCAGTGAATTAAATTTACTAGAAGTATTCAATTGTAATAAAAGTATTTCAATATTTAATCATTTATATCTCATACAACTTGATACTAGTATACTACTATCATTACACATGTTATAAGATTCATTCTCTATTAATCTCTTCTTCTTATTTATTGGTTTACCTTAAGACCATCAATTATCTCATAATTACCTCGTAATGAGGTTCACAGCATAAAGTCTACCATTTAGATGGTTCTTATCCTATCATACTTCTATGTTTCTTTTTCTCATTGTAACTGTCTCATTGTGACTGTCTAACTGTGACGGTCTCACTGTAACTGTCTCAATGCAATTGTCTCACTATGAGACTCATTTATCTACAAATAAAACAAATGCATAATATCCACAACATTTCAGTAATAAACTCAATAGGTAAAACAGATGCAATACATGAATTACTATTATGGGAACGTCTTCCCATATGTCGACATGTTTTTATTATCTTATACCAGCTGCCTTCCCGGTTCTTTTCTTTACAGCTTATCCCGACTGTCACGTATTTATTTTCAGCATATACCGGCTGTCATAGTGTCCATTTTATTTCCAGCATATACCGGTTGTCACGGTTTTTCAATTAGACCGACCCCTTCTCGGTTCTTTCAGTTCTTTTATTTAATGCATATGTATATGAACAGTAATATAAAAACAACATGAAATCAAAATATTTAAATTTAGCAATCCTGTCTTTCCTCAAATTATTATAAAAAAAAATTCACTAAATTCCTCTCATCATAAATCACATCATATCATCTATTTTAGTTTGTCAAGATCCATTAAATTTCATCTCCTCATAATTCGTATCAAAACATCAACCATAGCTCATCTAGAATTTCACTTATCGCTTTTATTATTAAATTAACTTATTATTCCAAAAAATATTATTTCTCCCCTAATAATATTCTACGTGTCCAATATTCATATAATACTTATCAAATTAATTTTTATCTACCACCAAGCATAAGCTAATAATTTATTTTAACATTATTACTAGATATTTAATTTTTTATTTAGATTACTTAAAGTAAATCTAACTCACCACGTAGCACTTAAAGCTACCTGTGGATCTCCTCCTTGCCTTTCTCGTTCCTCTCAGAAATTTCCCCAGGTTGCTGATAGTCAACACCTGACATAATACTTGTATTAAAATTTTAATTATTTCTTCAATTCTTTATAAACCACACCCTTTGAAAATTCCCACTTTGACTTCCGGGAAATTTCATGAATGCTAAAAATTCAAAAATAAACATTATGTTATCACCTTCTGTTTTTCTGATAGTTTCCCATGATTCTCTATGAAATTCTGCCGCAAACCCCTTCAAAATTTTGCTCTTTCAACCTTTCTTTCGATCCCTAAGTGTTTAAAGAAAACATTTAATTGAAAGAAAACTAAACGAAATTTGGTAAGTAACATTTACGTTTACATACTATATATATATATACATTTGCAAAAAAAACCAATTCTCAGCACCTTTTCTTCCTCCCCCCCCCCCCAAAATGTTCCACGCAGCTGTTAAGTGGAGAGTATGCAAGTCTTCTACATTTACAACTTGGCAGCAGGTGCCACGTGGCACCTGCTGCCACGTTTAATTTTTTTTTTTTTTTCTTTTTTCCTTTTCTTTTATATTGTTCACGATTTTTTTTTATTTTTCGTATTTAAAAATATATATATATTATTTTAACTCTATGTCACTTTTATTAAATTACTTCTTTGCCCTTACTTTATGAATACATGTATTACAACTTTTGCCTAAGCTGAGTAGAGTTCACTACCCCCAACCTTTGATCCAACTAGAAAAAAGCTTTAAGGAGGTCAATAAAGATTCGACTTCAAGAACCATCCCCTCTTGTATGGAAAAACAATAGCAAGATTACAAAAAATTTGAAGTTTACAAACAGTTTAGGGAAATGAATATTAGAATTGGAATGGCTATGAAAGAGAAAGCATTAGATGTTATGGATGAATTCAAACCATACGGAAACCATTTCACGCCAAAAACCCTAGTTGAGCAGTCTAACAACTCTAAGCTCTTGAATGTGGAAACATATTATGGCAAGACTTTCCCAATTGACTACCTTGAGACCTACACCTCCTTAATGTTGTTCCATGGCTACTCAGATACTCTAATGTGCCAAGCTTTCCCTATGAACTTACGAGGAATGAAAATGACATGGTTCTCTCGTTTACCAGTAGGGTCAATCAAATCATTCATCGATCTCAATTTTTAGTTCCTCTATAATCGAGGTTCGAAGAAGACCCCTGAAAGCTTGTTAACCATAACTCAATATCATGATTAAAGTCTCTGCCAATACATCCAATGTTTCACATCTTAGTTTGTGCAGATCCGAGACTTGGATAAAAAAGTTAGAGTAAGTGACTCCAAGCATGCGACTTTAGCCATTACTTATTGCGAAATCAAATGCACACCATGTTTGAACTTCTTGCTAAGGTTGACGAGTTTGTCATTGCCAATGAGGGTCAAGCTTTTTGCAAGCAAAGGAATGAGACCTTGACAGATAAAAATAAGAAAAAATTGGATGCTCTGAAGTCGAAGGATGACCACAGAAAGAGTCGTTGAGGCAGTAGTGGGAAGAACAAAAATCTGACACAACACCACGAGGATTTGAGAGTTACATAAATCTCAACATCTGAAGGTCAACAGTACTCATGAAGATTATTAATGAGGAAATTCTTAGGTGGATAGAAAAGATCAAAAGTCCACCAAAAAGAGATATTCCAAAGATCTGTCGGTTTAACCAAGACTATGGGCATGAAACTAATGAGTGTTGGCATCTAAAGAATAAAGTTGGATGTCTTATTACAAGAGGATATCTCAATAAATTCATCCGAAGAAATCCTGTAAGAGCCTTAATCATGAGAAATGAGCAGTTTAAGGTGAACAAACTTCGTAAAAAGAGATAAAGAGCAAAAGCATAGCGTTGAAAGACAGTTGGATAACGCACCTATGGTGGGCATCATCCGAACCATTTTGAGGGGGGTAGTCCGTGGAAGAGAATCCACAAATTCTCGCAAAGCTTATGCCAAATTTTTTAGATTAGTTAAAGCACCAAATGAGAAAACTAAGACTGACCAAATAATCAGCTTCACTGATGAAGACCTCGTAGGAGTCCAATTCCCCTATGACAACGTAGTGGTTATAACACTAGTGGCATAGTTTTTACTTCTTTTCTTTTTCTTTCATCATGAGATTTTTGCTATGTTGAGTTCCATTAAGCTTTCTAATTGACCCTTGTAACGAGTGTTTAGCCAATGACTCCCAAATCAGATAATTTTAGGGCATTAGGTGTAAAGACACCCCTAAGGACTTACTAACTTGAGTAGAAAAGGCTATGGAACTAATAGGTCTTAATGCTGCTAAGTGAAATTCCCACCTTTTGACGTGAAAACTGACTGCTTACTGAGGCAAGAGGTCCAGTTACTCAGTGGAAATTTTTATGATCATTAAATGCTTAATTCCCACCTTTCGACATGAACACTCACTGTTTACTGAGGCAAGAGGTCTAGTTACTCAGTGGAAATATTATTTAATGATTGTTAGGAGCATTTTATTTTATTTTTTTCTTTTTGCATGATGGACATTTTTCTTTATTTTTCTATACCAAAGTGTTCATCTAAAAAGTTATCCGATTACAGTTAGGTCATGGAAACATATACATAAAAATTATATGTCATACCCCACAAAATTGTGTGCTAATGTGCTTGTGTCAGATTTAGATCAAACTTGTGAATTTCTTAAGTGCCTTAAAGTAGGTAACTAAACTTTTAAAATTCCAATTACTAGACTATGTGTTCTATATTTTAAGCTTACTAATAAAGTTTTATCATATTTTAAATCAACCAAAATTTTTCAAAACAAAATGAGCATGCATTTATCTTTGTTAAAAAAAAACTGGGAGACATAGTGTGTGCATGTGTTTCCCTCTACCCCCAAACTTAATATACACATTGTCCTTAATGTGTGAGTGACATGGAAAGATCTGACCTGGGAGATGGAGAACTAGATGGCTAGCATCGCTCGTAGCATGCCCCCAAACTTGAACTTGATGCACGCACTATGTTCTTGAAAAAGAAAAACAAATATTGTGTTGGAAAACAAGAAATATGGCAAAATAAATAGTTAAATAAACATAAATACTAACAAGAAAATAAAATGTTATAATGAAAAGGATATGCCTTGGGGTGCCTCCCATGAGCGCTAAGTTTTACGTCTTCAGCCACACGGGGTATCATCTCACTGCTGGTCATCAAGTGGTGTAGTTGAAGAGGAACCAGATGTGGGAGGTAGGCGATCAAGGATGGCCTGTAGCATTGCCTCTTGTTTTGTAAACTGTGCCTCCAATCCATCTATGCACTGATGAATCAATAATGTCGCCTCTCTATCTTCTCGGCGAATGTTAGAGAGCTGGCATCGGAAGGATGACAGTTCCTCTAGAAGGTGTTGATACTTTATGGACTCCATGTCTGGCTGGTCCTCCTCCTAAATAGGTCTCTCAGTGGGATGCTTGGGGTCCATAGGATTATCCGCCATAGGCTCAGCAGCAAGGTCATGCACTCGGGGTCCTCGGGGCATATGAGACTGACTCAGGCTCCATTGGGCCCTCCCAAAGAAAAGATGGTCGCTGACTAGTCCATCGATAAAGGATCCCTTGATCCCCTTCTTCTTGAAGATGTGGCTGAGTAGGAAAGGAAAGAGTAGCCCCCATGCATTAGCCGTGGAGGTCTGACGGCTATGCACATGGTCCCAAAACTTATGTATCTGGCTCCACATGACGGATAGTATGGAGTACCAGTGACCTCGATGAAAGGTGTATAGGGCCTATATGAACTGATCCCTCCTCTAAGTCTTGTGCCCTAAGGGGCACACATTGCATTAGAGGATAGAGTCCACGAGCCATAGGCGGGGAGGCAACTTCGATCGGCTCCCCGCATTGTTGTGCCGGTCCGGGTACTAGCCCGCACACATATCCTCAATGATGTAGGGTAGGGGAAATGGGTCTGGCTGCTCCTCCATATGGTTGTCCTCCGAAGGGGACTCATCATAGCAATGGAGGGCAGTGGCGATGTCAGCAGTGGTCAACTCTATGAATCTGCCCTGGACTGAAGAGGATAAGATCTCTAGGCGAGTGCAGTCATAAGTCAGGTTCTCGTAGAAGCTAACTATGAATCTAGTGTAGGCTGTCGAACAGACCAGGTTAAACAGTCGCTTGAGACCCCGGGCCTTGAACTCTTGGACCGCCCATCTCGTGGCGTCCAAGCTCTTGAAGTCCTCATCTATGTTGAATGTAGTCTCGAATAATATTTCACATTGTTTGAAACTAGGTCGGGTGGATTAGGAGCGGTTGTTGGAGGCTCGAGAACTAGAGGCCATTTGCTTAGGCATGATAGTACTGCTTCTGGTGTGAGTGTGCTCGATCATAGTTGATGGTGCACTCGATCACAAAGGCCTAGCGCTCGATCGCACTCATTTAGGCAATTTGTCGAACAATTTCTATGCGACAGAAACTTGAAGCTGTAGAAATCATGTGAACTCGATCCCAACCTCCTGTAAACATGAAACAACAAAACCAAAACAACCAAAACACAAGGTGAATACATAGTAGAAGGAAATTATAAATCAAGAACCATGTGTGATGGTGTGTAACTACTTAGAAACAAAAATGGATATACCTTGTGTACTTAGGGGAGTGGTTGTGCAATGGGAAAGGAGGAGGTGTTGTGCTGGTGGTACGGTTGTTTACGGTGGTGGGGTGGTGATGTGTGGAGTGCTGGAGGTGACAGGGAGGTTTGAAGCAGATTTTGTGTAGGGCAAGGGTAAGTGCGACAGATAGGAATAGGAAGTGCACTGAAGCGTAAGGTGAGGAAAATAGGTTTGTGAGTGAAGTATGAATAAAAACCCTCACGTGCCTTCTCTGCCTCGAGTGCGCTCCAGTGCATAGTGAAGTTCGCTCGATCGTACTTGTGGGGGGGGGTGTGCGCTCACATGCCATAGAGCGCAGGGTGAAGGTGCACTCGAGCACACTGTGTGGTGTGCTCGAGCGCAAAACAGCATGTATAGAAAAATTAAAACTTACCAAGACAAAAATAATAAATTTAGAACGATACAACCATACCATATTTTAGTAGCCTCAGTACCACTAACCCTGATAGAGGCATTTGAGCTATAGGTTTATGAAAGTGGGAATTGCTCAAGTGCTCTCTATAGTAGCTTCAGTGCTACTTTCTTTGAAAGGGGTACTTAGAGCCTTCCTCATAGGGTTCAAGTGCCCTTGACAGCTGCTTTATCTCCAATTGTTGTGCCTGGACAATAAAAGTAGTATTAGTCGGCTCAGGAGGTTCAACTAGAGGAATAATCTTACTTGGATGCTTTGGTGCAACCTTAAGGGGGTGCATAGCTTTATTGATGTCCTTAATCATATCGTCATCCTCTGGCTCAATATCCAATCTTGTGACACCATGGTTGATGGTGGTCTTGATTATGCCTAAAGAGTAACGCGGTAGTTGTAGCATAGCTTTGGGGTGTCGATTCCATAGGGAAACAAGTTAACTATAAGGAAAAGTGTAAACTTTAATACGAAACGATAAAATCCATATAAGTAAATCTGAGTTTTGAAAGTAAAGTATTATGAGGAAATTGTGTATTTGTAATGAAGAATATAATAAGGAAACAACAAGGTTCTATGAATCCTCCCTAGGTTTGTTGCCTTATTCCAATCTTGATTGCAAGTTTCACATCCCAAACAAGCAATCGGTGTATATTCAATTAAAGCACATGTAAACCCTAATGTAATTGTTATGAAGTACTCTTTGATTTTGATTCAAGCACACATGACCTATCCTATAGATTTATCAAGAAGAGACAATATATCTCAATGACAATATTGCAATAATGGACAAACCTAAAAGATAAATCTACCGGACTCAGTCACATCCAAACAACTTGACATAAGAAGAGCATGACTAGACTTATATGGAGAAGAACCATGCAATCACCGGATTAAGAAAATTTAAAATAAGAAGAACATAAAGCACAACTGTCACATGAACCTAAATTCTTTTTGTTTATCAAAGAATACTCATAAACAATGTTTTGATAATAAATCCAAATTACAACTAAATTAAGAAAGGAAAATAAGAACAACTACACCTAGGGTTTCATCCCTTCGCCTTTCTTGGAGATTAGATGGCCATGGGGGAGAGTGTGGCAGCATCCATTGAGTTTTCTAGCCTTTTATTGATTCTTTAATGAATGATGGATGTCTAATATTAAACCTTAAGTGGTCTATTTATAATACATAAGGTCCAAGGGTGTTTTAGGGTTTAAACAATCATTAAAACCCTAATTAAGTCGTAACTCGGAAACAGGGGTTCGAGTTCGTGCCATGGCTCAGCCTTTTCATTGAATTCTTCACTTTTTGGAAGCCGCGGCCCATCCTAATCCAGGCCACGGCTCAGCCCTTCAGGCCGTGGCGCACACTGGTGCTGTTCTGGAGGCCTGACCTTTGTCTACTAAAACTGCCATAACTTTCTCTAGAAAAATCATTTTTATGAGCCGTGACATTCTCCAGAAAATAGACTTTCGGATATTTCTAAACATATATGGCTCATCTCCTGGTTCTTCTTGCATCAATATAGTTTAATTTTCAAAAATGATTGATCTGTATAGGCAATTTTGGCAATTTAGTGAAACTCCTTTCCAAGTGCTTGTGAACCTTCACTCTGGTGTTCATCGAGTCATTGTACTTCCAGAAATGATAGCTTTTCCATCTCTTTTGAACTTAAAGTACCTGAAAATGCATCAAAATAGATCAATGATCCAAGAATGACACTTTAGAGTTGTTAAGTTATAAAAGTGCAGTTCAAACCTAGATCAACCCTAAAATGCTAACAATTAAGTACTGTAAAGATGCATTTTATGACTCTCATCATAACCCCCAACTAGCTTATTGCTAGTCCCTAGTAATTCAAACGAAAACAAGAGATGAATTCTACGGTGGGAATCAAAATAAAGTAAAGCAATGCTAGTGTTAAACCAAGAGTAATTCACTTTTGTCTCAAAAATCGCACATAACACATGACACATAGAATCATTAAATTTCACCCAAGTCCAAAAGTAATCTAAACATCAATCTTAAAATTGTTATCGACTCTTAACATCCATCTTACCACAATCCATTAATCCGAACGCCCGGATGATTTTATGCACAACATTCATGAATACAAGTCTTGGCCTCTAAAATATGTTAAATTGCGTGACATCAATCATAGAAACAAGCTCCATATGCTCACTTTTCAAATCACACTCCACTATTGTAGAAAAATCACACTACATTGGATCAATAGGTCTTTAATAAGCTTGTAATGTTAGGCTAAGGTAAAGGTTAAGAAAGAATGGGAAGGATTCACAAGTAAAAGAACTCAATCTCTTAGTTTTAACCACAACCACTTTAAGCACTGGATAACCTTCAACACCCAACTCTTTCAACCATTTTTTATAAGAGTATATCTCTTAATAAGTCACCACTTTTCTTTTCTTTTCTTCTTTCTTTGCCATAATTCACTTCTTTTTTTCTCTTTTGTATTTTGACATAAGACCATTCACCTCATTTTCCATTTTTTTACTGTTCTTTTCTTTTCTTTTCCACAGCCCCCAACTTATCTCCTTTAATGTACTTAGGTTATGGTTTTCATATTTCCATCCTTACTCTTTTTAAGTGCTTCTCAACAAATGTGTATAACTAAGTTCTTTTAAAAGAAAGGTAAGGATAAAATATTTTTAGGCTCATAAAGATGAGTAAAGGGGCTATTGAAATAAGCAATGCTCAAATTATTTTTCAAGAAAAAGGCTCAAAGAGGTGCTAGTGATGAATATAGCAAGGGTAACTTCGAAAGGCTCAAACGGTCCAAAAATGGCCTATATCATATCCTAAGTAATGTGCATTCTAGGAATTCGCCTCAAGTGATTATCAAATAAGTTCTAGAGTTTTTCGAGACCGCAAAAGTATTCACAAAACAATCACACATAAAACTTCTCTAAGTGTTTTAGACAAATCATACAATCTTACCACAAACTAGAGTCTCAAACCAAATGAAGATTGACACTTAAATTAATTTCAAACCGAAGAAAGATTTAACTACTTCTAAATGCTATATGTTATCTCAATTAGGCTTATATCATTGACATGCGAATTAACTCTAAGGCTAACACAAAGCATGCTAAAAACAAACAAAAAGGAAAATGACACCAAGTAGTTCAAAGAAAAATATGAAAAACAGGAATATATTTCCTCCTTTCCTCCACCCCCAACTTAAAATAAGCATTGTCCTCAATGTGAAAGCAAAAGTTAAGGAAACTCCCTTTGTAAACAAAAGTGCACAGAAGCTGAAAATTGTGCACCACCATTTGAACTGCTTTATATATTTGTCCCTGAAAAAGAAATACGAAAGTAAAACTGGAAAACAACAAAATAATAATAATAAACAAGAAAAATAGATATAAAAAACAAAAATAAAATAAAATAAAATAAATAAAAGATATATTGTGGGTTGCCTCTCATGAGCGCTAAGTTTTACATCTTCAGCCAGACGCTGCACCACTCTCACTGCTGGCCTCATTGTGGTGCTGAAGATGAGGCTCCATACTCAGTGACCTCAGTGCTAGTCTTTTGGAAAGAAATACTTAAAGTCCACCACATGTGACTCAAGTGTTTTTGGTGATGCCCATTTACTATCAGTAGTAGGGTATTTGACTCCCGCATCCATGTGACTTCTCTCAAGCAACTCCTCAAAGCAAGGTTGCCAAGATTTCTTAATAAATTCCTGTGGCTTATCAAAAACATCAACAGTATTTATGGCATGGGGATAAACTGAAGAATCATTGAATTCAAAATTATTAGGAATGAATTCCGAAGAGTTAGAATTATCTTTTATGTACTCATCCTCTTCATGTGGCTGCCATGAGATTCGAAAAACATTTACCTCTAGAGTCCTATTTCCAAATGATAATGTCATTAGGCCATTCCTAAAATTAATGAGGGCATTGGCTGTGGAAAGGAATGGTCTTCCAAGTATCAAAGGAATTTTTGACTCCGTATTTACAGTAGAAACAGTATCTAAAACCAAAAAATCAACAGGATAGTAGAAATTATCAATTTGCAACAAAACATCTTCTACAATACCTCTTGGTTTTCTTACCGATCTATCTGCTAATTGAAGTACCACGGAGGGTGGTTTGATCTCACCTAGACTGAGCTATAAGTACATGGAGTATGGCATGAGGTTCACACTAGCACCCAAATCTAGCAATGCTTGGCCACAAGATTTGTTTCCAATTTGGCAAGCCACCGTTGGACAGCCCGGATATTTATATTTGGGCGGTGTCTTGCTATTAATTACTGCACTTGCTTGCTCCATTAAGAATGTTGTCTTCTTAACATCGTGTCTCTTCTTGAGTGTGCATAGATCCTTGATAACTTTAGCATAGTTGGGAATCTGTTTTATGACATGAAGAAGAGGAAGATTAATTTTAACAGCTGAAGTTGTTCAAGAATCTCACCTTTTAATGCTGTATTTATCTCCTTAGGTTTAAGGAGTGCTTGATGGAAAGGCACCGGTGGAGAATAATCATCATGGGCCTCTTGTTCCTTGAGGGTTTTATCCTTGTTGCACACGGTGTTAGGATTCAGGATTGATGGTAGAGGGGGTCCATCAATTTTCTTACCGCTGCGAGTGATTATGGCATTAACCTCTCTAACATTTTGATTTTTAGGGTTGGAGGTTTGTGCCATATGTTGTCCCCTTGGATTAGGTTGTGGCTGTGAAGGAAAATGACTTTGCTCTTGAATCGTCAAGAAACTAGTCAACTTGGTGAGTTGGCTCTTTATTACCTTTTGTTCCTCTTTGATTGCTAGTTGTTCCTCTAACAACCGTTGATTTATTTTTCCTTGATCTTCCACACTCTTGGCATGTACCTGCATAAATGACTTAAACATATCTTCCAAAGGTAAAGATTGCTGAGGTGCATTAGATGAGGTTGCTTTCGGTTGCCATTGGGTACTAGAATGGGCAGGGGTTTGCATGTCGGATTTCCAACTGAAATTAGGGTGATTCTTCCAACCAGGATTGTAGGTGTTAGAGTAGGGTGAGTGTGGTTTCCCTAAGGGTATACCTAGAGCATTAGACTCTTCCTTCATCTCAAAATAAACTGGACAATCCTTTGGTAAATAATCTACCCCATTACACATGAAACAAGGCTTATAGGACTCTACCCTAGCAACCGGTTCATGAGCCCTAGCATTTCTGGTTTTTAAGGCTTCAATTTCCTTAGTTAGGGCCTCTAAACGGGCTTTAAGGTTATCCTCTTCCTTAAGTTGATAAATCCCAGCGGGTTAGTTTTTCCTAGTGCTTTCCATGGCATTTGGTCTTGTCCAAGTGTGGGCTTTTTCCGATAGGTCATCTAAGAAATCTATGGCTTGGTCAGGATCTTGTTAAAGAAAATCCCCATTGCACATAAATTCTATGAATTGTATTTCCCTACTTAGAAGTCCATCATAGAAGTAGCTAACCACCCACCAACTCTCATACCCATAGTGTGGACAAGAATTTAACAGGTCCTTGAAACGTTCCCAAACTTGATATAAAGTATCACTCTCCTTTTGTGCAAAGTTTGAGATTTGTCTCTTGAGGTTGTTGGTCTTATGGGTTGGGAAGTGCTTTTGGAAGAAAACTCGGGTCATCTCATCCCAACTAACTATAGACCTAGGCCTTAACGAGTACAGCCAAACATTGGCCTTTTCCTTAAGTGAAAAAGGGAAAAACCGAAGTTTGACGGTGTCTACCATATCAACCCTACCTTGAAAGGTTGCTACTACTTCCTCAAATTCCCTAATATGGATATAGGGGTTTTCATTCTCAAACCCATGGAAGGTTGGTAGCAATTGGATCATGCTCGGTTTGAAATAAGGTTATTGAACATTAGGGGGAAACATGATACGCGATGGGGTGGCCGTTCGGCTAGGGTGCAAGTAGTCTTTAAGTGTCCCAGCAACATTCTCATTAGGGTTTTCAGCCATGTTAACAAGATTTTCTAAATTCTCTGTTGGGTGTACACTAGGGTTTGATCTAGGCGAGGTTTCATTAACAGACGTGGAAGGAAAGGGTATCTCTAATTCGGGTCCCTTAATAAACCTACCTCGCGAATCTCTCAGTCTAAGCATACACCAACTGAGTTTAAAAAGTAATAAAAACAGAACAAAATAAATAAATAAATCAGAAAATTAAAAACTTAAAGAAAGGAATGATAGTACCGTCTCATCTTAGAGTTGACAATCTTCCTTGTACTTAAGCGCGTCTCCTCGGCAACGGTGCCAAAATTTGATTACACCCAAAGAGTAACACGGTAGTTGTAGCATAGCTTTGGGGTGTCGATTCCACAGGGAAACAAGCTAACTATAAGGAAAAGTGTAAACTTTAATACGAAACGATAAAATCCAAATAAGTAAATCTGAGTTTTGATAGTAAAGTATTATGAGGAAATTTTGTATTTGTAATGAAGAATATAATAATGAAACAACAAGGTTCTAGGAATCCTCCCTAGGTTCGTTGCCTTATTCCAATCTCGATTCAGTTGTTTTTATCTCGATTGCAAGTTTCACATCCCAAACAAGCAATCGGTGTATATTCAATTAAAGCACATGTAAACCCTAATGTAATTGTTATGAAGTATTCTTTGATTTTGATTCAAGCACACATAACCTATCCTATAGATTTATCAAGAAGCGACAATATATCTCAATGAAAATATTGTAATAATGGACAAACCTAAAAGATAAATCTACCGAACTCAATCACATCCAAACAACTTGACGTAAAAAGAGCATGACTAGACTTACATGGAGAAGAAGCATGCAATCACCGAATTAAGAAAATTTAGAAGAAGAAGAACATAGAGCGCAACTATCACATGAACCTAAATTCTTCTTGTTTAATCAAAGAATACTCATAAACAATGTTTTGATAATAAATCCAAATTACAACTGAATTAAGAAAGGAAAATAAGAACAACTACACCTAGGGTTTCATCCCTTCGCCTTGCTTGGAGATTAGTTGGCCATGGGAGAGAGTGTGGCAGCCTCCATTGAGTTTTCCAGCCTTTTATTGATTCTTTAATGAATGATAGATATCTAATATTAAACCCTAAGTGGTCTATTTATAATACATAAGGTCCAAGGGTGTTTTAGGGTTTAAACAATCATTAAAACCCTAATTAAGTCGTAACTCGGAAACAGGGGTTCGAGCTCACACCGCGACTCATCCTTTTCCTTGTTTTCCTCACTTTCTAGAGGCCATGGCCCAGCCTAATCCAGGCCATGGCTCAGCCCTTCAGGCCGCACCTCAGCTTGATCCAGGCCGCGGCGAACACTGGTGCTGTTCTAGAGGCCTGACCTTTGTCTACTAAAACTGCCATAACTTTCTGTAGAAAAATCATTTTTATGAGCCGTAAAATTCTCCAGAAAATAGACTTTCGGATATTTATAAGAATATATGGCTCATCTCTTGGTTCTTCTTGCATCAATACAGTTTAATTTGCAAAAACGATTGATCTGTACGGGCAATTCTGGAAATTTAGTGAAACTCCTTTCCAAGTGCTTGTGAACCTTCACTCCAGTGTTCATCGAGTCATTATGCTTCAAGAAACGATAGCTTTTCCATCTCTTTTGAACTTAAAGTACCTGAAAATGCATCAAAATAGATCAATGATCCAGAATGACACTTCAGAGTTGTTAAGGTATAAAAGTGCAATTCAAACCTAGATCAACCCTAAAATGCTAACAATTAAGTACTGTAAAGATGCATTTTATGACTCTCATCAGGTCTCCAATAGATCAATGTGTTGGACCTGAGAAACTTGCTCAATAACACCTTGCATTAAGCTTACATTAGAACATTCGTTATCATCTTTGGTTGATTTTAATGTATTAAATATTTTGAATTCTATCTCCTTATCATTTACCTTCATAGTGACAATGCCCTTTTTTACACTAATATTTGTGTCAGCAGTTATCATAAAGGGTCTTCCTAAGATGATAGGTAGAGGTAATGGCATAGTACATTCTTCCATATCTAATACAATAAAATTAGTAGGTAAAATAAATTTACCTACTTTTACCAAAACATCCTCGAGAATACCTCTCGGTCGTTTGATGCTTCTGTCAGCCAGTTGCAAAGTGATGGAGGTTGGTTGAAGCTCCCCTAACCCTAATGTCTCGAATACACTGTATGGTAGCAGATTGACACTCGCCCGTAGATCCAATAGTGCATGCTCGAATAGCTGGTCACCTAGCTTGCAAGGAATAGTAAAACTACCCGAATCTTTTAGCTTTGGGGGTAGTTTTCTTAGTAGCACAACACTTACCTCTTCAGTCAAGGCTACTGTCTCATGCTCTTAAAACTTCCTTTTGTTAGTGCAACAATCTTTCAAAAATTTAGCATACGTAGGAATTTGTTTAATTACATCTAATAAAGGAATGTTTATTTCCACTTTTCTCAAAGTTTCGAAAATGTCAATCAGTTTATTCTCTTTCTTAAGCTTTACTAACCTTTGAGGGAAGGGTGGAGGTGCATTCACCTTCTCCATCTCACTTACCTTAGATGTGGATGCTTTATCTAGAGATGTTTGTGCAGCCTTATCACTGCCTATGATCTTACCACTTCTTAAAGTTGTCACAGTGTTCATTTGCTGATGTCCTCTTGGATTAGGTAGTGGTTGGGCTGGAAGCTCTCCTTGCTTTCTTCTACTTAGTTCCTTGGCCAATTATCCCATTTATACCTCTAGCCCTTGAATGACTTGTTCATGTTTTGCAGTTATTTGTCTCATCTCAGTTCGAAATTGTCTTGTTTCTGCCATGAACTGTTCTTGCGAATTCATTAGTTGTTGGTGTTGGGATACTAACTGTTGTTGCTGAGTTGCTAGTTGCCTCACAAGACTCTCGAGGTCATTTTTCTTTATTTCAAGAACTAGGTGGACTGCTGGTTAGGAGTTCCTTTGCTGTCCTTGACCATTTTGATTGTTGCTCCAAGAAAAGTTTGGGTGATTCCGCCATCAAGGGTTGTAGGTGTTTACATACGGAATATTCTTTGGCGGATAGTTGTTTAGTCCTACAAAGTTTGCTTGTTCGGGGTTTGCAGATGAATACAAGGGATATGTCTCAGTATTATGATCAAATTGGGAACATATCGCACATACCTAGAGTGGTGTAGCTGGTGGATTAGGTGATACATTATGAGCAGCCATGGCTTTAACTAGCAGATCTAGTTTCCTCTCCACAGCAGCTATTTGGGTAGAAGATCCTCCATTTAGGTTCACCTTATACATACCTTTGCTCTTGGTTCCATGTCTACCTCTAGAGGAGAACTGCTGGGTATGTTCACTTAAGGTCTCGAAGAGCTCCATGGCTTCTTCACTGCTTTTCTCCATCAGCACTCCTCCACAACCTGAATCCACAATACTTTTTTTAGTATCACTTAAACCCTCATTGAAAGCTTGTACCAGTTCATCCTAAGGTAGGTTGTGATGTGGGAATTTGAGTAACAGCTCGTTGAAATGTCCTCATACCTCAAATAATAGATCTCTATCCTTTTGTTAGAAAGACTGAATCTTTTTCCCCATTTGCCTCATCTTTTGGGCTGGGAAAAACTTCCTTAGGAATTTGCTAGCCAACTCCTCCCAAGTGTGGATAAAAACTACAGGCAATGAATTGTACCACAATTTAGCATTATCGTTTAAGGAAAAAGGGAAAAGAATTAACCTGATTCCTTCTTGGTCTAAGCCTCGGATGTGCTGGAATTTGCAAAGATCGAAGAACTCTCGAAGGTGTAGGTGTGGATCCTTACTAGGTGTACCCCAAAAGTGAGTCAATGCACTGAGTATCTGTGGAGATATGTAGCAGTTGCCTTCCGCCTCAGGTTGATAAGTAATGCAAGATGGTTGGTCGAGGTTCCGTAGGATGAAGGATTGCTTCATTGGTCTTCGCTCAGGTGGTTGTTGATTTTCGATCTATTCCGCCATCGGTGCTCCTTCCTTGATTTCTTCTTCTACCTCTTCAGAGTTGTCTCTAAGCCTTTGTTGGATAGTTTGCTCAAGCTCGATATCGAGGGGAAAGAACGTTGGATGTCTGAATTGAATCCCGTGCATGAATCGATAACAATTACTTCAGTGCAGCAGTGTTGACACTGTTGCTTGAGTAACTTTTTGCAAGTGTGCAAGTGCACAAGGTCAATAGTAGCATAGTGTGCAAGTGCGAGATCATCTCCACAAGGATTGGTGAATTTCAATTTAGAATTAGTTTCTCAATATAAAAAGATAGAAATAAATGTTGAGTGTGAATTATTAATAATAAGAACATAGGGCTTTGATATCCACCACTAATCATACTTTCCTAATGAGTAAAGTGCCAATGCTATAGCCCTATCATGAATACCTAATGGTTGTCAACCTAAGGGCTTGGTCTACTCCTTAGGCTATTGATCTCTCTAAGCAATGAGTTAGGCATGGTGTATACTCTAACTCTTTTCTCTCTTAAGGGATTCAACATGTTGTATACTAAGTTGTTCCTAAAGAGAGCATATGCCTGTGGAAATCGACAACCACATGAGACCTAGGGCTTGGTCCGCTCCCGGTTTCCCATGTTGATTAACCCAAGAATCCGGCATAGATTTCTTTTGTTACTATTGTCAAACCCAGGACTCGATCATCCAAATTGATCTAAATAACTGATCCATACCACATGCATGCATTGATCAGACACACACATATGAGGAATTTAAATGAAAACAGGCATTAATCAATTAAATCATTATAACATGGCTATTTGCAAAGGTAGTTAATGATTATATATATAGGAAAGCATAATTAGGGCAGCAATCGAGCCCTATTAGGAAGTTAGTTACACATGCTAAGCAAACTAAACATCATAAACATAATTAAACTAGAACAAAAAATAAAACTCGAAGAATGCTGAGGAGACAAGTCGTCAATTCCTCTCCAAAGTATGTTTTCTGTGTTTTACAAGACTATATATAGGGCTCTAAGGGTGCCCTGAAACCCTAATTTCCAATTTAAGGTCCGGAGACTTCTTTCCAAATCTGGCTCTGCCGCCTCTGGTGCGTGTGCGCTCGATCGTATGGGTCTGCGCTCGAGCCTTCTAAGTGTGCGCTTGATCATAAGAGAGGTGTGCTTGAGCGCACCTTGTTGGTTTGCAGACCTTTACTTTTTATTCCTTGGAGCTCCAAAATGTCATCTTTTCGTCAAAGCCCTATAGAAAACACAGAAAACACAAAAGTGAAGTAGAATCTACTAAAATATATAAACAAAGAGCCTAATAAATGTAAATTAAGGGGCTTAAATATGACTATTTAAGCACTTGTCAGTAAGTTCATTAAAGAAATTGACTATCCTAAATGGGTAACCAATGTGGTCTTAATGAAGAAACCAAATGGAAAGTGACACATTTTTATTGATTTCATCAACTTGAACAAAGCTTGCCCAAAGGACATCTTTCCTTTACCAAGGATTGATTAGCTCATTGACGTCATTTCAGGGTACGAGATCACTACAAGAAAAAAGAGTAACACCAATAAACAGAATTCATCGGTAATAGTCATCACTGATAGACTCCCGTCAGTGATGAGCATATCGGTGATAACCTCATCAATGATAATAATTGTCTTCGATGGACCAAAAAACCATTTAAGAAAATAGTATTTCTAATGGATTTCACTAACCGATTTTTGTCGATGATGCTCTTTTAAAAAATAATTTTTGTTGTTTTTAATAAATAAATAATAAAAAATAATTATCACCGATAGAAAAATATGTCAATGATAATAGTTGACAATCTTTTTTTATTATTAGCACCGACAATTTTTTTTAATTTCTTTTATTTTTAATTGTTTAAAACATGTTAAAAATGCATTCATAACTAAATAATCACATCATAAAGTACTAATGATATTAATAAAAAATTATTTACAAAACACAAATTAATTCAGTTTCAATAATACATTAATATACTTAAATTTAATACAACGTTTTGTCTTAAAAATAAATCACGGGTTAGACAAGTCCAAGCCATCATCGTCCCAGGGCTCAGCATCATCCGAAGTAGCAAGATCTTATAGAGCAAAACAAAATGCATAAGATATATATTCGTTACTTATATATTTAAATGAATATGAAAGTTAATAGCATTTAAAGGTTTTGAACTTGTACTTTTTAATCCAAACTAGAACTAACAATCAGAAATGGATCTCTTTTAAGTGTTGAACTTTCATAGCTTAAAATCCACATTTTTGCTAACCAATGATCCGATATAGATCCTGTTTGTTCCCACTAGTTATGTTTGACTCCATGGACATAGTAGTACACCTGACTCGTCTATTACACAAGTATTTCACATTTTTGGCCTAAAAACCGTTAAATGTTGAACTTTCATAGCTTAATACACTTTTACTAACCAACGATCTGAAAGGGATCTTGTTAGTTCTCATGAGTCACGTTCGACTCCACAGATGTGTTGGTACCCCATGCTCGTCCATTACACGAGTATTGCACATTTTTGGCCTAAAAATCGCTAAGTGTTGAACTTTCATATCTTAAAACCCATACTTTTGCGAATCAGCAATCCAAAATGGATCCTGTTTGTTCACATGAGTTATGTTCGACTCCATGGACGTGTTCGTACCCTGGTTCATCCATTACATGAGTATTTCAATTTTTTGGCCTAAAAAGGCTAAGTGTTGAACTTTCAAAGCCTAAAACCTACACTTTTGCTAAACGGCGATCTAAAATGGATCCTGTTTGTTCTCACTAGTCAAGTTCGACTCCACGGATGTATTGATACCCCCGACTCGTCCATTACACAAGTATTTTATATCTTCTCTCTAATAGCTACGTGTTGAACTTTCATTGAAATTTTTTTGCTTACAACAGGTGTTACAAGTGAAGCTAGCTCGCTAGATGACACCCTAAAACGCTGCATCATCTATTTCATCTGCTCCTACATCGTCTGCTGAATTTACTATTCTATTGCCTGCTGTTGTTGGTGCATCTATTACTCCATGATCAGGACACGTGAATGCAACTCTTCCTTTTTCTACCTCTCTTTCTCTAGTTCTTATTGCATTGTTCTCACATCGAAGTACTATGTAAATCTTCCTTTCTTGATCCCACAAGATGCCTTTACCCACTCCTTGGGATCGATCTTAGCTTAAGAGCATGAATCTGATTCCCCACGAGTTTTCCCTTATATGCATTGGTCATATGCATCCTAGAATACAAATAATTCATACGATCAATATATAATCCTTTTCTCCAAAAGAATATTAATAAAAAGATTTGTTTTTCTTATAAGTAAAAGGTATATTACACATACAACATCTTCCGTGCCCTCTGATCAACATATTCATCTGTCCTCGGATGCTTATGAGTCTTATTAAAGACCTCAATAGGAGTAACTTGTTTGCCCAACTTTTGGGAATGAATATTGCAATTTGTCAATAAAACTTAATTTCACCTAGTACACATAATTATCTATCTATATATAAGTGTAGAGAAATAAAGAAACCATACCAATGCCTCCGCTTGAGCATCCATACTAATGGACCTCAACATGATAGACACGTTAGTCATCTCCTAACCACCTATTCTTAGATGTTGTCTTGGAGCAGTGAGCCCATACATCTCTTACACACATCTGCAACAATGTGTCCTAATAATTCCCTCGGATGTCATGGCCTCTCTTTCCATCTTCTTCACTCATCCACCTAATCCATGTTGCTTTGTCTGAACCCCTCACTTTTGTACATTGGTCCCACAAGTCATTCATCCAATCATTGTGGTGGGTTGCAACAATCTTTTCATGGACTTGTCTCACAGTTTCCACTTTCTCTAAAGTCGTAAACGTATACCACAACTAAAAAGCAACCAAAAGATGATTACTAACCAATTATTTATATAAAGCACATGCATCTAATACATAATAGTTCATGCGAATATAGAACATATAGTGAATATAAAGCAAATAAATGAGGGAAAGGTATACCAGGAAATGTTGAAAAATAGAATTACAAGTCTCTAGGTGGAAATAGAAATATAAGTTCCATGGTCTACCCATATGCTTTTTCACTTGTACAGCAATATTGTTTAACATATGTTTGTCCCCCTGGAATTTACTACATTATCATATTAATTAAAATAACCAAAATAATTTTCTATAAACAGATATACAACACTTGATGCTTAAAATGGTGAGCATAATCTTTTGTGCCAGAAGAGGCTTCTCTTTATTTAGCCCTCTCCCACGATGCCTCACATGAGAAGCCTTAAAAGAATCCTCCACCCTTGTATATAAGAATGTATTTTAGAATATTATATAATATGTAATTTAACAAATAAATTAATAGAGCGAGTAATTGTTGGAAAATCACCATTGCAAGAATCCCAGGTTGTGATCTTTCCAAACCCCCAAATCCATAATAATTTGTACTAAAACAAGAATCAAACCATAAAAGAGAAAACACAAGCAATTATTATCGAGGTTCGGCAAATTGCTTACGTCTTCGTGAGCTCCTCTGAGCTCTCTGCACTAAATCAATGGAGTTCTAATAATTATAGCAACACTTCCTCAAGAACCCTCTTGTTCTTAATGAATGAAAGAAGAGAAAAGAAAGAGATAAGAACTAAGTGTTTTCCTGGAATTTTCCCCAAGAAAATTCCAATTACAAAGCCTTTGAACCCCTAATCTTGTATGCTCTCTTTCACTTGAAACACCTCTGAAGATTTGAGAGCCTATCTCTCTTAACACCAGCCACTTTTGGAATGAGACCTCTTCTTGTGTTTTGTGTCTTTGCACTCTCACATTTGATGCTCTTGTTATTGCTCCTAGATGACCCTTTATATAGTGCAATAACTTCTTTAACCAATCTTGAAGTCAATCTCAACCCTTAGATCTCAAGAACCAAAGACCTATGGCTCTCTAAGAGTCTAAGTGAATCTATGCAAATCCCACGCAATAGCTGAAGAGGCTGAAAAACATGTATCAGGTGTGCCTTGCATCACGGCTCAGAACAGGGCAGGCCACAGTGCACAACAGGGGAGGACTTCATCATCTGCTGGAGGCTGCAACGCCCAAGGCCTGGGCCACGACACACACTTGGAGGAGGACTTCTTCCTTGCTCGAGGTCGCGGCGCACCAAACCTGTGTCCTGGCGCACACCAAGCTGCTAAAGCTCCATTTTAATTCTTAGACAAATTCCAACTATAATAATATAATAACAACATAAAAGTTAACATTTTGTTCCTAATCTCCCTTCGTGTCAATGGTAGGAGTAGTCTCGGGAGGATCCCCACCCTCGGATCCTCTATGTCGATTCTTACCTCTTGAAATCATGTTTTGCATAAAAAATAAGAAATATGAATGCATACAATTGATAAAAATTGTTTAACACTAGCTCATATAAATCTAAAAAGATAACAAGGACACAAATTAGTTCCATTGTACACAAATGGTATATTCCCAAACGCAAAGTCAAGAAAAGCCTCAATACCATCCCTAAATTCAATTGATACTGCATGATTTACAACACGACGATTCATCCAACTTTGTTTAACTCACATCATTCTAGATACTAAAAAAATATCAAATCTCTTATTAATAAAATGTTCTAAATCTTATACAGACATTCTTTCAATTATGCACATTGAGTTTTTTTCATACATATTAAAAAGATAAATATCGAAAGCATGATATAATTTAATACATATATTTTGTTCTCACTTTTTTATCTTTCAAACATGCTCCATTAAATACATATATTTTCCAATGATGTTATTGTATAGTGAAATAAGTATAGATTTAAACTTAAGTTATCACAAGACCAATAAGGTAACATAGAAAGGTTTGGATTTACATACCTAAATCAGTCAATAGGTTGAGTAGTGAAGTAAATGTAAGCTGTGATCGTAAATCTCGAGAGAGGATAAATGATAACGAATTAACGAATTAGTATATTAATAAAAAAAATTCGCATCATGCATTTTGATGCATGTTTTCTAACCACCTCCTCCAATTTACTAATAGGTATGGAGTCCTAACCCATTCAGGAATGCATGATCGATGTTTCAATCAGTAGTTCATTGGTTAATTTTTTACAACTAGATTTTGATAACATTTCCCTTTAGTCCTCCAATTACATGACTTAAATTCGGTGATATATCTCGAGGGAGATAGCCCTAAATTTAGTATTTACCTAGAGAACAAAGAGAGACGTTGTCGAAATCTAGTTGAAACAAAACAAGTAAGGAACTATTAATTGCAGCATCGACCAGACATTTTTGAAATATCCACTCTTGAAAATCCAAGAATTATTTGAACATAAATACTCCAACTGCAAACATTTTAATTGATAAGCAATAAGAGCATTTGTGTCGCTCGATAATCCTTGGACGAGTATTTTAAGGTAAGATACAATGCATGATATATGCAAATAAAGAATACAAAAGAAAAATAAAATTTTGTAAGGTTAAATTTAATGGAAATTTTGGGGAAAATCCAACAGTCTCCTTATTCTTTGGACTTCTCAAAAAATTTCAAATGCCAAAATAACCTATAAAATCAAATAAAAACCAACCCAATTCAATCCATACGCAAGATATGTAGCCCATCCACCAATCTACATTAACCAATTCAACAAGAGAAACTGAAACTATCTAATTTTATCATGGTTATCAAATCAAGTCTAATATTTTTTTTCTCTTTCTAAGTTTTGTTCTCCCTTACCCAAAGTGAAAATTTTGGAGAAGTCAAGATTTAGGTAGGTGAAATAGTTTTAAATCAATAATTTTTTTCACCAAAGTACAAAAAAGTATATATAACTTTATTCACAAATTAGATATAGATTTCCTTATGGTTTCCATATATAAATTCATAGACGAAGTACAAAAAGTTTCCAATCACTATAAAAAGTTTTCTATAATATATAACCAAAAATTATAAATAATCTACCTAAATTATTCTAGCTTTCAATTTAAAGTTATTTATGGGTTAAAAAACATACACTTTTACATACATGTTTTACCCTTCAATCACTATAAATTCCCAATGAAACATAAAATTCATATCATACATACTAAAATTTAATTAAAAAAAACCCTAAAATTACATAACTTATATCATATACATACTACCATTAATAATACAAACTGTAAATTACATAACTCATATATTTAAAAAAAACTATAAGACTCGAACCATTAAATTTAAAAAAACCTTAAATTTAACACATCAATATTACAATTTCAAATAACCCATCAAATCTGAAATTGCATTCAAGTAATTGAAAAATAAATTTTAAAATAGAAAATTAATTAAAATAAATAAATAATAAAGGGTTTGGTCAATGACAGTTTTACCCTTGAAACATGGCAGCAATAGTAACGACGTTGATGGTGGTCAATCGCAGCGGTGGGGAAGGTCACTAGCAATGGATAAAGAGGATGAAGAAAGGAAATAGAGAGAGAATAAGAAGAAAGAGAAAAGTAGAAGAGAAATGAGAGAAAAGAAAAGAGAGAAGGAGAGAGAAAGAAAGGTAAAGAAAGAGAAAAAGAGATTGATTATGTTTTTAGTGAGAGAAAAAATGAGAGAGAAACAAAAGTGCGACATTAAAAGGAAGAAGAGAAGGAAAATGATGAGTTCAGAGGGCAACTACAGATTTAGGGATTTAATTCTGATCACTAACGGAGTACGTGTCCGTCGGTGATAGGGTTTAAATCCATCGGTGATAACTTGAGCTGCATACGCCTGTCTAAACCTTAAAACCCCGAGGGAAATATATTCAATCAGTAATAAGTGGTTTTAGGGTTTTAACACATGTTATAGAGTTCAAATTATCCCCGAGGGAAGGATTTCCCTCTGTGATAATTATTTTTCTAAAAAAAAATAAACATAAAAATTATTTACGTACAAATTGATTTTTAATGGATTTATTATCATAGAGAGCAGAATTTCCCTCAGAGATAATATTTTTCATTTAAAAATTATTTGTATAATTTATGAAAAATTTAAAATCAATTAACAATGGCGGGGAAATATTATCATTGAGGGAATATTCCCTTAGTGATACTATTTTCTCTTATCACCGAGGGACACATGTCCTTTGTTAATAAGCCGTAGTAGAAAAAAATTATTATCAAGGGACATGTGTCCCCGACAATAATCCGTCTCTAATAATGGTTTTTCCTTATAGTGGATGCTAAACTTCATGGACACCTACTCCAGGTACAATCATATCCGAATGCATGAACCTAGCCAATCAAACCCTGCCTTCATCACTAAAAAAAGGCCTTTATTGCTACAAAGTCATGTCATTCGAACTGGAAAACATCATAGCAACTTATCAAAGACTTATTAACAAGTTGTTCAAGAACTATATCAGTTGAAACATGGAAGTGTATGTTGACCACATGCTCGTCAAGAGTACTAAGGCTAACATGTCGTCAATTTAGAGGAATGCTTTAGAGTACTAAGTGAGCATCAAATAAAGTTAAACCCTTCCAAGTGCACATTCACCATGACCTCCGATAAGTTCCTTTCCTTTATGGTGATTCAAAAGGGGATTGAGGCAAACCCAGAAAAGTTTTCTTGGACATGGAAGCACCGTAGAACATCAAAGAAGTACAAAAGCTCACGAGCCGCATCACCACCTTCGGTCACTTCATGTCTAAGGTGGTGGAAAAATGTCTACCCTTCTTCAAATCTTTAAAGAAAATCAAGGATTTTGAGTCTCCTAGCTAGTGTGAGTATCGTGCCTTAGACTGCCCTTTGTCAATTAGTATGGGGTTTGCTCGAGGAAAGCTCTTTTAGGTCGGGACACATTTCCCGTATTGGCTCAAGTGTTTTTGGTGATACCCATTTACTATCAGCAGTAGGGTATTTGATTCCCACATCAATGTGACTTTTCTCAAGCAACTCCTCAGAGCATGGTTGCCAAGATTTCTTAATAAATTCCCGTGGCTTATCAAAAAATCAACAACATTAACGGCATGGGGATAAACTGAAAAATTATTAAATTCAAAATTATTAGGAATGAATTCCGAAGAGTTAGAATTATCTTTGATGTACTCATCCTTTTCATGTGGCGTGAGACTCGAAAAACATTTACCTTTAGAGTCCTATTTCCAAATGATAATGTCATTAGGCCATTCCAACAATAATTAGGGCATTGGCGGTGGCAAGGAATGGTCTTCCAAGTATCAAAGGAATTTTTGACTCTGTGTTTACAGTAGAAACAGTATCTAAAACCAAAAAATCAAGAGGATAGTAGAAATTATCAATTTGCAACAAAACATCTTCTACAATACCTCTTGGTTTTCTTACCGATCTATCCGCTAATTGAAGTACCACGGAGGTTGGTTTGATCTCACCTAGACCGAGCTGTAAGTACATGGAGTATGGCATGAGGTTCACACTAGCACCCAAATTTAGCAATGCTTGACCACAAGATTTGGTTCCAATTTGGCAAGCAACCGTTGGATAGCCCAGATCTTTATATTTGGGCAGTGTCTTGCTGTCATTTACTTCACTTGCTTACTCCATTAAGAATGTCATCTTCTTAACATTGTGCCTCTTCTTGAGTGTGCATAGATCCTTGATGACTTTAGCATAGTTGGGAATCTGTTTTATGACATGAAGAAGAGGAAGATTAATTTTAACATGCTGAAGTTGTTCAAGAATCTCACCTTTTAATGCTATATTTATCTCCTTAGGTTTAAGGAGTGCTTGAGAGAAAGGCATCGGTGGAGAATAATCATCATGAACCTCTTGTTCCTCGGGGGTTTTATCCTTGTTACATACGGTGTTAGGATTCAGGGTTGATGGTAGAGGGAGTCCATCAATTTTCTTACCGCTGCGAGTGATTATAACATTAACCTCTCTAACATTTTGATTTTCAGGGTTGGAGGTTTGTGCCATATGTTTTCCCCTTGGATTAGGTTGTGGCTGTGAAGGAAAACAACCTTGCTTTTGAATCGTCAAGAAACTAGTCAACTTGGTGAGTTGGCTCTTTATTACCTTTTGTTCCTCTTTGATCGCTTGGTGAGTGGGCTTTTTCCAATAGGTCATCTAGGAAATCTATGGCTTGGTCTGGATCTTTTTGAAGAAAATCCCCATTGCACATCATTTCTATGAATTGTCTTTCACTACTTAGAAGTCCATCATAGAAGTAGCTAACCACCCACCAACTCTCATACCCATGGTGTGGACAAGAATTTAACAAGTTCTTGAAATGCTCCCAAACTTGATATAAGGTTTCACTCTCTTTTTGTGCAAAGTTTGAGATTTGTTTCTTGAGGTTATTGGTCATATGGGTTGGGAAGTTCTTGTGGAAGAAAAATTATGTCATCTTATCCCAACTACCTATGGACCTAGGCCTTAACGAGTACAGCCAAGCCTTGGCTTTTTCCTTAAGTGAAAAAGGGAAAAACTGAAATTTGACGGTGTCTATTATATCAGCCCTACCTTGAAAGGTTGCTACTACTTGCTCAAATTCCTTAATATGGATATAAAGGTATTCATTCTCAAATCCATAGAAGGTTGGTAGCAATTGGATCATGCCCGATTTGAAATCAAGTTGTTGAACATTAGGCGGGAACATGATACACGATGGGGTGGCCGTTCGGCTAGGGTGCAAGTAGTCGTTAAGTGTCCTAGCAACATTCTCATTAGGGTTTTCAACCATGTTAACAAGATTTTCTAAATTCTCTGTTGGGTGTACACTAGGATTTGATCTAGGCAAGGTTTCACTAACGGACGTGCAAGGAAAGGGTATCTCTAATTCGGGTCCATTAATGAATCTACCTCGCGAATCTCTCGATCTAAGCATACACCAACTAAGTTTAAAAAGTGATAAAAACATAACAAAATCAAAAAAAAATCAAAAAATTAAAAACTTAAAGAAAGGAACGATGGTACTGTCTCGTCTTAGAGTTGACAATCTTCTTTATACTTAAGCACGTTTCCCCGGCAACGGCGCCAAAATTTGATTACGCCCAAAGAATAACGCGGTAGTTGTAGCACAGCTTTGGGGTGTCAATTCCACAGGGAAACAAGTTAACTATAAGGAAAAGTGTAAACTTTAATACGAAACGATAAAATCCAAATAAATAAATATGAGTTTTGATAGTAAAGTATTATGAGGAAATTGTGTTTTTGTAATGAAGAATATAATAAAGAAACAACAAGGTTCCGGGAATCCTCTCTAAGTTCGTTGCCTTATTCCAATCTTGATTCAGTTGTTTTTATCTCGATTGCAAGTTTCACATCCCAAACAAGCAATTGGTGTATATTTAATTAAAGCACATGTAAACCCTAATGCAATTATTATGAAATACTCTTTACTTTCGATTCAAGCACACACGACCTATCATATAGGTTTATCAAGAAACAATAATATATCTCTATGACAATATCGCCTTCCGAGAGGAAAGGGTTTGCTTCCGAGAGGAAAGGATTGATTGTAAGGTTTGTGCAACACCCGTGAAGTTGGACGACTAAGTTTCTTAGTGGATTACTTTAAGGAGGTTCCTTGAAGAGAGTGGACGTAGGGTTGGAACGAATCTGATATTGCCGAACCACTATAAACTGAGTTTGCATCCTCTATTCCTTAAACTCTTTATTTACAGCACATATTACTTGTTTACATGCTTGTGGTGTTATCTATTTTATAAACTTGTGTTTAATCCGCGAATGTTTTTAAAACCCAATTCACCCCCCCTCTTGGGTTGAAACCTCAGTCTACAATTGGTATCAGAGCCTCGTTCTCAATGTTAGGCTTAATATCCTTGAGTTGATCTGATGGCAGCAAATAGCTATTCTAAGGGACACTCATACACTAGGCCTCCCTTGTTCAATGGCTCCAACTATAACTATTGGAAAAACATGATGAAAATCTTTGTCGAATGACAAGATTATAATCTATGGAGAGTCATTGAAGAGGGACCTAGAATTCCATAAAAGGAAATCACTATTGGAGAAGTCAATCATACAATGCCTAAACTCAAAATTGAGTACAATAATGAGGATTATAGAATGATGTCTTTCAATAGTAGAGCAACAAGTATTTTACATTATGCTTTAGATATATCTGAATATAATAAAATCTCTGTATATGTTTCAGCTAAAGAAATATGGGATAAATTGCAAGTTACATATGAAGGAACTAGTGAGGTTAAAAAATCAAAAATCTATATGCTAGTATCTGAATATGAATCTTAATGTCTCCTAACAAAACAATTTCTCAAATGCACACACGTTTCAAACAACTATTGTTAATGGTTTGAAGCTTCTTGGTAGGAACATTGAGGATTTGAACTAACAAGAAAAATCTTAAGATCTCTGCCACCTTCATGGAAACTATAGAAGACGGATATTCAGGAGGCCAAAGATCTCGACAAACTTGATGTTGAGACACTTCTTGGGTCATTGTTGACATATGAGATGGAGAAAATGAATTCCATTATCAATGATGATGAGAAGAAGAAGAAAGTGATTGCTCTCAAAGCCTCTACATACAATAGAGAAGAGGAATTGGAAGAAGAGGTGGAGAGCAACGAAGAAGATGGTGAGATGGCTTTAATCACCAAACGGTTTCATAGATTCTTAAAGAAAAGCAAGAAACCATACACAAAGGATCCTATCTCAAAAAGGGAACTACTTGTGTGCTATAGATGCAAGAAGCCTAGTCACATCAAGACCGATTGTATGGCTACAAGCAAACCATACAAGAGCTTCAAGAAGAAGGCTATGATTGCAACCACTTTGAGTGATGACAAAGAAGAAAAAAAATCCTCGGATAAAGAAGTCAGATACGAGGAAATTGCCTACCTATGCCTTATGGCAATTGATGATGAAAATGAGGTATTATCTTCTCCCTCTTCTAAAAATAACATTGTGATTAATAGTGAAGAATTATTAGAAGTCATAAATGAAATGCATGATGAATTGAAGAAATTCAATTATAGGAACTTAACTCTTAAGAAAGAGGCATCATCTCTTTCTAAAGAAATGATTAGTCTAAGAGAAGAAAAAGATAAACTATTATCATTGCTTTATGATTCTTCTCAAGATTTCCTAAAAAATGAAATTGAAAACTTAAAGAATAAAATATTAGAATTGAATGGCACTATATCTAGACTCATGCTTGGAAAAGAAAAGCTTGATGAAGTACTTTCTTGCCAAAGATTAAGTGGAGGAAAATTCGGGTTAGGATACTCTCCATTAGGCAAGAAAAAATCAAAAGAGGGCTTATTCATGAAAGCTTCATGTGTGAATGAAGCCTCTACTTCAAAGGTCAAAATCACACCCACAATGAATGATAGCATGTCTAGAAATACTAATTCTAATACTAATATAAGAATGAAGAATCCTAGAAATATTCATGCTTATATGTATGCTCATTCAAGGAATGCTTATACACATGCTAGGAATAATCAAAATATACATCTTAGACACTATATGTATAATCAAAACTTGCACACTGCACAAACTAAAAGTTACCATCATCCTAGAAAAAGTGTGCATACAAGCATGTATCCTAGAAATCATTTACATACATTTTTTAGAAATGCCATGTATATTCATATTCCTCAAAATAGAAACATGTATCCTAGGAATTCATATCCTAAGCATTATAGGCATGCACAACTAAATACTCCTAGAAAATTCAATAACTATCATCCTAGGATTATGCATCATCATGTCTATAGAACTCCATTTATTGTTAAGAAAGTATGGGTCCCAAAAGGAACCGTATTTTCAAGGACTAACCCCAAAGGACCCAAGAAATTTTGGGTACCTAAAAATGTCATTGTATATCTTTGTGTGATGTAGATATGTCTCCACACCAAGGAAAAAGGTAGCTGTTGGTACCTTGAGAGTGGATGCTCAAAACACATAACCAGTGATAAAAGTATATTTAAGGAGCTGACTCTAAGAGATGGTGGACTTGTCACCATTTAAGACAACACAAAAATAAAGATCATCGGGCATGGAAAAGTTGGTAATAATTTCTCAACCATAGATAATGTATTGCTAGTACAAGGCCTTAAGCCAAATTTACTTAGTATTAGTCAACTTTGTGACAAAGGTAACAAAGTCATATTTGAAACCTCTCATTGTCTAGTTATAGATATCAAGAGTAACAAGATCAAGTTTGTTGGTCATAGACATGAAAATGTTTATATAGTTGATTTAAAATCATTACATTCCGATAATGAAAAATATTTTCCCGTATTTAGTGAAAATCCATGGCTATGGCATAGAAGGCTTGGGCATGTGAACATGAATTTACTTAAAACAATTTCTAGGAAGGACTTAGTCATTGGACTTCCCAAAATCAATTTTGAAAAAGACAAAGTATGTGATGCTTGTCAAATGGGAAAACAAACTAGGATTTCTTTTAAATTAAAGAATATAGTCTCAACTACTAGACCATTAGAACTTTTGCATATGGACTTATTTGGTCCAATAAGTACCATTAGTCTAGGTGGCCATCAATATGCTCTTGTTATTGTTGATGACTATTCAAGATATACCTTTGTTATTTTTATTGCTTACAAGGATAAATCTTTCAAAGGATTTGAAAACTTTTGCAAAAAAGTTCAAAATGAAAAGGATTTGTATTTCAAGCATTAGAAGTGATCATGGAAAAGAATTTGAAACCCAAAGTTTTTCAAAATTTTGTGATGAAAATGGAATTGATCACAACTTTTCAGCTCCTAGAACTCCTCAACAAAATGGAGTTGTTGAGAGGAAAAATGGAGTTCTAGAAGATTTTTCAAGAACAATGCTTTGTGAAAATAGTTTACCAAAATACTTTAGGGCTAAAGCAAGCTCCAAGAGCATGGTATGAAAGACTAACTAAATTTTTGATTGAAAATAATTTTATAAGAGGTAAAGTAGACACAACCCTCTTCACAAAAACTCACATAAATGACACTCTACTAGTTCAAATATATGTTGATGACATTATATTTGGTGCTACTAATGAAACTATGTGTCAAGAGTTTGCCAAGTGCATGTAAGGTGAATTTGAAATGAGCATGATGGGAGAGCCTACCTACTTCCTTAGACTTCAAATCAAACAACTAAAAAGGATGCATCTTCATCAATCAATCAAAGTATACTAAGGACCTACTAAAGAGGTTTGGGATGGAAAGCTCAAAGCCACTTGGAACACCCATGAGAACCTCTACAAAAATGATCTTGATAAAGGAGGTAAATATGTAGATACTAAATATTATAGAAACATGATAGGAGCTTTACTTTATTTGACTGCAGGTAGACCTGATATAATGTTCAGTGTATGCATGTGTGCTAGATTTCAAGCTAATCCTAAGGAATCACATGTAGTTACAGTAAAGAGAATCCTTAGATATCTACAAGGAACTCAAACCATAGGATTATGGTACACTAGAGATTCATCTTTTGAGCTTGTAGGATATTCAGATGCTGATTTTGCTGGATGCAAGTTAGATAGAAAAAGCACAAGAGGAACATGCCAATTCTTAAGTGTAATGTTAACCTCTTGGTTTTCCAAGAAACAAAATTTAGTGCAATATGTTGCAGCTGGAAGTTGTTGTACCCAAGTGTTATGGATGAAACAACAACTAGAAGACTATGGCATGAACTTTAAAAGTATCCCAATACATTGTGATAATACTAGTGCTATCAACCTAACCAAGAATCCTATCCAGCACTCTAGAACTAAACACATAGAAATTAGACATCATTTCTTAAGAGACCATGCTAAAAAAGGTGATATAAGACTAGAATTCATACCTTCACAAGATCAAATAGCTGACATTCTTACAAAACCTCTAAGTGAAGCTAATTTATGGAATATTAGAATGTTAATGGAATTGTTAGATTATGATAAACTAGATGTCTAATTGCTTAATCATTCATCATTATGCATACTTGACATCTAGTGAATGAGTATTAATCCTTGTTTAATATCTCCCTCACTCAAGATGGCATAAATAAACAAATTTCGTGCTAAAACTCAAGACTGAAAATTTTCTTAAAGGTCTAGTCGAGTGGTAAGTCTATCCCAATCGACTGGAAAGTCTCTGCCTAATTTCCCAGTCGACTGGTAAGTCAATACCAGTCGACTAGTTCATCTAGACTTTGTTTAGAGCCATTTTTTTAAATTCAGTTAGCACCCCAGTCGACTGGTATGAACTACCCAATCGACTGGTATCTTTCTGCCAATTCATCCAGTTGACTGGTACCCTAACTTAGTCGACTGGTATGCAAAACTTGTCATCTCTGCAAAGGACCCAATCGACTAGTACCCTAACCTCAGTCAATTGGTATCGCGATTCTATAAATAGGCTGTTCATTTTTTTCAGATTTTTACGCCATTTTCAAAAACCCTAGCTTTCTCTCTCTACAAAATCTTGTCATTTTGATAAATAAAAAAAACCATCAAAACCCAACCTAAACACCACGATCTACTAATCCCTACCATTTATTTCAACTTTCCATGGTTGAAATCTCCCGTTTCCACCTAAAACCCGTTTTTACCAAAAAAAACTCCATTTTTCAAAAATATCTAAAAGAATCCGTATTAAAACCACCGTTGGGGGACCACATGCGCCTACGAGGCCAAGGTCCACCAAATCCACGGCTCTAGATTCACGGGGGAAGGGTGTGGCATGCTCATCTAGCAAGAAGCCCATAACAGAGCTGGATGATACTCTGTTTTCCAGCCCGGCAGCAAAGGCCAGGTGTAATTCCGTTATCCGCCTCAAGAAAATCATGACGGGTAGAGTTGTCGACTTCGACTCTATTCGTCATGGTAATTTCGACATTTACCTGCATTTGAGGCTATTCACTTGACCTCACTAGTCAAGATTTATAAGAAATACTACCCGAGACTGATTCACCAGTTCTATGTGAACTTGATGAAACCTAGTCCACTGGCTCTGAGATTCAGAACCAGTGTCCTTGGTGTGGAGTTTGAGGTCAATACTGACTTCTTGATGAGCATTTTAAGGATCTCTGTGGGAGGGATCCAATAGAGTCTGGATGGATAGCAAGACAATTTCGAGGTTGAGGAGGCATGTCAGATAGTTAGGGGTGACCCTAACTATGTGTTTCGACCCACTACATTTCACACATGTAGTGACATGTCTCTAGACTCGTAACTGTTCAACCTCATTGTGAGTTAGACCATCCACCTGAGACTAGAGAGTCGAGGTATCTATCTAAGATAGATACCGTATTGATTTGGTGCCTTAAAACTGGGCACCACTTCAATATATACCCCATGCTACTCGCCAACATGATTAATGGTGAAGCGAGCGACTCTGGATCCCTTCCCTACGGGATGCTCATCATGCTCATACTCTAGCACTTCCGGGTGCCTCTCCCCGCCTCTGAGGCTTAGGATATTGGCCTCAAGGACATCATCAATGTCTCCTCACTAAAGAAGATGGGATGTATAGTCTGAGACGGCTTCATCTACTCCAAGGCTAGAAAACACATTCAGATTGGAGAGGACGACAGTAGTGATGATGAGGACGAGGGTCCAGATGCTGTTGATGTTGGTGTTGATATGGATATAGATACTCGAGCACCTCCTATGGGTGACTCGAGTACTAGTCAAGCTGGGTACGGCGATCTAATTCAGGCTATCACAAGCCTCCAACTAACCATGTAGTCTAGCTTCCAAACCTTGAGCTCTTCCATTGAGACCCTCCGAGATGACTTAAAGCTGCATCGAGAGTGCACCGAGAGTTCCTTGGCTAAAATTCGAGATCTTATTCATTACGGCTCTGACTCTCTTACTCCCTGAGTCATTTTTCTATCCCCTTTTGATGTACATGATGATATAGTTTCTCATTGTCTTAGCACAGACATATTTTTATATTTTATTGTATTTTGTACTTCTGTTTGGCTCTACAAAGCATGTCCTTGTATAGAATTTTGATATATATGATGATGCTTCATGCTTGGACCTATTTCATGTACTCATTTTTACTTATATATAATTTCGTTGCTTGCTTTATCTCACTTTATATTCGGTTAAATGCTTTAAAACTGCTTCTGCATGTAAGGAAACTTCTGGTTCTTCCCGTGAAGGCTTTCGAACTCTGAATGATGCCAAATTTTTGCATAAAAGTTTCTTCATGCCTATGTTTATGGGATCTAATTTGTTTATTTTTTGGTTTACTACCCTCTTTTCTGCTATTGTCAAAACAGGGGAGAAAAATGAGAAAATGTGAAAAACTAATGTAAACTCAAACCAGTGCATAGATTTAGGGGGAGCATTGCTCCAATGATCTTGGTATATGTTTATAAATGTTGAGTTGATTTTTGGGCTACATATAAACTACTTTTGATCCTTTTACAGGTTGGTTTTATTCAAAAAAACAGAGGAGACTCTGCCCGATTTTTTAAAAAAAATCCAACACTTAATTTTTTAAATAATTTTTCTCTCATTAGTTTTGTCATCATCAAAAAGGAGGAGATTGTTGACCCTCACCTATATTTTAATGATGACAAAACACAACTCTTATTATACTAACTGTGCTATCTAAGTATATTAAGCAATAAGAGCATTCAACCAAGGATCAAGATGCAAGAACTCAACCAGAATCAATCACCAAGTCAAAACAGAAGAACTAGTATAGTTATAAGGTATTTAAACAAGTTGTAAATCTCACTTGTTCAGGTAATTAGCTTATCTAATGGTTCATTTTGAAAACACATTTTAAAGACTAACATTTTAAAATCAAATCCTTTTAAAAGAATGAAAAACTGGGTTGAAAGGCAACCCAGTCGACTAGGTGCTTACACCAGAAGACTGGTGTTTTGGACAGACAGTCCCTAGTCGACTGATACTTTGGAAAAAAATTTCCCAGTTGACTGGTAAGTCATACCCAATCGACAGGTAGTTCAAAAAATATGACCGTTGAGACGCAAGATTTCAGTACAACTTGCACAAAAACGTATCAAATCAGTTACAAACGGGCATGTTACATCAAGGCTATATAAACCCACTCTATTGAGCATTTCAAAAAAGAGGATTACACATTCAAACAAGTTTTTACTCATTGATACTCAAAAAACTTTGTAAAATTGATTGTTGAGCCATTCTTCAAGCTTTACCTAGAAAGAGAGATATTATTCAGTTGTATAAGCTTTCATTGTTGTCTCTCTACTATTTACTTTACAGTATTTATTGTAAAGGGATTTGCTTCCGAAAGGAATTTGCTTCCAAGAGGAAGGGGTTTGCTTATGAGAGGAAGTGATTGATTATAAGGTTTGTGCAACACCCGTGAAGTTGCACGACTAAGTTTCTTAGTGTATTAATTCAAAGAGGTTCATTGAAGAGAGTGGACATAGGGTCGGAACAAATTAGATATTGTCAAACCAATATAAACTGAGTTTGCATCCTCTATTCCTTAAACTCTTTATTTACAACACATATTACTTGTTTATATGCTTGTGGTGTTATCTATTTTATAAACTTGTGTTTAATCCGCGAAAGTTTTTAAAAGCCAATTCACCCCCCTTCTTGGGTTGAAACCTTAGTCTACAAAAGAGTTTAGTACTCTCTTAGCCCTAAATTCTATTTCTTTAGTATCCTCAACCATTTCATCCAAGATTTCATTTAGGGTAAGCTCATCTTCGTCCTCACTAAGGTCTACTACTACCTTTTTGATATGAGATTCGGTCGAGAAGCTACTCTCTTCAACATCAGAAGAATTGAAACTACTACCAATAAAAGGAATATTTTGAAATAAGGCAAAGAAGGAAAGAAGAGACTCACCTACGAAAAAGAAGACCGAAGTAGTAAACTCTGAAGACCGAGTGCTCTAACTCTTAACTTCGAGGGCTCTCTATATGAACTTTTGAAGTGAAACTTGCAAGTGGTGTGAAAATGGTGGAAAATGTCCCTATTTTTATAGATGAATGGGCGGCTCAGATCATTGTAGGAAGAAGGGCCAAGATCACAATGTTCCATTTATTGATAGAGCATCTCGTTTACCAAAGAGTACAACTTTCCACACATCTTTTCAAAGGTTCTAAAACATCTAGCAAATACAACCCATTGATGGACCTTTAACAATTTTTTGGGACCTCAACCCACTAACCTAAGTCTTTATGGGCCCTCTTTTGGAACCCACTAGAGGAAATATACTAGTGGACCTCCCTACCTCTTAGGCTAAACACCCCAGCTGTAATCATTAAATTCTTTAAACCAGGAGCCTCATGCGAAGAACACCTATATATGGAGATATACAAAAACTTTTCCAAGTGTTCAGGCTCAACAAAAAGGAAAAGATTCCAAAAACTCTGAGTTGATAGTGCCGAGCTATCTCAACCCTCAAACCCTTTTTCCAAAAACTCCGAGGTGATAGGGCCGACTTATCTCAGCCCTCAAGCCTTTTTTTTCAAAAAATCTGAGGTAATAGAGTCGACTTATCTTAACCCTTGAATGTTTTTTTTTCTTCTAAAAACTCTGAGTTGATAGGGCTGACCTATCTCAACCCACAGACCTTTTCCCATAAACTCTAAGGTGATAGGGTCGACATATCTCAACTCTCAGACCATTTTTCTAAAAACTCTGAGATGATAAGGCCGATCTATCTTACCCTCAGACCTTTTTTTTCCAAAAACTCCAAGGTGGGCTGATTACCCCCAAAGAGTAACGCAGTAGTTGTAGCACAGCTTTGGGGTGTCGATTTCACATGGAAACAAGTTAACTATTAAGAAAAGTGTAAACTTTAATACGAAATGATAAAATCCAAATAAGTGAATCTGATTTTTGATAGTAAAGTATTATGAGGAAATTGTGTATTTGTAATGAAAAATATAATAAGGAAACAACAAGATTTCGTGAATCCTACCTAGGTTCGTTGCCTTATTCCAATCTCGATTTAGTTGTTTTTATCTCGATTGCAAGTTTCACATCCCAAACAAGAAATCAGTGTATATTCAATTAAAGCACATGTAAACCCTAATGTAATTGTTATGAAATACTCTTTGATTTCGATTCAAGCACACATGACCTATCCTATAGATTTGTCAAGAAGCGACAATATATCTCAACGACAATATTACAGTAATGGACAAACCTAAAAGATAAATCTACCGGACTCAATCACATCCAAACAACTTGACATAAGAAGAGCATGACTAGACTTATATAGAGAAGAAGTATGCAATCACCGGGTTAAGAAAATCTTGAATAAGAAAAACATAAAGCGCAGCTGTCACATGAATCTAAATTCTTTTTGTTTAATCAAAGAATAATCATACACAATATTTTGATAATAAATCCAAATTACAACTGAATCAATAATGGAAAATAAGAACAACTACACCTAAGGATTCATCCATTCGCCTTGCTTGGGGATTAGTTGGCCATGGGGCTCATGCTTGAACATCGTAATGGAGAAGCTTTCTTGAGTTTTTCGGCCTTCAATAATTCCCCTTTTCTCCAAACCAAAGTGATCTATTTATAATACACAAGGTCCAAGGGTGTTTTAGGGTTTAAAAAATCATTAAAACCCTAATTAAGTCGTAACTCGGAAACAAGGGTAAGAGCTGGCGCCGCGGCTCACACTAATCAGGCTACAGCTCAGTCTTTTCTTTGTTTTCTTCACTTTTTGGACGCCATGGCGTAGCCTAATCCAGGCCACACCTCAGCTTGATCCAGGCCACGGTGCACACTGGTGCTGTTCTGGAGGCCTGACCTTTGTCTACTAAAACTGCCATAACTTTCTCTAGAAAACTCATTTTTACGAGCCATAAAATTCTCCAGAAAATAGATTTCCAGATCTTTCTAAGCATATATGTCTCATCTCTAGGTTCTTCTTGTATCAATACGGTTTAATTTGCAAAAATGATTGATCTGTATGGGCAATTATGGAAATTTAGTGAAACTCCTTTCCAAGTGCTTGTGAACCTTCACTGCGGTGTTCATCGAGTCATTGTGCTTCAAGCAATGATAGCTTTTCCATCTCTTTTGAACTTAAAGTACCTAAAAATGCATCAAAATAGATCAATGATCCAAGAATGATACTTTAGAGTTGTTAAGGTATGAAAGTGCAATTCAAACCTAGATTAACCCTAAAATACTAACAATTAAGTATTGTAAAGATGCATTTTATGACTCTCATCATAACCCCCAACTAGCTTATTGCTAGTCCCTAGCAATTCAAGCGAAAACAAGAGATGAATTCTATGGTAGGAATCAAAACAAAGCAAAGCAATGTTAGTGTTAAACTAAGAGTGATTCACTTTTGTCTCAAAAATCGCACATAACACACGGTACATAGAATCATTAAATTTCTCCCAAGTCCAAAAGTAATTTAAACATCAGTCTTAAAATCATTATTGACTCTTTACATCCATCTTACCACAATCCATTAATCTGAACATCTGGATGATTTTATGCATAGCATTCGTGAATACAAGTCTTGGCCTCTAAAACATGATAAATTACGTGACATCAATCATAAAAACAAGCTCCATAGGCTCACTTTTTGAATCACTCTCCACTATTGTAGAAAAATCACACTACATTGGATCAATAGGTCTTTAATAAGCTTGTAATGTTAGGCTAAGGCAAAGGTTAAGAAAGAATGGGAATGATTCACCAGTAAAAGAACTCAATCTCTTAGTTTTAACCACAACCACTTTAAACACTGGATAACCTTCAACACCCAACTCTTTCAACCATTTTTTATAAGAGCATATCTCTCAATAAGTCACCACTTTTCTTTTCTTTTCTTCTTTCTTTGTCATAATTCACTTCTTTTCTTCTCTTTTGTATTTTGGCATAAGACCATTCACCTTCTTTTCCATTTTTTTCTTTTCTTTTCCACAACCCCCAACTTATCTTCTTTAATGTACTTAGATTATGGTTTTCATATTTCCATCCTTACTCCTTTTAAGTGCTTCTCAACAAATGTGTATAACTAAGTTTTTTTTAAAGAAAGGTAAGGATAAAATATTTTTAGGCTCATAAAGGTGAGTAAATGGGCTATTGAAAGAAACAAGACTCAAATTCTTTTTCAAGAAAAATGCTCAAACAGGTGACTAGTGATGAATATAGCAAGGGTAAGTTCAAAAGGTTCAAACGGTCCAAAAATGGCCTATATCATATCCTAAGTAATGTGCATTCTAGGAATTCGCCTCAAGTGATTATCAAATAAGTTCTAGAGCTTGTCGAGACCACAAAAATATTCACAAAACAATCACATATAAAACTTCTCTAAATGTTTTAGACTAATCATACAATCTTACCACAAACTATAGTCTCAAACCAAATGAAGATTGACACTTAAATTAATTTCAAACTGAAGCAAGATTTAACATCTTCTAAATGCTATATACTATTTCAATTAGGCTCATATCATTGACATGTGAATTAACTCTAAGGCAAACACAAAGCATGCTAAAAACAAACAAAAAAGAAAATGAGACCACACAGTTCAAAGAAAAATATGAAAAACAGGAATATGTTTCCTCCTTTCCTCCACCCCCAACTTAAAATAACGTCCTCAATGTGAAAGCAAAAGTTAAGGAAAATCTCTTTGTAGCCAAAAGTGCACAAAAGTTAAAAATTGTAAACCACCATTTGAACTGCTTCATATATTTCTCCCTGAAAAAGAAATACGAAAGTAAAACTGGAAAACAATAAAATAATAATAATAAACAAGAAAAAGAAATATATAAAATAATAAAATTAAAGGATATGCTATGGGGTGCCTCCCATGAGCGCTAAGTTTTACATCTTCAGCCAGACGCTGCACCACTCTCACTGATGGCCTCATTGTGGTGCTGAAGATGAGGCTTCATACTCAATGGCCTCAGTGCTAGTCTTTTGGCAAGGAATACTTAAAGTCCACCACATGTGGCTCAAGTGTTTTTGGTGATGCCCATTTACTATCAACAGTAGGGTATTTGATTCCCGCATCCATGTAACTTCTCTCAAGCAACTCCTCAAAGCATGATTGCCAAGATTTCTTAATAAATTCCTGTGGCTTATCAAAAACATCAACAACATTAACGGCATGGGGATAAACTGAAGAATCATTGAATTAAAAATTATTAGGAATGAATTCCGAAGAGTTAGAATTATCTTTGATGTATTCATCCTCTTCATGTGGTTGCCATGAGACTCGAAAAACATTTACCTCTAGAGTCCTATTTCCAAATGATAATGTCATTAGGCCATTCCTACAATTAATGAGGGCATTGGCGATGGCAAGGAATGGTCTTCCAAGTATTAAAGGAATTTTTGACTCCGTGTTTATAGTAGAAACAATATCTAAAACCAAAAAATCAACAGGATAATAGAAATTATCAATTTGCAACAAAACATCTTCTACAATACCTCTTGGTTTTCTTACTGATCTATCCACTAATTGAAGTACCACAGAGGTTGGTTTGATCTCACCTAGACCGAGCTGTAAGTGCATAGAGTATGGTATGAGGTTCACACTAGCACCCAAATCTAGTAATGCTTGGCCACACGATTTGTTTCTAATTTGGAAAGCCACTATTAGACAGCCCAGATCATTATATTTGGGCGGTGTCTTGCTGTCAATTACTGCACTTTCTTGCTCAATTAAGAATGTCGTCTTCTTTACATTGTGCCTTTTCTTGAGTGTGCATAGATCCTTGATGATTTTAGCATAGTTGGGGATCTGTTTTATAATATGAAGAAGAGGGAGGTTAATTTTAACATGCTAAAGTTGTTCAAGAATCTCACCTTTTAATGTTGTATTTATTTCCTTAGGTTTAACGAGCGCTTGAGGGAAAGGCATCGGTGGAGAATAATCATCATGGGCCTCTTGTTCCTCGAGGGGTGTTATCCTTGTTGCACACGGTGTTAGGATTCAGGGTTGATGGTAGAGGGGGTCCATCAATTTTCTTACCGCTGCGAGTGATTATGGCATTAACCTCTCTAACATTTTGATTTTTAGGGTTGGAGGTTTGTACCATATGTTGTCCCCTTGGATTAGGTTGTGGCTGTGAAGGAAAACGACCTTGCTTTTGAATCGTCAAGAAACTAGTCAACTTGGTGAGTTGACTCTTTATTACCTTTTGTTCCTCTTTGATCGTTTGTTGTTCCTCTAACAACCGTTGATTTATTTTTCCTTGATCTTCTACACTCTTGGCATGTACCTGCATAAATGACTTAAACATATCTTCAAAAAGTAAAGATTGTTGAGGTGCATTAGATGAGGTTACTTTCGGTTTCCATTGGGTACTAGAGTGGGCAGGGGCTTGCATGTCAGATTTTCAACTGAAATTAGGGTGATTCTTCTAACTGGGATTGTAGGTGTTAGAGTAGGGTGAGTGTGGTTTCCCTAATGGTATACCTACATCATTACACTCTTCCTTCGTCTCAAAATAAACTGGACAATCCTTAGGTAAATGATATACCCCATTACACATGAAACAAGGCTCACAGGACTCTACCCTAGCAACTGGTTCAGGGCCCTAGCATTTCTGGTTTTTAAGGCTTCAATTTCCTTAGTTAGGGCCCCTAAACGGGCTTTAAGATTATCCTCTTCCTTAAGTTGATAAATCCCAGCGGGTTGGTTTTTCCTAGTGCTTTCCATGGCATTTGGTCCTGTCTAAGTGTGGGCTTTTTTCGATAGGTCATCTAGGAAATCTATGGCTTGGTCAGGATCTTTTTGAAGAAAATCCCCATTGCACATTATTTCTATGAATTGTCTTTCCCTACTTAGAAGTTCATCATAGAAGTAGCTAACCACCCGCCAACTCTCATACCCATGGTGTAGAGAAGAATTTAACAGGTCCTTGAAATGCTCCCAAACTTGATATAAGGTTTCGCTCTCCTTTTGTGCAAAGTTTGAGATTTGTCTCTTGAGGTTATTGGTCTTATGAGTTGGGAAGTGCTTGTGGAAGAAAACTCGTGTCATCTCATTCCAACTACCTATGGACCTAGGCCTTAACGAGTACAGCCAAGCCTTGGCTTTTTCCTTAAGTGAAAAAGGGAAAAACCAAAGTTTGACGGTGTCTACCATATCAGCCCTACCTTGAAAGGTTGCTACTACTTCATTAAATTCCCTAATATGGATAGAAGAGTTTTCATTCTCAAATCCATGGAAGGTTGGTAGCAACTGGATCATGCCCGATTTGAAATCAGGTTGTTGAACATTAGGGGGGAACATGATACACGATGGGGTGGCCATTCGGCTAGGGTGCAAGTAGTCTTTAAGTGTCCTAGCAACATTCTCATTAGGGTTTTCAGCCATGTTAACAAGATTTTCTAAATTCTATGTTGGCTGTACACTAGGGTTTGATCTAGGCGAGGTTTCATTAACGGACGTGGAAGGAAAGGGTATCTCTAATTCGGGTCCCTTAATGAACCTACCTCGCGAATCACTCGGTCTAAACATGCACCAACTGAGTTTAAAAAGTAATAAAAACATAACAAAATAAAAAAAAAATCAGAAAATTAAAAACTTAAAGAAAGGAACGATAGTACCGTCTCGTCTTAGAGTTGACAATCTTCTTTGTACTTAAGTGCCTTTCCCCAGCAACGACGCCAAAATTTGATTACGCCCAAAGAGTAATGCAGTAGGTGTAGCACAGCTTTGGGGTGTTGATTCCTTAACTATAAGGAAAAGTGTAAACTTTAATATGAAACGATAAAATCTAAATAAGTAAATCTGAGTTTTGATAGTAAAGTATTATGAGGAAATTGTGTATTTGTAATGAAGAATATAATAAGAAAACAACATGGTTCTGGGAATCCTCCCTAGGTTCGTTGCCTTATTCCAATCTCGATTCAATTGTTTTTATCTTGATTGCAACTTTCACATCCCAAACAAGCAATCGGTGTATATTCAATTAAAGCACATATAAACCCTAATGTAATTGTTATGAAATACTCTTTGATTTCGATTCAAGCACACATGATCTATCCTATAGATTTGTCAAGAAGCGACAATATATCTCAATGACAATATTGCAGCAATGGACAAACCTAAAAGATAAATCTATCGGACTCAATCACATCCAAACGACTTGACATAAGAAGAGCATGACTAGACTTATATGGAGAAGAAGCATGCAATCACCGGGTTAAGAAAATCTAGAATAAGAAGAACATAAAGCGCAGCTATCACATGAACCTAAATTCTTCTTGTTTAATCAAAGAATACTCATACACAATATTTTGATAATAAATCCAAATTACAACTGAATCAATAATGGAAAATAAGAACAACTACACCTAGGGATTCATCCTTTCGCCGTGCTTGGGGATTAGTTGGCCATGGGGCTCATGCTTGAACACCGTAATGGGGAAGCTTTCTTGAGTTTTTCGGCCTTCAATGATTCCCCTTTTCTCCAACCCTAAGTGATCTATTTATAATACACATGGTCTAATGGTGTTTTAGGGTTGAAACAATCATTAAAACCCTAATTAAGTCGTAACTCGGAAACAGGGGTTCGAGCTCGCGCCACGGCTCACACTAATCCAGGCCGCGGCTCAGCATTTTCCTTGTTTTCTTCACTTTTTGGATGCCATGACCTAGCCTAATCCAGGCCGTGGCTCGGCCCTTCAGGTCGCACCTCAGCTTGATCCAGGTTGCGGCGCACACTGGTGCTGTTTTGGAGGCTTGACCTTTGTCTACTAAAACTGCTATAACTTTCTCCAAAAAACTCATTTTTACGAGCCGTAAAATTCTCCAGAAAATAGATTTCCAGATCTTTCTAAGAATATATGGCTTATCTCCTGGTTCTTCTTGCATCAATACAGTTTAATTTGCAAAAAATGATTGATCTGTACGGCCATTTCTAGCAATTTAGTGAAACTCATTTCCAAGTGCTTGTGAACCTTCACTCCGGTGTTGATCGAGTCATTGTGCTTCAAGCAATGATAGCTTTTCCATCTCTTTTGAACTTAAAGTACCTGAAAATGCATCAAAATAGATCAATGATCCAAGAATGACACTTTAAAGTTGTTAAGGTATAAAATTGCAATTCAAACCTAGATCAACCCTAAAATGCTAACAATTAAGTACTGTAAAGATACATTTTATGACTCTCATCATGGGCCAACCTATCTCAGCCCTCAAACATTTTTCTCCAAAAACTCCAAGTGATAGGGCCGACCTATCTTAACCTTCAGACCCTTTTTTCTAAAAACTCTGAGGTCTACCTATCTTAGCCCTCAGACCTTTTTTCCAAAAACTTTGAGGTGATAGAGCCGACTTATCTTAGCCCTTGGACCCTTTTTAAAAAACTTCGAAGTGATAGGGCTGATCTATCATAGCCCTTGGAAATTTTTTTCCTAAAAATTTGAGGTGATAAGACAGACCTATCTTAGCCCTCCAACCTTTTTTCTAAAAACTCTTAGATGATAGAGCTAACAAATTTCAATCCTCAAACCTTTTTTTCTAAAAACTCTAATGTGATAGGGTCGACCTATCTTAACCCTTGGACTTTTTTTCTAAAAACCTACGAGATGATATGGCTGACCTATCTCAATCCTCGGACCCTTTTCAAAATCTCTAAGGTGATAGGGCCAACCTATCTTAGCCCTTGGACCCTTTTTCCAAAAGCTCCAAGGTGATACAATCAACCTATCTCAACCTTCGAACATTTTTTCCAAAAACTCTAAGGTGATAGGACCGACCTATCTCAGCCCTTTAACCTTTTCTCCAAAAACTCTAAGGTGATGGGGCCGACCTATCTTAAACCTCAGACCTTTTTATAAAAACTCTGAGGTGATAGGGCCGACTTATCTCAGCCTTCGATCATTTTTTAAAATCTCCAAGGTAATAGGGTCAAACTCTCCTAGCCCTCAAACCTTTTTTTTCTAATAACTCTCGGGTGATAGGGCCGACCTATCTTATCCCTCGGACCTTTTTTCCTAAAATTTTGAGGTGATAAAGTGACCTATCTCAATCCTCAGACCTTTCTTTCCAAAAATTCTGAGGTGATAGAGTCGACCTATCTCAGCCTTCGGACCTTTTTTCCAAAAACTCTGAGGTGATAGGACAGACTTATCTCAACCCTTTGACCTTTTTTCCAAAAACTCTAAAGTGATAGGGCCAGCCTATCTCAATCCTCAAACCTTTTCTTTTTCTAGAAACTCCAAGGTGATAGGGCCCACCTATCTCAGCCCTGGATCATTTTTTAAAAACTTCGAGGTGATAGGGTCAAACTATCCTAGCCCTCAGACCTTTTTTTCTAATAACTCTAAGGTGATAAGGCCGACCTATCTCAGCCCTTGGACCTTTTTTTCCAAAAATTCTGAGGTGATAAGGAAACCTATCTCAGATCTCAGACCCTTTTTCCAAAAACTCCAAGGTGATACAGTCAACCTATCTGATCCCTCGGACCTTTTTTCCAAAAACTCCGAGGTGATAGGGTCGACCTATCTCTGCCCTTAGATCTTTTTTTTTTCTTTCTAAAAACTCCTAGATGATAAGGCGACTTATCTCAGCACTTAGACCTTTTTCCAAAAACTTTGAGGTGATAGAGCTGACCTATCTTAGCCCTCAGAACTTTTTTCTAAAAGCTTTGAGGTGATAATGCCGACCTATCTTAGCTCTCAGACCTTATTTCCAAAAACTTCGATGAGATAAGGTCGACTTATCTTAGCCTTTAGATCTTTTTTCCAAAAACTCTGAGTTGATAGGGTTAACCTATCTCAGCCCTCGAATTTTTTTCCTAAAAACTCTGAGGTGATAAGACCAACCTATCTTATCTCTCGATCCTTTTTTCCCCAAAAAATTCGAAGAGATAAGGCCAACCTATCCCAGTCCTTGGATCACTTTCCCAAAAGACTTCGAAGTCCTCAGTCCATATCCTAGACTCACTATTTACCTTGCTTCGAGGCATTCAGTCTGTCTCAACCGAACTCACTATTTGCATCACCCTGAGGCACTCAGTCTGTATCACCCGGACTCACTATTTACCTTGCTTCAAGGCACTTAGTCCATATCACACGGACTCGCTATTTACCTCGCTTCAAGGCACTCAATCCGTATCACCCAGTCTCACTATTTACCTCTCTTCAAGGCACTCAATCCATATCACCCAGACTCATTATTTATGTTGCTTTGAGGCACTCAGTTTGTATCACCCGGATTGACTATTTACCTCGTTTCGAGGCACTCAGTCCGTATCACCTGGACTCATTATTTAGCACTCAGTACGTATCAACTAAATTCACTATTTACCTCGCTTCAAGTCACTTAGTCTGTATCACCCGGACTCACTATTTGTCTCGCTTCGAGACACTTACTCCATATCACCCAAACTCACTATTTACCTCACTTCGAGGCACTCAGTTCGTATCACTCAAACTCACTATTTACCTTGCTTCGACACACTCAGCCCATATCACCCGTTATCTACCTCTCTTAGAGGCACTTAGTCCGTATTGTTGGGACTCACTATCTACCTCGCTTTGAGGTATTCAGTCCTTATCAGTCAAACTCATTATCTACCTCGCTTTGAGGCACACAGTTTGTATCACCCACTCAACTCAAATCTATGCCACTGAGGCTCATTATCTTACCTTGCTTCGAGGAGTCTACTCTAAAATCTATGCTTCACAAACCCATTACATTCCCTATCAAGAAGGTAAAAATAAACTATTAATCCTTCTCGAACATGGGACACTCAATGGGTAGCCCTGAACTATCCCTTAGTAATACTCGAATGAGTTCTAGTTCTTATATCTCACATTCTCAGTACCCGAGTACCCAAACAATGTCAAGTTTGATCCGAACAACACGACACACTCCGAACAACCTAATTCCTCAACCACACAACTACACTTATGGAAGTGGGGGGCATTTGATGTAGGGGAAAATTCCCCTTCCAATGACACATGGAATCGATCAAGGGCAAAATGATAAATTCTTAGACAAGACTCCCTATCCAACAGCTCGATGACATATGGCAACTCCTTAGGCAAGAAGAGTAATAGCACGACAACCAGTCAAATGATGGCATTTGGTGAAAGGCATAATGATAATCCAACACTAGTGTTATGATACCACCACGACACTCCAACTTACGGATAAACTATAATTTAAACAAATCTAACTTATTGATGAAATATTTCAGCTTATGGATAACATTAATGGGAATTTTAGTCCTATCAAAATACTTAATGATCAATCAAACTCCTAATTGTACTTTGCTCTGAAACGCCATATAAGGGGGCTCTCACAACCAAAAGGTACATTAACTTATTTACTCATACCTCTTTACTTTACACAGCTCTTGGTATTCTCAAAAGCCATATACTAACTTAGGCTTCAGAGAGTCCCCTTGGAGGCACAGCACCTCCGATCCTTCGACGACTTTAGGATTTCTTCTTGTTTCGTGTGCGTAGGTACCACATTCTGATCATTCAAGTTTCAGACATGTTTCTGGAATCAACAGTTAAAATATTTAACAAATTCATGCTTTCTAATCAAGCAAGAAAAAAATCATGTTCTTCATGCTCTTTGAAAACACTGATTTATTGTTTATGGATTCCTTAAAAATTTAAGATTTATGCTTTCTTAATTCTTAGTAGTTTATTTTTTTAATATATATATATATATTAGGTCTTGGTAATTAGTTATAGGGAACACTATTCAATGAATTTCAAATTAAAAGTTTAATTGTTCAAATTTTTGGCGATTTATGTCTTCCAACCAAGCATGAAATTAAAATAAAAACAATTATTTATAACTCACGACCTTCTTCAAATTTAATTTATGATCTCTTAGTGAATTGTTCCTGGCAACACAAAATTATAAATTTATAATAAAATGTTTATTTTCTCAAATTGTTAACTGATTCATGCTTCCCATCAAGTAAGAAAAAAAACTAGCTCTTAATTTATACTTCAGAAACATTGATTTATGAATCTTGGTTTTCTTGAGTTTCATAATTATAGAAAACTTAGATTTATAACTCATATCCTTCTTATTCTTGTTCTTGAAAATTTTAAGATTTATTCTGTTAGGAATAAAGCAAGGGAAACATAATGAGACATAGAATATTTACATGGTTCGGAACTAAAACCACGGATGATGGTGAGAGATTCCACTATAATCAAAATTGGAGTACAAATCAAGAGAGATAAAACTCCCAAAGCCCAAATCCTCAAATACACCAAAATCTAGGCTATCACAAATTTAATTAGGAAAATACAATAGCCTAGAATAAAAGAAGTATTAACCATCCTAAGGGATCTATTTGTTGTACAGCTCTGTCTGTAGTAGCTTTCTCTTTGTTGTTATAGCTTTCTTTCTCTGTTGCTGAAAGAAAAGAAATAGGAACATATACCTAGGCAAAGTCAAGGAGAATCCTTCTTCTATTTAATTTTGTATTCCTTGTCCTACTAGTACCAAAACAATCACCTTTGTTAATTATTGTTTTTCCTACTGTAATTTGTACTATTGCATGATGATGTGGCAATTAAAATAAGAATGGACCCGCTTTTACTCCAAAAAATTTAGGCCACAATTAACAAATCTCCACCTTGGCTTGAATTTTCATAAATAATAAAATACTCTTCACCATTTCCACAAATGCCCTACCCGAGCATAATTCAAATACTTTAAGTAACACCAATCAAATCCAAGCAATGCTTGAACTTGGACACTGGAGATGGTTTAGTGAACATGTCTACTGAATTATCCATTATCCTAATTTTTTTTCAACAATCTCACCACTATCAACTATGTCTTGAACAAAGTGATAACGAACATCAATATGCTTCATTCTTTAATGGAACATGTGATCCTTGTCAAGTGAATGATACTTTGGCTATTACAATGAACAATAATAGCATCATGAACCCAACATACTTCACTAAAAATCTTCTCAACCAAATGGATTTCTTGATAGCCTCTATTTTAGCTATATACTCTACCTCTATAGTCGATAGAGCAAAAATTAGTTATACACTAGCCTTCCATCTAACATCACATCCACCAAGAGCAAATAAATAACCTGTAGTAGATCTTTTTTTTGTCAAGATTATCAACAAAGTCTGAATCAATATAACTAACAACATTGCTCTTATAGCTTCCAGACTTCAAACATACGTTTGAAGTACCTCTAAAATACTAAAATATCCATTTAATAGCTCTCTAATGCTCCTTCTTGGGATTACCCATATACTTGCTAACCACACTAACAGTCTGTGCAATATCTAGAAAAATGAAAACCATGGCATACATAAGTCCCCCAATTGCACTGGAATAGGGAACATGTGACATGTACTCTGTCTTTATCTGTCTGTGGAAACAAAGAAACTAAAAATCTAAAGTGACCAACAAGAGGAGTACTAACGGATTTGGCATTCTTCATGCCAAAATGCTCCAAAAATTTCTCAATGTACTTCTCTTTTGTCAAATATAACAAACCTGTATCTCTATCTGTTTTGATCTCTATACCGAGAATCTTCTTAGCTAGACCCAAATCTTTCATCTCAAATTCATTGCTGAACAGTGCTTTCAGGCTAACAATCTCAAATTTACTTTTACAAGCAATGAGTATATCATCCGCATACAACAATAAATAAATGAATGATCCATCAACAAGCTTATTGAGATAAACACAATTGTCATACTGACTTCTTGAATACCCGATACTGTAATACTCATGTTCATAAAATAAGGGTAAGGAAGTAATTTTATGAATATTATATTGAATTAAATAATTCATGGATGAAAGATTTAATATTGATTTGAAAGATAATATTGAAAATTTTGTTGGAAATAGTTAGAAATTTTTAAAGATGAAAGTACTGAATTTTTTTGAAATTTAAAGTTGAAGTGAAAGAATTTTGAAGAAAAATATGGAGTAAAATTTAGGATAAAAAATTTTTAAAAAAAATTGGAAGAAAATATAAATTTTTATGTTTCTCTATAATTTTTATAAAAAAATTTAGAAGGAAAAAAAGTTGAAAATTTGATTTTTTTATTGGGAATGGCAAAACTGTAATTATATAATGGTAAAATGGTAAATTTAAAATGATGGAAGAATTGTAATAATCGATGGAAAATATGTAAATTGTATAAAAAAGGTAGTTCACGTGAAGTGGTGAAGGTAAGTAAAAAGAAATATATATATATATATATATATATATAATATTAATAAACAAAAAAAGAGAAAAAACGAGGAGGCAAACGGTGAAGAACATGGTTCTTACAAATCCTATGTGAAACAATGATAACTGTATTGATATTTTTAATAAAAGAATATTATAATATATTATTTAAAAAATTTTGAAGCTTATATGTCTCTAAAAGCTTAAAGACTTCACTTATTTCAAATCTTGTTTGGTTTCTTTCTTTCATCAATTCAAATTCTTAGCAAAAAAAATTATAAATAAAATTTCTCCATAATTAGAGATAATTACAATCATTTAATTACAATAGCAAGATTTTATCACATTTGAGGTAAATTTTCAAAAAGACTCATAACTAAATAATTATATTGTTTGAATCAGGTTATGAAATAGTAAGATTTATGAAAGTTTATGATTAGGTGTTGGTGATTAGCAATCTCAAGAAATTACTGAAAGGAGCAGGAAAGGCAAGGAGGTGATCCACGAGTAGCTTTAAGTGCATAGCGGTGAGTTAGATTTACTTTTAGTAATCGAGACCAATAAAAATATGAATTTATGATATCGAATTATAATGATTGGATGATATATTTTATTTTATGTATGATAATTGATTAATTAGGGATTAAATAATATGTTGAAAATTAATTATATAAGAATTTATATTTTAAATAGGACGAATTAATGAAAAATATGCTGAGAAGATATATGAAATTTCTGAAGAAAAAAAATATGATTGAAAAAATGATATGATATTTGAGGAGACAATTTAATAAATATGATAAAAATGATAATTTTGAGAAAGAGATAGTTGAATTGAATGGTTTGATGTATGCTTGCTTGCATGTTATTGCTCATATGCATAAAAGGGAAGACCAGGAAAGCAGCTGGTCTGGCTGAAAGGACTAGCAAGGTAGCTAGTCTGGCTGAAACATGTCGACATGTGGGAAGACGTTCCCATATGATAGTATGAAATGATCTGATGAGAAAGAAATAAAGACAATTTAAATTCATGCATTATATTTGTTGTAAATATTTATTATTAATGGATGAGATGCTAAAGAATCAGTTTTGATTATTAAATGATTGATAGATAGACGAGTCTCATAATGAGACAATTTTGATGATAAAAAAATAAAAAGGATGATATAATAAAGAATTTTATGATCGATTATTTGTATGATGTGAACCTTATGGTGATATTAAATTGAAAATATTAAATAGATAAAATATATGAGATATATGTATTGAAAGAGGATAGCTCGGTAATTTATTTATAATGAGATTGACAAATGATTGAATTAGTATGTGAAAAGAGATAGAAAATTAATTATGCTAATTTAATAATGATTGAATATAACTAGAAGTATACAAATCGAGTACTTCTAGTAAATTTAATTCACTGAGCTTGTGAAACTCACTCCTCATTGTTTAATAATTTCAGGTAGCGAGCAGGACATATAAATTTGTGAGTTAAGATTTTGACTGAGTTATTATATGTAAGTCTTGTGGTCTACATCCTCAGACTACTAGGAGAAGAAGAAAAAAAGAATTGTAGATATTCATACATTTTTACTATGTTATATATATTGTTTTAGATAGGATATTAATAATGTAACTCCCCTGTTGAGGGTTAAGGTTCGATATGTATATATATTTTTCAGTCGATGTATGTTTTTATATTGTTGCATATATATGTCGTTCTGGGATTTCAAAACGTGACGACATTGTCTTGGAAGTGGTCAACCCGGGATGGGTCGTTACAATTTAGGTATCAGAGCATTAGAATTTATGATTTTGTAGAATACACAAAAATTTAAAGAAGTATAAGATTTAAATAAACCATATTTTAATGCAGAGTTTGAGGATGACACGTGGACGTGCTAGAGCTAAAGGTAGAATATTGAACCAAAGAGGACATGGTAGACCCCCAATATTTAGAAGGCCAGAAGCTGGTATGGAGTTCGAGTCTGTGGTTCATACAAGGGAACTTGTTACTAGTACAGCTGGAACTAGTAGAGGTATGAGAGAATCTGATATTAGGAGAGATTAGTTGAGAGAAGTTCTAGATCGTGCTATGGAGAGAATGAATGCAATAGAAGAAATGGCTGATAATTTACAGAGGAGACTAGAGGAAAGAGCTAGAACAGAACCTGATGTGGTGAAATAAGAGTTTTATGAGGGAGATGGTGTGTTCGCACATGAGATGCAATGGGATAGTTTTGTGAGATTTATTAAATTTAAACCCTAGTCTTTTAGAGGATCTGTAAATCCTATTGAAGTTGAGCAGTGGATTAAACATTTTGAGAAATATTTTGAAGTTTTACCAATAACAGATAGGCAAAAGGTTGCCTTTACTTCATTTAAGCTGGAAGGTGAGGCTTCTCAATGGTGGGAGGATATTCTGCCTAAATTGAGTACATAGGTAGATCAACCCTTAACTTGGTGTAAATTTAAGGATGTGTTCTTTGCAAAGTATTTTTTAGATATATTTCGAACACAACAAGAGAGAGATTTTATTCATTTAAGGCAGAATACTTTATCTGTGGTTGAGTATGATAGTAGATTTATAACCATATCGAGGTTTGTACCTGAGTTAGTAAATACAGAGGAGAGGAAATGTAAGAGATTTTTAGACGAGTTACACTATGAAATTCGAACTACACTCTCTTATATAGGTATTGTGAATTTTATTGTAATGGTGGATAAAGCATTACATATTAAGAAATATGTGATGGAGCTTAGAGGTAGGAGGGATTGGTTGAAGAAGTCTAGATTTGAGGGACCTAGAGGTGGTAGTAGTATGAGTGTGCAGGGTTGGAGACCACCACAAAAGGGGCGTTCCTTATCACAGGGAACTGTGATACAAAGTCAGAGGCAAGCATGATCTGTTGCTTCTGTAACTTAGAGTAATATTGGTGGGACCTCTAGATTTGGGAGATAGGCTATGCGAACTGGAGGTTATGGTAGAGGAGTGAGTATGCCACCAAGGGGAAGTGGTAATTTGATGTATAATCGGGAGACAATAATTTGCTATAGATGTAATCAGATAGGGCATCTATCTTAGAAATATCCTACTCTGATGTGTTTTGTATATGGTGAGGGAAGACATATTATTGTAGATTGTCCAATGAAGAAATTTGTTTAGACAAGTGCTGGAGATGTTAGGAGAAAACAAGTGGAGAGAGGTGGTGGATCAGGGAGTATGCAGGGCAGAGGTATAGGACCAATAGTTGAGAAGGGACATGGTAATCAGTTACAGCCCAAAGACAGTAGAGTCTATACCTTGACCCAACATGATGCACAAGGCACTCCTGATATTGTTATGGGTATGACATCTATTCCTATATTGACCTGCTAGATTATTGATTGATCCTGGTGCAACCCATTCTTTTACATCCAATGTTTATATGAAATCTATTAATCCTTGTGTTAGTCTTTTGATGCATGATGTTATTGTTGAGGTTCTTACTGGGATAAGGTTATTATCATGACTATTTATCGGGCTTGTGTGAATAGTATGGCTAACAGAGAGTTTGAAGTTGATTTGTTGCCTTTAGATATGATATATTTTGATTTAATTTTGGGGATGAATTGGTTATCTGTATATCATGTTTGGGTAGATTGTTTTAGGAAAAATGCCGTGTTTAGGATAATAGGACAGGAGGAGTTTAATTTTTAGGGAGAACGTAAGATACTTTCCAATTGTCTTATTTTGCCCTGACTGCTAGTAGATGGTTGAGGAATGGTTGTGAGGGGTATTTGGCATATGTTTTGGATTCTAGAAAGTAGATTAGGAAGTTAGAAGAAATCTTAGAAGTGAAAGCTTTTTCTGATATGTTCCCTAAGAAGTTGTCTGGTTTGCCTCCCAACAGGGAGATTGAGTTTTCTATTGAGGTGATTCTAGGATCAGCACCCATATCTATAGTGCCTTACAGAATGGCACCAGTTGAGTTAAGAGAATTGAAAGTTTAGCTTCAAGAGTTGTTAGAAAAGTAATTTGTTCAAACTAGTATGACGCCTTGGGGAGCCCCTTTGTTGTTTGTGAAGAATAATGATGGAACGATGAGGTTATGCATTGATTATAGACAGTTAAATAAGATCACCATCAAGAATAAATATCATTTGCCGAGGATAGATGATTTATTTGAGCATTTGCAAGGGGCTAGGGTGTTTTCTAAGATAAACCTCAGATCAGTTTATCATCAGTTAAGGATAACGGAGGGGGATGTGCCTAAAACTGCTTTTAGGACACGTTATGGCCATCATGAGTTACTTGTGATGCCATTTGGGTTGACTGATGCTCCTGCAACATTTATTGATCTAATGAATCGAGTGTTTAAACCATTCTTGAATAGATTTATAATTGTATTTATTGATGATATTCTGGCGTATTCCAAGAATGAAGAGGAGCATGTGAGATATTTAGAGATAGTTTTGGAGATTATGAAGAGAAAGAAATTGTATGCAAAGTTTTCTAAGTGTGATTTTTGGCTGAATGAAATATCTTTGTGGGGCATGTTGTGTTAGAAGATGGTATAGCAGTTGACCCATAGAAAGTGGAGGCAATGTTGAATTGGGAAAAACCAACTAGTGTGATTGAAATTAGAAGCTTTTGGGGGTTGGTTGGTTATTATAGAAGGTTTATTCAAAAAATTTCTATTATTGTTGTACCATTGACCAGATTAACCAGGATGAAAGTGAAGGTTAAGTGGTCAAAAGAATGTGAGAAGAGTTTTCAGCTGTTGAAAGAGAAGTTGACAACTGCTCTGGTATTAGTGCTTCCTTCTGGTGATGAAAGATTTGTGGTATATAGTGATGCGTCACATCAGGGTTGGGATATGTGTTGATGCAACATGGAAGAGTTATAGCCTATGCTTTTACCATGAGAGAAATTACTCGACCTATCATTTAGAATTGGCTGTCATAGTTTTTCTTTGAAGATTTGGTGACATCATCTATATGGAGTCACTTGTGAAATTTTTACTGATCATAAAAGTTTGACTCATTTACCTACCCAAAGAGAGTTGAATTTAAGGCAGAGGAGCTGTATTGAGTTGATTAGTGACTATGATAGTACAATTCACTATCATCCAGGGAAGACTAATGTAGTAGCTGATGTATTGAGTAGAAAGTCTACAGGGAAATTAGCTGCTATTAAGAGCCATGATATTAACTTGATGGTAGAATTAAGAGAAATGAAAATGCAGTTGAGTATCAGTGATAGAGGAGTATTGATGGCAAATATCATGGTACAATCTTCTATTATTGATCGCTTATTAAAGATGCAGAGTAAAGATGAAGGGATAAAAAAGATCAGATAAGAAGTATTAAGTGGGAAGCTGACTGAGTTCCGAATTAGAGAAGATGGTATGGTGGTATTGGGACATAGAGTTTGTGTTCCCAATGATTTTGAGATGAGAAAGGAGATACTTAGAGAGGCTCATGATTCTGTGTATTCTATGCACCTGGGTAATAATAAGATATATAAGGGGTTGAAACAGAATTATTGGTGGTCAGGGATTAAGAGGGATGTAGGTGAGTATATATCTAGATGTTTAACTTATCAACATGTGAAGTCTGAGAATAAACATCCGAAAGGTTTACAATAGTCTCTTCCAGTACTTAAATGGGCATTGGAGAATGTTAGTGTGGATTTTGTTTTTATTTTTCCTCTTATTCAGAGAGGTTATGATGTTGTATAGGTTATAGTGAATAGACTTTCTAAGTCTTCGCATTTCCTTCCTATTAAAACTACCTAGAGTTTTGAAAAGGTGGTTGAGTTGTATATAGTGGAGATTATGAGATTACATGGAGTTCCTTTGAGCATTGTATCAGATAGAGATTCTAGATTTACTTATAGATTTTATAGGGCTTTTTAGAGAGCTATGGGTACACAATTGCTGTTTAGTACAACTTTTCATCCTCAAACTGATGGGCAGACAGAGAAAATCATTAAAATACTATAAGATATGCTGAGGGCAAGTGTATTAAGTTTTTCAATGAGCTAGAATGCTTATTTACCTTTGATCGAGTTTGCATATAATAATCAGTATCAAGCTTGTATTGGGATGGCACCATTTGAGGCTTTATATGGTAGAAGGTGCAGAACTCCAGTATGTTGGGAAAAGTTGGAGAAAGAAAAATACTTGGTCCAGAATTGATAGATCTGACTACTGAGACGATCAAATCGGTTAGAGAGAACCATAGAGTAGCACAGAATAGACAGAAAGGATATGTTGATAATAGAAAACGACCTCTTGAGTTTTAGGTTGGTGATTGGGTATATTTGAAGATATCTTCATGGAAGAGTGTATTGAAATTTAAAAAGAAATGAAAGTTGAGTTCGAGATTTGTGGGGCCCTATAAGGTGATTGAAAGAGTTGGGCCAGTAGCATATAGATTGGATTTGCCTTCGGAGTTAAAGCAATTGCGCAATGTGTTTCATGTTTCACTTTTGAGAAAGTGTTTACATGATGAATCCCATAGTATTCCGAGTCAGCCAGTAGAACTTAAAGATTTCACCTTTATGCAAGTAGCAATCAGAATTCTAGACAGAAAGGAACAAGTCTTGCGTAATAAAGTTGTTCATTTAGTTCAAGTGTTATAGCAGAACAAAGATGTTGAAGAAATTACTTGGGAGCATGAGGTAAAAATGATGAAAGAGTACCCCTAGCTTTTTCATGAGTTAGGTAAGGAAATTTTAAGGACGAAATTTTTATAACGTGGGTAGAATTGTAATACTCATGTTCATAAAATAAGGGTAAAGAAGTAATTTTACATATATTATATTGAATTAAATAATCCATGGATGAAAGATTTAGTATTGATTTAAAATAATATTTGAAAGATAATATTGAAAATTTTGGTGAAAAAAGTTAGAAATTTTTAAAGAAGAGGTACTAAAATTTTTTGAAAATTGAAGATGAAATGAAAGAAGTTTGAAGAAAAATATGGACTGAAGTTAAGAATAATAATTTAAAAAAATTGGAAGAAAATATAAATTTTTATATTTCTCTATAATTTTTATAAAAAATTTTGGAAGGAAGAAAAGATGAAAATTTGATTTTTAAAGGCAAAATGGCAAAAAAGTAATTATGTAATGGCAAAACAGTTTATTTTAAATGATGGTAGAATTGTAAATAATCGAAGGCAAATAATGCAAATTGTATTAAAAAATTGACAGTTCACTTGAAGCAATGAAGGTAGGTAAAAAGAAAAGAATATATATATATATATATATATATATATATATATATATATTAACAAACAAAAAAAAAGAGAAAAAACGAGGAGGCAAATGGTGAAGAACATGGGTTCTTACAAAACCCATGTGAAACAATGATAACTGTATTGATATTTTTTATAAAACAATATTATTTAAAAAAAAAAGTTGCAAAGCTTATATGTCTCTGAAAGCTCCGAGACTTCACTTTTTTCAAATCTTGTTTGGTTTTCTTTCTTTAATCAATTCAAATTCTTAGCAAAAATGTTTTAAAGAAAATTTCTCTATTGTTAAAGATAATTATAGTCATTCAATTACAATAGCAAGATTTCATTACATTTGAGGTAAATTTTCAACAAGACTCATAACTAAATAATTATATTGTTTGAATTAGGTTATGAAATAGTAAAATTTATGAAAGTTTATGATTAGGTGTTGGTGATTAGCAATCTCAAGAAATTACTGAAAGGAGCAGGAAAGGCAACGAGGTGATCCAGGAATAGCTTTAAGTGCTACGCGGTGAATTAGATTTACTTTTAGTAATCGAGACCAATAAAAATATGAATTTATGATATTGAATAAATTATTAAATTATAATGATTGGATGATGTATTTTCTTTTATGTATGATAATTGATTGATTAGGGATTAAATAATATGTTGAAAATTAATTATGTAAGAATTTATATGTTAAATAGGGCGAATTAATGAAAAACATTTTGAGAATCTATATGAAATTTCTGAAAAAATATGATTGAAAAAGTGATATGATATATGAGGAGATAATTTAATAAATATGATAAAAAAAATAATTTTGAGAAAGAGATGTTGAATTGAATGTTTTGATGTATACTTGCTTGCATGTTATTGCTTATATACATAAAAGGCAAGACCAGGAAGGCGTCTGGCTGAGAAGACCAGGAAGGCGTCTGGCTGAGAAGACTAGGAAGGCGTCTGGTCTGGTTGAAACATGTCGACATGTGGGAAGATGTTCCCAAATGATAGTATGAAATGATCTGATGAAAAAGAAAGAAAGACAAGTTAAATTCATGCATTATTTTTGTTTTAAATATTTATTATTAATGGCTGATATGCTAAAGAATCAGTTTTGATTATTTATAATGAGACGATTTTGATGATAAATAAATAGAAATAATGATATAATAAAAAAAATTATATGATCGATTGTTTGTATGATGTGAACCTTATGATGATATTAAATTGATAAATATATGAGATATATGTATTGAAAGATGATAGCCTGATAATTTATTTATAATGAGGCTGACAAATGATTGAATTAGTATGTGAGAAGAGATAGATGATTAATTATGCTGAATTAATAATGATTGAATATAACTAGAAGTATACAAATCGAGTACTTCTAGTAGATTTAATTCACTGAGCTTGTAAAGCTCACTCCTCATTGTTAGATAATTTCAGGTAGTGGGCAAGACAAATAAATTTGTGAGTTGAGATTCAGACTGAGTTATTATATGAAAGTCTCGTGGTCCACATCCTCAGACTATTGGGAGAAGAAGAAAAAAAGAATTGTAGATATTCATGCATCTTTATATGTTGTATATATTGTTTTAGATAGGATATTAATAATGTAACTCTCCTGTTCAGGGTTAAAGTTTGATGTATATATATTTCCAGTCGATGTATATTTTTATATTATTGCATATATGTGTCATATTAGGATTTCGAAACGTGACAACACCGTCTCGGGGGTGACCAACCCGGGATGGGTCGTTATAATTACTCACCATGAAGGAGTCAAACCACTTGTACCACTGACAAGAAGACTGTTTAAACCATATGGAGGGTTCTTCAATAAACAAACATAGCCTTACTTGCCCTCAATAACAAAGCTCTCGGGTTGATGCATGTAGATTTTCTCTTCAAGCTCACCATGCAAAAATGTGGTTTTAACATCAAGCTGTTCTAATTCCAAATGCTGCATAGCAACCAATGATAGGAAAGCACAAATGAAATTATGCTTCATAACCGGAGAGAAAACATAATTAAAATCAACTCCTGCAACTTGGTTGTATCCCTTAACAACTAGACGTGCTTTATACCTTGCATTTTCAATCCCCGTTCCTTTTTCTTGAATATCAATTTGCAACCAACTACTCTTTTACCCATTGGTGGTTTTATCAATTTTCAAGTCTAATTCTTCTCAAGAGACTCCATCTCTTCGTGCATGGATACTAGCCACTTTGAAGAATCTATACAAGCAATGGCTTCTGGATATGTAAAAGGTTCACCTGCATCACTGGTTTCTTGCACAACTGACAAAGCATAGACAATAACATTAGTATTACTTGACACAACAATATTACTTTACCTCAATGGTAGTCTAGTCTTTCTTCTCGATCTATATTTGGCAATGTAGTAATGTTCATCCTGAATCTGTTGAGTTTGTTCTTTGCCCAAATTTTTATCCTGTTCAGAAACAAGCTATATGGAAATGTTTTGTATAGGATCCGAATCAGAACTTTCCCCTATGTGCTACTCTTACCTTTTTCAAAATCACAAGCAACAGACTTCTCTTTCTTTGGGTTAAGCAAACAGCTTCATTAAAGGTAGCATCACGACTAATGAGAAATTTAAGTGACTTAGGATCAGGACATGATAATCTATATCCTTTCACACCATCAACATAACCAAGAAAACTGAACTTTTTAGCTCTAGGCTCTAATTTTCCATCATTAACATGTGCATATGCAGAACATCCAAATATTTTTACCATAGAATAATCAAGAGGGTTACCATACCATACTTCATGTGAAGTTTTACACTCTATAGCTATAGCAGGAGATCGATTCATTAAATAAAATGCAATAATCATTGCCTTTGCCCAAAACTCCTTAGTCAACCCAGTATTTTAGAGCATACAATGAGCTCACTCTAAAAGAGTTTTGTTCATTCACTCCGTAACTCCATTCTGTTTTGGTGTACTTTTGACTGTCTTGTATCAACAATACTTTTATCTCTGCAATAGTCATCAAACTCATTCGAAAAAAAATTCCAAACCATTATCTGTCCTCAGTCTTTTAATCTGTTTTCCTGTTTATTTTTCAATCATTGCTCTCCACTCTTTAAAATGTTTGAATGCCTTATCTTTGGTCTTCAATATATACACTCAAGTTTTTCTTAAGTAGTCATCAATGAAAGTAAGCATATACTTGGAACCACCCTTAAATGGAACATGTAAAGATCCCTAAAAATCAAAGTGAATATAATCCACAGTACCCTTGGTTCTGTGAATCATTGTACTGAAGCTAACTCACTTCTGTTTGCCAAAAAGAAAATGTGTACAGAATTCTATTTTACCTGTATTTTGTCCACATAGAAAACCTCTTTTGTTTAACAAATTTGGTCCATTTTCACTCATATGAACCAATCTCATATGCCACAATTTTGTAACCACAAAATCTGACATTGTAGAAGCAGCTGCTCAACCAGTAACGATAGTACCCTGCAAAACATACAAATTTGGCAAAGTAATCTTTGCTTTCATGACAACCGGAGCACCTCTACTAACTTTCATTACTTTACCTTCAGATGAATACTCTTATACCCTTTAACTTCAAGAGTACTAAGAGAAATCAAATTCTTCTTGAAGGCAAGAATATGTCTAACTTCTGTCAATGTTTTTATCACACCGTCATGTATTCTGATCTGAAGAGTTCCTATACTAGTAATTTTTTGAGCTGCGTCATCACCCAACAATAGAACTCCGTCATAAGGCTTATATTCTGAAAACTAATCCTTATTTCGGCAAATATGGTAGGAACAAGCTGAATCCATAATCCAATCAGACATAAAGAACACATTACCATTGGCAGTAATAACATAATCGTAGTAATCAGAGTCTTCTTCAATAACATTAGCTTCAGGTTGTTTCTGTTTCTCTTTCCAATCCCTATCCCTATCCCGATTCTAATTTTGATCTCGATTTTGATCTTGGTTCTGATTGTTTTCTTTATGATTTTTTTTTTTCAAATTCTAACACTCTGACTTGTAATGTCCATTTTTCTTACATTAATGACATGCCACATTCTTATTTTTGGACTTAAATAGAAATTCTTTGCTACTATTACCTGAACCTATTCCTCTAAATCGACCTCTAGTTACTAGAACATCACAATAACTCTGTTTCTCATAATTATTCCCAGACATATGTCGCTCAAATAATTCTTGAGAAAATAGTGAAGCTTTAACATCTTCTAAAGAAATTGTATCTCTACCAAACATAAATGTTTCCCTAAAGTGTGTAAACGATGATAGTAGGGAACACAACATAGCTGAGCCTAATCCTCATCATCTAATTTAGCTTCCATTGAATTTAAATCAGTAATAATAGAATTAAATTAATTAACATGGGATTTCGTTGACGTACCTTCCGCCATACGAAACAAATACAATTGTTGCTTCAAGAATAATTTGTTGATGAGGGATTTCTTCATGCACAAAGTCTTTAATTTACTCCATAAGCCGACATCAGTTTTCTCTATAAGAACTTTATGAAAATTGGAATACAAATCAATAGAGATAAAACTCTCTAAGTCTAAATCTCCAAATGCATCAAAATCTAGGCTACCACAAATTTAATTGGGAAAATACAATAATCTAGAATAAAAGAAGTATTAACCATCCTAAGGGATCTGTTTTTTATTCAACTTTGTCTGCTGTAGCTTTCTCTTTATTGTTCTGATGTAGCTTTCTCTCTCTCTGTAATTGAAAGAAGAGAAATAGGCACATATATATAGGCAAGATTAAGGAGAATCATTTTCTATTTAATTTTGTATTCTTTGTCTTACTAGTATCAAAACAGTCACTCTTTTTAATTATTGTTTTTCTTACTGCAATTTGTATTTTTGTATTATGACATGACAATTAAAATAAGAATGGACTTGCTTTTACTTCAAAAAATTCAGGCCACAATTAACATATACTTTTTTGGGAAATTTTTTGTTTCCAGCACAGAACAATGAATTTCCAATAACAAGTTTTTATTTGGTCAAAGTGTTAACTGTTAGCACGCTTCTTAGATCAAGAAAAAAAAATAACGTTTTTTACGATTTTTGAAAATATTGATTTATAACCCATAGTTTTCATAAATAAACTACAAGTTTTAAGCCTGCTTGGTAATTTCTTTATGGAAAAACAAAACAATTTTCAAGTTATTTGTTCATATTAATAACTGATTCCTATTTTCCAAACAAGCAAGAAAAAAACTATGCTTTTCAAGTATTTAGATTAAAAAAAATATTTTTAGCTCATGGCTTAATTCTTAAGATTTATAATTTCTTGTTAATTTATTGTTGGTAACACGAAATAATGAATTTCCAATAACGAGTTTATTTGTTCAACCTGTTAACTGATTCATACTTCCCAGTCAAGCAAGAAAAAAAAAAAAATCATGCGTCCATTTCTTTTGGAACATTGATCTAAACTCACAGCCTTGTTTCAAATTTAAGATGTATGCTTTCTTGGTAATTTGTCGCTGACAACACGAAACAATTTACTTTTAAATAACAAGTTTATTTAATTTTCTCAAATTAATTAATTCACACTTCCCGAACATGCAAGAAAAATAATCATGTTTTTTTTTTAAATATTTATTTATAAATCATGGCCTTCTTGAAAATTTAAAATTTATACTTCTTTGGCAATATATTTTTTGCGGCACGAAACCATTAATTTCTAGTAACAATTTATATGTTCAAATTTTTACCTGATTCTCATGCTTCCCAATCAGACAAGAAAAAAAATGCATGCGTGTTTTTCATGTTTTTGAAAACATTGATTTACAACTTATGGCCTTATTGAAAATTTAAGATTTCTTAGCTATTTATTGTTGGCAACACGAAATAATGAATTTCCAATAACAATTTTATTTGTTCAAATTGTTAACTGATTAATGTTTCCTAATCAAGCAATTAATTTGAAAACATTAATTTATAACTTATAGCCTTCTTGAATATTTATTATTGATGCTTTCCAGGTAATTTATTGTTGGCAACACGAAACAAAGAAAAAAGCTTGTGAAAAAAAAAAGAAACAGTGAAAAAACAAATAAGAAAAATTCTTCACCAACTATCAATATTCATTTTTATTTGGTAAGAAAAATTATTTGTTCAAACTGTCTAGAGCATGAACAAACATGGGTGGACCAAGTTAGGGCCCAAATTTAGCCTGGACTCTTCAGTTACCTTTTGCTGGTGAACCTTTGAGGTGTTTTTTTCTAACAAAGGCCATGACCTCAACATTGAGCTACTTGGACTTGATTGTGTCGAACCCATGATCATGGCAGACTGTTCTTCTAAGTTTCTTTTGCTCTTGAGCTTTGACCATAGTCGGGTCCTAGCTTAAGGATCCTATTGGAGGTTAAGTCCTTATGAGTGTAGGTCCTCCTTGATTTGTGGAGAAATTTCACTGATTGTCAGCCCCCCGATTTTTGTGTGGATGATGTAGGCAGTTGAGAAGTTCTATTCTTTGATTTCCATTAGGACCTGTAGGTGCCGCTAAAAAATACTGCTGACATGGTGTTGACACGTGAGGCCCAGGGTTGACTTCTCAGGGCCTGCACAAGCAAGTAGGGGTGAATTAAAGGACCCTCGAAAGGAGGGGATGGGGAGACCTCCGAGGGCACTCCGACGTTCTAGTCAGGCCGAGGCCGAGGATTAGTTTTAATGTAGAGTAGTATTGAAAAAAAGAAGTCTTGTTTTGGACTCACATACCTTAGGCTATTCATAGTCTTCCGAGTGGAGGCTGCCCATGTGGGGAGGTATGACCCTGCTCTTGTGATCCGAGGCTTTAGAGAAAGATCTTAATCGCGTGCTCAGAGTGTTGCGTGTTTCAGAGGGGGTTAGGCCAGCTAATCACGCTTAGACGTGGTGATCGTGTAATCTGCCCGCTCCACGTGTATTTGTCATGCTGTGGAGGCTTGACACACGTCATCATCCCATTGGTGATGCCAGGGTCCACGTGGGGGTTTCCCATTGGTTCTGGTTTCTGTAGGCTCCATCATAGGCCCCCCACTTCCTCAGGCACTCGTGCTTCGAGGAAGTAATACGTGATGTTCGTGCCATGGCTGAGCGTTTATACTTGAGATTTTTTGAGAAACGGGAAGTTTGAGGCCTCAGATAGGGAGATCTTGGCTCAAGTGTGCCTTTTGGTTTTGGAGAACCTGGGTCGGGTGTTTGAGGTATAGTTCAAATGTTCAGACTTGGCGAATCTGGACCGAGCGTTTGAGAAACAGTTCAAACACTCGGTCTTAGCGAATTTGGGCCGAGCGTTTGAGAAGTAGTTCAAACAGTTAGTCTTGGCGAATCTGGGCTGAGTGTTTGAGAAGCAGTTCAAATGCTCGGCTCGAGCTTGGGGATTTTTGGCCGAGTGTATGACAAGCAGCTCCTAATGCTCGGACTTGGAGATTTTTAGCCGAGCGTATGACAAGCAATTCGTATGCTCAGACTTGGAGATTCTTAGCCGAGCGTATGACAAGCAGCTCATACGCTCGGACTTGGAGATTCTTGATCGAGCATATAACAAGCAGCTCATACGCTCGGACTTGGAGATTCTTGGCTGAGCATATGACAAGCAGCTCATACGCTCGGATTTGGAGATTCTTGGTTGAGCCTATGACAAGCAGCTCACACACTCGGACTTGGAGATTCTTGTCCGAGCGTATGACAAGCAGCTCATACGCTCGGACTTAGGGATTCTTGGCCGAGCGTATGATAAGCAGGTCATATGCTCGGACTTGGAGATTCTTGGCCAAGCATATGACAAGCAGCTTATACACTTGGACTTGGTCCTCTTCATTTATGGGCTTCTTTACTTTGGGCCATGGGCTCTTCTTTTCTTGGGCCCAAGAGTTCTCTTTTCTTGGCCCATGGGCCTTTTAAATGTTCATTAAATTGGGATGGTGGCTGTTTTTTATTTGATGGCGCATGGGGCACAGTAAGGGTCGCGCTTTTATGACAACTGGCACCTTGGGAGAGTGGACGGCGCCTGGATGATATCAAGGGTCACGTCCTTTCAGTTGGAGGGTGATTTAATGTTCCTCGTTTCTTGTTGCCGCAACCTCTATATAAGGAGTGTCTTCCTCATTTCTCCTCACTTGCATTTTTTGAGAAAAATAAATCTTGAGAGCACTCGGAGTTTGAGAGAGATAGTTGAGAGCGCTCTGTACAATGAGAGTTCGAAGCCACACTCAAACTTCTGCATTCTTTTTGGTGAGTCATTTTCACAATGTCTGAGCGTAGTGATAGTGAGGTTAGCAGAGATCTGTCAAGGGAATTTGAGGAAGCCATGGGTATTTCCTCCAGCGAGGACGTCTATGATAAGTGCTTAAATATTCATATTTAAGCCCCTTAATTTACAGTTGTTAAGCTCTTTGTTTATGTATTTTAGTATATTCTACTTCATTTTTGTGTTTTCTGTGTTTTTTATAGGTTCTTAAAGAAAATGTAGCATTTTAAAGCTCTAAGGAAGAAATCTGAAGATTTGGAAGCAGCCAAGTGCGATCGAGCGGACAAGCACTCGTGTGCACATATAGAAGGCTCGAGCGCAACCCGAGCGAACACATACAGTGAGGCGGCAAAGCCAGTTTTGGAAAGATTGCTTTGGGTCTTATTTTGGTAATTAGGGTTTCGAGGTGTCCTTAGAACCCTACATATAAGCTTGTAAAACACAGAAACTTCACTTTTGATTTTCCTTTGAGTTGTAACATTTGGAGAGGAATTGACAACTCGTCTCCATAGTATTTTCCGAGTTTATTCTTTTCTATTTAGTTTATGTTATGATGATATTTAGCATAATCAGCATGTGTAACTAACTTCTTAATAGGGCTCGATTGAAGCCCTAATTATACTTTTCCATATATAAGTATTGTTGTCTTTGCAAATAGCCATGTTATGATGCTTTAATTGATTAATGCCTGTTTTATTGAATTCCTCATATGTGTTTGTCTGATCAACGTATGCATGTGGTATGGATTAGTTAGTTAGATCAATTTGGATGACCGAGTCCTAGGTCTGACAATAGTACAAAAGAAATCCACACCGGATTCTTGGGTTAATCAACATGGGAAACCGGGAGTATACAACATGCCCTAGGTCTCGTGTGGTTGTTGATTTCCATAAAACCTTATGCTCTCTTAAGGAACAACTCAGTATACACCATGCTGAATTCCTTAAGAGAGAAAAGAGTTAGAGTATACACTATACCTAAACTCATTGCTTAGGGAAATCAATAGCTTAAGGAGTGGACCAAGCCCTTAGGTTGACAACCATTAGGTATTCATGGTAGGGCTAGAGCATTTGCACGTTACTTATTGGCAAAGTATGATTAGAGGTGGATATCAAAGCCCAATATTCTTATCATTATCGATCTAAACTCAATATTTATTTCTTTCATTTTACATTGTGAAATTGATTCTAAAACGAAGTTCACAGATCCCTGTGGAGATGATCTCGCATTTGCACACTATGCTACTGTTGACCTTGTGCACTTGCAAGTAAAACAAGTTCGATTATTTGCTTATTAATTTAGGTAGATAATTGTACAACAAGTTTTTGGTGCCGTTGCCGGGGATTGTGCTAAATTTCTTTTTAGAATTATTTTTTATTTATTGTTTTTTTATTATTATTCTGTTTTATTCTGTTTCATCGAAACCTAATCAATTATTTTCATTTTATTTTCTAATTTAGGTACTGCAGCAGAAGTTCTCTGAGGCACTGCGATCGAGCGCATTTGAGGCAGAGACTACCCGAGCAGCAGTGCTGAACTGCTGCACTAAAGTGGTTTTTTTTTTTGCTAATTCATGCAAAGGCTTCGATCTAGGCATCCCACTTTCTTTCCCTCGATACAGAGCTTGAGTGGACCATTTGACGAAGGCTTAGAGACAACTCTGAATAGGTAGAAGAAGAATTTGAGGAAGAAGCATCAATAGCAGAATAGCTAGAAAACCAACAACCACCTAAGCGAAGACCTATGAAGCAATCTTTCATCCCACGGAACCTCGACCAGCCATCATGCATTGCTTATCAACCAGAGGCGAAAGGAAATTATTACATATCTCTACATATACTCAGTCCATTAACTCACTTTAGGGGTACACCTGCTGAAGATCCACACTTGCACCTTCAGGAATTCTTTGATCTCTGCAAGTTCCAGAATATTCGAGGCCTAAGCCAAGAGGGAATCAGGTTAATTCTTTTCCCTTTTTCATTAAAAGATAACACTAAACTGTGGTACAATTCATTGCCTGCAGTTTTTTTCCACACTTGGGAAGAGTTGGCCAGCAAGTTCTTAAGAAAGTTTTTCCCAGCTCAAAAGATGAGACAAATGAGGAAGGAGATTTAGTCTTTCCAACAGAAGGATGGAGACCTGTTCTTTGAGATATGGGGACATTTCAACGAGCTACTACTCGAATGCTCACATCACAATCTACCTCAGGATGAACTGGTATAAGCTTTTTATGAAGGTTTGAGTGATAATAGTGAAAGTATTGTGGATTCAGGTTGTGGAGGTGTGCTGATAGAGAAGAACAGTGAAGAAGCCATGGAGCTATTCGAGACATTAAGTGAGCACACCAAGCAATTCTCCTCTAGAGGTAGACATGGATCCAAGAGCAAAGGTATGTATGAGGTGACTCTAAATGGTGGATCCTTTACCCAAATAGTTGTTGTGGAGAGGAAACTAGATCTGCTTGTTAAATCCATGACTGCTTAGAATGCCTTACCCAACCTACCAGCTACACCATTCCAGGTATGTGCGATATGTTCTCATTTTGATCATAATACTGAGACATGCCTGTTATATTCATTTGTAGATCTAGAGCAAGCGAATTATGTGGGACCAAACAACTATCCACCAAAGAACAACCCATATGCAAACACTTACAATCCTGGATGGTGAAACCACCCAAATTTCTCTTGGAGCAACAATTAGAGTGCCTTGAACCATCAAGGGTAGCAAAGGAACTCCCAACAAGTAGCCCACTCGGTTCCCAAATCCAAGAAAAATGACCTAGAAAGTCTTGTAAGGCAATTGGCCACTCAGTAACAATAGTTGATGACCTCACAAGATCAGTTCATGGTAGATGAAAGGCAATTTCAGACTGAGATGGGATAAACCACTGCAAAACATGAACAAGCCATTCAGAGACTAGAGGTACAAATGGGGCAATTGGTTAAGGAACTGAGTGATAGAAAGCAAGGTGAACTTCCAGCCCAACCATTACCTAATCCAAGAGGACATCAACAACTAAATGCTGTGACAACTCTCAGAAATGGTAAGATCATAAGAGCTGATGAGCCTACATAAGCATCTCCAAATAAAGTGTCCACATCAAAAGTAAGTGAGATAGAGAAGGTGAATGCACCACCCTTCCCACAAAGGTTAGTAAAACAAAAGAAAGAAAATAAACTACTTGATATCTTTGAAACTTTGTGGAAAGTTGAAATAAACATTCCTTTAATAGACGCAATTCAACAAATAACTGCTTATGCTAAATTTCTGAAAGATTGTTACACTAACAAAAGGAAGTTTCAGGAACATAAGACAGCGGCTTTGGCCGAAGAGGTAAGTGCTGTGTTATTAAGAAAACTACTACCAAAACTAAAAGATCCAGGTAGTTTTACCATTCCTTGCAAGATAGGTGACCAACTATTTGAACATGCATTATTGGATCTAGGGGCGAGTGTAAATTTGCTGCCATACGTTGTGTTCAAGACACTAGGTTTGGGGGGAGCTTCAACCAACTTCCATCAACTTGCAACTGGCAGACATAAGCATCAAATGACCAAGAGGTATTCTCGACGATATCTTGGTGAAGGTAGGAAAATTTATTTTCCCTACTGAATTTATTGTATTAGATATGGAAGAATGTCCTATGTCGTTACCTCTGCCTATAATCTTAGGAAGACCCTTTATGATAACTACTGATACAAATATTTGTGTGAAAAAAGGTATTGTCACGATGAAGGTAAATGGTGAGGAGATAGAATTCAAAATATTTGATACATTAAATTCACCCAAAGATAATATAGAATGTTCTAATGTATGCTTGATGCAAGGTGTTGTTGAGCAAATTTTTCAGATCCATCACATTGATCCATGGGAGACCACCATCACGTATAGTATCACAAGATTAGATATTGAGCCAAAATTTGAAGATGTTACTGATAACATCAAAGAAGCTATGCACCTCCCTGAGGCCTCTCTAGTGCATCCCAGATCGGGTGACAAGAGGCAGTTGCATGTGCATGAGCTGATCGAATTGAGGCATGATAACTATGCAGCAGCACCGAGAGCACTTAAGCCACCTGAGGGGGACTTCAATTACTCCTTACCAAAAGACTAGCACTAAACTACTATAGAGAGTGCTTGAACAGTTCAAACTTTGATAAACATGTAGCTCAAACACCTCTATTGAGGTCAGTGGTACTGAGACCACTGAGTATGGTATGGTTTTATTTTTGTTAATTATTCTCATTATTTTTCATTCTTTTAGTCCTTTTATAGTTTATTTGATTATCGGTACTTTCTGCCCTTGCGATCGAGTGTGCTCGAGCGCAATCTCGCGCTGTGCTCCATAGCGCGCGAGCACACCACACCCACACACACACTTGCGCACAAGTGCGATCGAGCGCACTTTAAAGTGCGATTGATCGTACTTCAAAGTGCGATTGAGCGCACTCGGGGCAGAAAGTCACGTGATGGTTTTTAACACACTTCCCCCACTTTCCCTCACCATACACTCAATCACTCTCTCTCTCTCTCTCTCTCTCTGTCGCCCAGCAGCTACTCCACTCACCCTCAGCACTCACACCCCAACTCTCACCACCCACCACCACCCTATCACCACAAAACACCACCTCCCCCACCGTACGTAACCCTACACCCTTTCTTCCCTTCATATATTCCATTCCCCATTTCCTTCCTATATTGCCAATCCAATTTCTTTTTTCATACATTCTCACAAATATTATACTGCATATACACTTGTTGTTTCTTGTGTGGCTGTTTTAGTGGATTTGCACGAAGTTAGAACCATTTCGGAGTCCCCTTCGTGAGACCAGTCTTTAGGTTGCTCACAATTTGTTTGATCATTTGCCTGACTCAATGCGCTCGAGCGCAGTACACCAAGTGCGATCAAGCACACATCATCTGTGATCGAGTGAAAATTGGACAGCAACTTCCCAGGATGCCTAAATAGTCAGCCTCCACCTCCCGTGCCTCCAGCAGCCATACCCAATCATCCCAGCCCAGTTTTGAACAAAGAGAGATCTTGTTCGAGATTACTTTTAACATCGATGTTGACTTCAGGAGCTTGGACGCCACTCGATGAATGGTTCGAGAATTCAAGAACCGAGAACTGAAGAGGCTGTTCAAGCCTATTTGTTCGACTACATACACCCAGTTTGTGGTCCAATTCTACGAGAACTTATCCTTTGACTACAACAGACTAGGGATCTTATCTTCATCAGTCCAGGGCAAGTTCATAGAGGTGACCACTGCTGACTTAGCTGCTGCTCTTCATTGTTGTGATGAGTCCTCTCCCGAGGACACCCAGATGGAGGAACAGCCAGAGCCTTTTTCCCAAACTCACATCCTTGAGGATATGTGTGCGAGCCAGTACGCTGATCAGCACAACAACACTGGGAGTCGGTCCAAGTTGCCTCCACGACTCTGGCTCGTGGATTCCATCCTCTAGTGGAATGTGTGCCCATTGGGGCATAAGACCCAGAAGAGGGACCAGCTCCTACAGGCATTATATGCATTCCACCATAGCCATTGATATTCCATTCCAGTAGTCATATGGAGCCAGATCTATAAGTTTTGGGACCATGTCCATGACCGCCAGACCATCACGGTGAATGCATGGGGACTCCCCTTCCCGTTCCTCTTTAGCTATATATTCAAGAAGAAGGGGATCAAGGGCTCCTCCATTGATGGACCGGTGAGTGACCACCCATTCTTTGGGAAAAACCAGTGGAGCCTGAGCTAGTCCCACATGCCCCGAGGACCCCGAGGGCATGCACCTGTTGATGAGCGCATGGAGGATGATCCCATGGAAACCGAGCACCCCACTTGGGAAGAGGACCAGACAGACATGGGATCCACTGAGTACTAGCACCTTCTTAAGAAGTTGTCCTCTTTTCGATGTGAGCTCTCTAACATTTGCTGGGAGGATAGGGAGGTGACATTACTGGTACATCAGTGCATCGATGGCTTGGAGGCACATTTTACGAGACAAGAGGCGATACTCCAGGCCATCCTAGATCGACTACCTCCCGTACCCGGTACCTCATTGACTACACCACTTAGAGACCTACAGTGAGGGGGGTACCCCATCTGGCTAAAGATGTAAAACTTAGCGCTCATGGGAGGCACCACACAGCATATCCTTTTATTTTTAGTATTTTTTTTCCATTTATTACGAGTATTTCCTTTTATAGCTGTTTATTATTCTTATCTCTTGTTTTTCAGTATTACGTTTGTTTGTCTTTTTCAGAGACTTAGTGAGTGCATCCAGTTCAAGTTTGGGGGTATGCTACGAGCCATACCAGTCATCTAGTTCTCCATCTCCCAGGTCAGATCTTTTCATGTCATTCACACATTGGGGACAATGTGTACTTTAAGTTTGGGGGTATGGGAGACACATTCACACACTCTGTCCCAGTCTTTTTTTTAGTATTCTTGATTAGATAAATGCATATTCATATTGTTTTAAAAATTTTAGTTGATTTAAAACAAATATTATGATAAAACTTCATCAGTAAGCTTAAAATCTAAAACATATAGTCTAATAATAAAGTTTTAAAGGTTTAATTACTTACTTCAAGGCATTTAAGAATTCACAAGTTCGACGTAAATCTGACACGAGCACATTTAGCACATAATGGTGTGGGGTATGACATATAATTTTTATGTATATGTTTCCATGACCTAACTGTAATCGGATAACTTGTTAGAAGAACGCTTTGGCATAGAAAAATAGAGAAAAAAATATGTTTATTGCACAAAAAAAGAAAATAAAATGCTCCTAATGATCATTAAATAAACTTTCCACTGAGTAACTAGACCTTTTGTCTCAGTAAGCAGTGAGTGTTCACGTCAAAAGGTGGGAATCATGCATATAATGATCATTAAATAAAGTTTCCACTGAGTATCTGGACCTCTTGCCTCAGTAAGTAGTGAGAGTTCACGTCAAAAGGTGGGAATTTTGCTTGGCAGCATTAAGACCAGTTAGTTTCGTAGTCTTTTTGACTCGAGTTAGTAAGTTTTTAGGGGTGTCTTTACACCTAATGCCCTAAAACCATCTGGTTTGAGAGTCATTGGCTAAACACTCGCTACATGGGTCAATTAAAAAGCTTAATGTAACTCCACATGGCAAAAATCTCATAATAAAAAAAAGAAAGAAATAAAACTATGCCATTTTTGTTCATTCTGATAGGAAATTCAATGCATGTTAAGACACCGAAACACTATACATTGGAGTTATTTGGAAGCTTAATCTTTTATGTGCTAATTCACCACACACTACGTCAGACTTGTGATACCTTAAATCAGTCTTGTGTAAGTGATTAGAATTTAAAACCCTTATTCATTGCAAGGATGTGTTTATATTTTAAAGCCTACTCATGAACAAATATCATGGTTTTATGTGCAACCCAAATTTTTAGATATCATCAATAATGAATTTATCTTCGATTTTGTTTTTCAATTAGTTTTTCGTTTGTATTGCTAAGGGACTAGCAATATGTAAGTTTGGGGGTGTGATAAGGGCTTAAATATATTTAAGCCCCTTAATTTACAGTTGTTAAGCTCTTTGTTTATGTATTTTAGTATATTCTACTTCATATTTGTGTTTTCTGTGTTTTTTATATGTTCTTGAAGAAAAGGTAGCATTTTGGAGCTCTAAGGTAGGAATCTGAAGACCTAGAAGCAGCCAAGTGCGATCGAGCGCAAAGTTTCTATGATCGAGCGCACAAGCACTCGTGCGCACATATAGAAGGCTCGAGCACAACCCTGCGCTCGAGTGCAAAAGCATGAGATCTAGTGCACATGTACAGCAAGGCGGTAGAGCCAGTTTTGGAAAGATTACTTCGGGTCTCATTTTGGAAATTAGGGTTTTGAGGTGTCCTTGGAACCCTATATATAGGTTTGTAAAAAGCAGAAACTTCACTTTTGATTTTTCTTTGAGTTGTAAGCTTTGGAGAGGAATTGACGACTCTTCTCCACAGTATTTTTTGGGTTTATTCTTTTCTATTTAGTTTGTGTTATGATGATGTTTAGCAAAATCAGCATGTGTAACTAACTTCTTAATAGGGCTCGATTAAAGCCCTAATTATGCTTTTCCATATATAAGTATTGTTGCCTTTGCAAATAACCATGTTATGATGCTTTAATTGATTAATGCTTGTTTTTATTTAATTCCTTATATGTGTTTGTCTGATCAACGTATGCATGTGGTATGGATTAGTTAGTTAGATCAATTTGGATGACCAAGTCCTAGTCTGACAATAGTAACAAAAGAAACCCACACCGGATTCTTGGGTTAATCAACATGGGAAACCGGGAGTATATAACATGCCCTAGGTCTCATATGGTTATCAATTTTCATAAACCTTATGCTCTCTGATGAGAGCCATAAAATGCATCTTAATAGTTCTTAATCGTTAGCATTTTAAGGTTGATCTAGAACTTAATTGCACTTTTATACGTTAATAACTTTAAAGTGGTATTCTTGGATCATTAACTTATTTCGGTGCATTTTCAGGTAATTTAAGTTCAAAAGAGGAGAAAAAGCTATTGTTGTTTGAAGCACAAAGACTCGAGGCACACCGAAGTAAAGACATGGTTGCGGAAGGGCAAATGAAGAGAAATCAAGTTTATAGAGTGTGCGTTGCGACCTAGAATTATCCAAGCCTCGACCTCCAGAAAGTGCATCAAAAGAGCAAGGAAGAAGCATCAGGTCAGGTCGTGGCCTGGATCAAGGTGAGCCGTGGCCTGGAGGGCTGAGCTGTGGCCTGGATCAAGCTGGGCCTCGGCCCACAGAAGGAGAGAAAATCATCACAATCTGAGCTGTGGCCTGACCCAATCTGAGCCTAGGCGCGACCCCGATACCCTATCTCTGAGTTACAACTTAATTAAGGCTTTTAATGACTTTTTAAACCCTAAAGCACCCTTGAACTTTGTGATCATAAATAGACCACTTAAAGTTTATGAAAAAGAACATCTTTTTTAGAGGCCGAAGGCCGGGGAAAACTCCATCAAGCACGAGCCCCATGGATAACTAATCTCTAAGCAAGGCGAAGGGATGAATCCCTAGGTATAGTTGTTCTTATTTTCTAGTCTTGATTCATTGTAGTTTGGATTTATTATCATTAAACATTGTTATGATTTACTTTTTAATCTAATAAGAAGATTTCCCCTTAATCCGGTGATTGCATTTTTCTCCCCCATATAAGTTTAGTCATGCTCTTCTTATGTGATGTTGTTGAGGTGTGATTAAGTTCGGTAGATTTCTCTTATAGATTTGTCCATTACTGCGGTATTGTCATTATGATATATTGTCGTTTCTTGATAATCTATAAGTTAGGTCATGTGTGCTTGAAAGCAAAGAGTATTTCATGACAACTACATTAGGGTTTATATATGTGCTTTAATTGAATATTTATCGATTACTTGTTTGGGATGTGAAACTTGCAATTGAGATAAAAACAACTGAATCAAGATTAGAATAAAGCAACGAACCTAGGGAGGATTCTCAGACCCTTGTTGTTCTCTATTATATTTACACAATTATTTCACACTACTTCAAACTCAAATTTTCTCATTTAACTTTTATCGTTTGTTTTAAGGTTTACACTTTCTCTTGTAGTTAGTTTGTCTCCCTATGAAATCGACACCCCAAAGCTGTGCTATAACTACCACGTTATACTTTAGGCGTAATCAAATTTTGGTGCCGTTGCCGGGGAAATGCACTTAAGTACAAGGAAGATTGTCAACTTTGAGACAAGACAGTAGAAGAATTGTAGATAATTTTTCTTTTCAGCAGTTTGTAAAGGTGGTAACTTCGTTTCCTCTTTTAGCTTGCTGCATTAATTTTATTTTATTTTATTCTTTCTATTTATAATATTTTTATTTTGTGATCTTGTATGCCCCGATATAGAGACACTTTGGGTAGATTTGCTTGTAGGCCTATGTTAGAGTCAGAATTAATTTCTTTTCTAAATCCTTTATTTGACAACCCATCTAGTCCCGAAGAGATGAGTGAACACGAAGATCAACCCCCTCGGACCTTCAGGATTATCTCCACCCTACACGTATAGCCACACCATCATGCATCATGTTTCTAGCAAATACTCGCCATTTAGATTTTAAAACATGGATGATACAATTACTCTCTACATTTCATGGTTTGGAAAGTGAAAACCCATATATGCACATTAGAGAGTTTGAGGAAGTAGTTGCGACTTTTCATAGTCAAGATGCAACTGCTGACATTGTGAGACTTAAGTTCTTTCCTTTCGCTTTGAAGGATAAAACTAAGAGTTGGCTATACTCACTGAGACCATGATCTATTGGGTCGTGGACTGAGATGACTCAGATTTTTTTTAATAAATACTTCCCCCAACATAAGACCAATGCTTTAAAAAGGCAAATCTCCACCTTTGCACAAAAGGATAGTGAGACTTTATATCAGTCTTGGGAAAGATTTAAGGAGTTGTTGAGTATGTGCCCTCACCATAGGTATAAGAATTGGCACTTAGTGAGCTATTTTTATGAGGGACTTACATATAGAGAGTGCCAATTTGTAGAGATGATGTGTAATGGTGAATTCTTAGAGAAAGATCCTGATGAGGCCATAGAGTACCTCAGTGAGCTTGCTGAAAAAGCTCACACTTGGAATGAGCTACTGAAAGCACAAATAAGTCACGACCTATAGGGCACCCAAATGGTGGTGGAATTTACCATTTTAGGGAAGAGGATAACCTTAAGGCTAAGGTCAAGATGCTCACTAGGGAACTAGAGGTGTTAAAGACTAAAAGCTGAAAGCTAACACAAGTGGCTAATCATGCAGCGTCTTTGAAACCATATTTTATATGTGACGGGGTAGATCATCTCGCCCAAGAGTGCCCTACATTTGCTGAGATGAGAGGGATCTATGAGGAACAATGTAATGCCTTAGGCATTTACAAGAAGCCTTTGGCACCCTTCTCTGATAACTATAATCCGGGATGGCGAAATCACCCCAATTTCAGCTGGAAGTCTGAAAACCAGCAGCTTGCACAACCCCCTGCACCATATCTTGAACCATATCATGCACCTGTATCTTCTAGGAGTTCTTTCGAAGACATTTTACATGTTTTTATTTTGGCACAAGGTAAGACTAATCAAAGACTTGACTCTTTAATTACGTAGACTGTTGAAGAAAATAAAGAGATAAAGAACCAAGTATCCAAGTTGATGAGCTACTTGAGTGTGACTGAGCGAGGTAAGTTCCCTTCTCAAGCTCAGTCCACATCTCACGGTCAGCACCTGGCACAACAGAATTTGAAGGAGGTGAATGCCATTGAGACACTAAGTGGTAAGTTATTACACATCCCAACACTGAACAAATCAGAGGCTATTGACGAGAGCCACCAAGTATATATGATTGACTTACCCATAGAAAAAGTCTATCACCTTAATCCATTGAAGTCAATCCACACCCATGGGTTCACAAGAGCATATATGGAGCCAAAATCTGGAGATGTTACTGATGACATCCTTGAGGCCTCTTCAAAGCATACAAGCACCCAATTTGACAGTGAAGCAGTTGCTGGTGCATTCAGCTCATGTTTGTCTAGGAGGAAATAAGGGCGTTTGGCTGAAGACATAAAACTTAGCGCTCATGGGAGGTAACCCACAACAAATCCTTTTATTTTTTTTTCATATTTCTTTTTCTTGTTTATTATTAGTATTTTGTTATTTTCCAGTATTAACTTCGTATTTCTTTTTTCTTTTTCAGGGACAAATATACGAAGCAGTTCAAATGGTGGTGCACAATTTTCAGTTTCTGTGCACTTATGACTACAAAGGGAGTTTCCTTTACTCTTTCCTTTACATTGAGGTCAATACAATTTTTAAGTTGGGGGTGGAGGAAACATATTCCTATTTTTTTTATGTTTTTCATTGAACTGCTTGGTGTCATTTTTTTTCCAGCATGTTTTGTGTTAGCCTTAGAGTTAATTCACATGTCAATGATATGAACTTAACTAAGATAGTAGATAGCATTTAGAAGAAGTTAAATTTTGCTTCGGTTTGAAATTAATTTAAGTATCAATCTTCATTTGGTTTGAGACTCTAGTTTATGGTAAACTTGTATGATTAGTCTTAAACATTTAGAGAAGCTTTATGTGTGATTATTTTGTGAATATTTTTGCAGTCTCGACAAGCTCTAGAACTTACTTGATAACCACTTAAGGCGAATTCTTAGAATGCACATTACTTAGGATATGATGTAGGTCATTTTTGGACCGTTTGAGCCTGTCAAGCCTACCATTGCTATATTTACCACTAGTAACCTATTTGAGCCCTTTTCTTGAAAAAGAATTTGAGCCTTGTTTCTTTCAATAGCCCATTTACTCACCCTTATGAGCCTAAAAAAATATTTTATCCTTACCTTTCTCTTAAAAGAACTTAGCTATACACATTTGTTGAGAAGCACTTAACAGGAGTAAGGATGGAAATATGAGAAAATGTCACTACCATAAACCAAGTACTTTAAAGGAGATAAGTTAAGGGTTATGGAAAAGAAAAGAAAAATGAAAAAAAAAGAGGTGAATGGTCTTATGCCAAAATACAAAAGAAAAGAAAAGAGAAGTGAATTATGGCAAAGAAAAAAGAAAAGAAAAGTGGTGATTTGAGAAAAATGCTCGAAAAAAAGTATAAAAAAAAGTTAGGTGTTGAAGAAAGTTTATCTAGTACTTAAATGGTTGTGTTTAAAGCTAAGAGGTTGAGTTCTTTTACTTGTGAATCCTTCCCATTCTTTCTTAACCTTTACCTTAGCCTAACGTTACAAGTTTATTAAAGACCTATTGATCCAATGTAATGTGATTTTTTTACAATAGTGGAGAGAGGTTTGAAATGCAAGCCTATGGAGCTTGTTTTTGTGATTGATGTCACGCAATTTATCATGTTTTAGAGGCCAAGACTTGTATTCATGAATGTTATGCATAAAATCATTCGGATGTTCGGATTAATGGATGGTGGTAAGATGGATGTAAAGAGTCAATAACAATCTTAAGATTGATGCTTGGATTACTTTTCAACTTGGGGTGAAATTTAATGATTCTATGTGCTGTGTGTTATGTAAAATTTTTGAGACAAAATGTGAATTACTCTTGGTTAACACTGAAATTGCTTTACTTTTTTGTAATTCTCACCGTAGAATTCATCTCTTATTTTCGTTTGAATTGCTAGGGACTAGCAATAAGCTAGTTGGGGGTTGTGATGAGAACCATAAAATGCATCTTAATAGTTCTTAATCGTTAGCATTTTAGGGTTGATCTAGATCTTAATTGCACTTTTATACATTAATAACTCTAAAGTGGTATTCTTGGATCATTAACTTATTTCGGTGCATTTCCAGGTAATTTAAGTTCAAAAGAGGAGAAAAAGCTATTGTTGTTTGAAGCACAAAGACTCGAGGCACATCGAAGTAAAGACATGGTTGCGGAAGGGCAAATGAAGAGAAATCAAGTTTATAGAGTGTGCGCTACGGCCTAGAATTATCCAAGCCTCGGCCTCCAGAAAGTGCATCAAAAGAGTAAGGAAGAAGCATCAGGTCAGGCCGCGGCCTGGAGGGCTGAGCTGCAGCCTGGATCAAGCTGGGCTACAGCCCACAGAAGGAGAGGAAATCAGCACAATCTAAGCCACGGTCTGACCCAATCTGAGCCTAGGCGCGACCCCGATACCCTGTCTCCGAGTTACAACTTAATTAGGGCTCTTAATGACTTTTTAAACCCCAAAAACACCCTTGGACTTTGTGATTATAAATAGACCACTTAGGGTTTGTGAAAAAAAAAACATCTTTTTGAGAGGCCGAAGGCCGGAGAAAACTCCATTAAGCACGAGCCCCATGGCCAACTAATCTCCAAGCAAGGCGAAGGGATGAATCCCTAGGTGTAGTTGTTCTTATTTTCTAGTCTTAATTCATTGTAGTTTGGATTTATTATCATTAAACATTGTTATGATTTACTTTTTAATCTAATTAGAAGATTTCCCCTTAATCCGATGATTGCATATTTCTCCCCCATATAAGTTTAGTCATACTCTTCTTATGTGATGTTGTTAAGGTGTGATTGAGTTCGGTAGATTTCTCTTATAGATTTGTCCATTACTGTGGTATTATCATTATGATATATTGTCTTTTCTTGATAATCTATATGTTAGGTCATGTGTGCTTGAAAGCAAAGAGTATTTCATAACAATTATATTAGGGTTTATATATGTGCTTTAATTGAATATTTTTCGATTACTTGTTTGGGATGTGAAACTTGCAATCGAGATAAAAACAACTGAATCAAGATTAGAATAAGGCAATGAACCTAGGGAGGATTCCCGAACTCTTGTTGTTCTCTATTATATTTACACAATTATTTCACACTACTTCAAACTCAGATTTTCTAATTTAACTTTTATCATTTGTTTTAAGGTTTGCACTTTCTCTTGTAGTTAGTTGGTCTCCCTGTGGAATCGACACCCCAACACTGTGCTACAACTACCGCGTTATACTTTGGAGGTAATCACTCTCTTAAGGAACAACTCAGTATACACTATGCTGAATCCCTTAAGAGAGAAAAGAGTTAAAATATACTCCATGCCTAAACTCGTTGCTTAGGGAAATCAATAGCTTAAGGAGCGGACCAAGCCCTTAGGTTGACAACCATTAGGTATTCATGGTAGGGCTAGAGCATTGGCACATTACTTATTGGGAAAGTATGATTAGAGGTGGCTATCAAAGCCCTATGTTCTTATCATTATCGATCTAAACTCAATATATATTTATATCATTTTACATTGTGAAACTGATTCTGTTGTGGTATCTCTTCTAGCTCTGATACCACTATTGGAAATCATCTCGACAAGATGCCCAGGTGGTGATCTTCCAAACACCCAAGTCTAGAATGACTTATAAAGAAATAAAACAGCAAACGAAAGCAAGAAAGAAAAGAACACAAGCAATTTGTTATTGAGGTTCGGCAATAGCCTACGTCCCCGTGAGTTCCTCTGAACTCTCTGTACTAAATCTCGATGGTTCTTTTATAATCACAGCAACCCTCTTCAAGAAACCCAAGTTCTTGAAGTACCAAGAAGAGAAGATGAAAAGATAAGAACTATTACAAAGCCCTCTATCTAATCTATGCTACTCTCTCTTCTAAACAACCAGCCTCTCTATAATGAGTCTCTCCTGTTTTTAGTGTCTTCGCACTCTCACACACCACTCATCACATCACATGTCTCACAAGTTACATTAAATCACATTGTTGTTGAGAATGAAGCTAGGTGACCCTTTATATAGTGCACCAACTTCTTGACCAATCTTGAGTGTCATTCTCCACCCTTATATGTTGATGACCAATCAACCATGGCCCTCCATCAATCCTAAGTGATGTTGTACATTTTGGACTTGCACCCACACACTTAACAAAAGATTGAATCAAGTTAATCATGTGTGCATCAGTGTGCCTAGCGCCTAGGCCTCCAACAGGGCATGTTGCGACCTTGGGCAAAACACATTTTCACCACTTTCTGGGCACCGCTGACTTGGGTAGGGGGCGCCGCGGCTTTGGCCTTCCTCCAGCATCCTCACTTACTGGGCGTCCTGGCCTGGGAGGAGAAGAGCTATGGTGCACACTGATGCTGGACCCTTCAAAGCTGTGTGCACTTCTTTGTCTTGCTGAAAGAAGAGGTGTGCACACACCCAAAGTGAGGCGCACACTTGTGTGCACTCTTTAACATGCTGAAATTCATTCTTCCATCTCTTGTTTAAACCTTAACCATGTTTAAACGATGTTTAAACCTTAGACAAATACCAACATACTCTACCTTTGTCTAAGCATTTAAACCCAAACCACTATGCAGAGAAATTCAGGATCCAAACTCATCTTGAGTCATCATTCAATCGACTCCATTCCTAAGAAGTTCAAGGCAATGGTTGAACCTTCTTAGAGGTAGAACCTTGGTGCCTAAATCTATAGGACTTTCTTCCATGGCCTTCTTGTCAACATGAATGCATCATTTCGTACCATTTTTCGGAATATAATGATACCAAACATCCATATGCTTTATCCTCTCATGGAACACCGAATTCCTCCACAAGTGCCATGCACTTTGGATATCCGAAGACACCACCACCTGCGTTTTTAGGACCATCCACTCGTCCAACAACCCTTTGCACCACATAGCCTCCTTTATGGCTTCCGAAGCCACTATGTATTCTGCCTCTGTTGTTGAGAGTGCTACCACCGGCTACAACTGAGCCTTCCAATACCTCAGCAACCACTTCATCCCAAGCCAAAGCTCTTTTTCGGGATTACTCACAAATCTGCTGAGAACATCCATTGCTTGAGATATGTTGGGTCTAGTGCTCACCATCATGACCATGACTGGTCCATTCACACTAGAGTAAGGGACCTTTACCATTTCCTTCTTCTCCTCATCCATTCCAGGACATTGTTCACTGAAGAACTTGAAATGACCAGCAAGGGGAACCTTTACTGGTTTACCATCTTCCATAGAAGATCGAGAAACCTTCAACTCATTTCTCTCTCTTTCTCGAAATCTTCTCATACCAAGGATCTTTTGTGTAAGGCTAAGATCCTTCCTCTCAAACTCCTCACTGAGTTGAGATGTAAACCTTTTCATCCTCTCCTTGCTGTTCCAAACTAACAACATATCATTGGCATAGATGCGGATAATCACCACTTCATCCACCTTATGTCCAGGTGAGAAGGTTTATGTGAAATCCATACCTTTCCTTTATGTGAACCCCTTCGCCACCAGTCTAGCCTTGTTCTGGACTTCATCTCCTGGAGGGTACCCTTCTTTGATCTTGTAAGTCCACTTACAATCCATAACTCCCTATTTTCCCGGAATATGCACCAATTCCCAAGAGTTGTTCTCCCTCAAAGAATCTATTTCTTCCTCCATAGTTAGCTTCCATCTTTGCGAATCCTTACATCCTATAGCTTCTATGTAAGTTTCTTGTTCACTCATCTCTCTTTCTATCCAAGGAGCTGCTGCATCTGCAAACCCATATCTTGAAGGTGGTCCGACCAGCCTTCTTTCCTAGTCTTTTGTGAGTTGATAGTCCTTCCGACTCCCTGCATCATCCTCTTTCAGTTCAGCCTCCCCATGAGTGTCCTGAGCTTGGCATTCATCAATGGGCTTCACCTGGTCCGAACCCTCTTGCCTTCCCTACTCTACCTTAACCGAATTCTCCTTGATGCTATGCTCCACAAATACCGAACCGGTTTGCTCACTAGCCCCTGCAGGGTTAGTTTTCTCTAAATAGGGAAATAACAATTCATTAAAAATAACATCCCTATTTATTATGAGTCTCAATCCTTCTTGTTCTAAGGACCACAACCTATACCCCTTAGTCCCTTCCCCATATCCTAGAAACACATATTTTCTAGATCCTAGGCTAAGTCTATCATCCTTTTTATGTGCAAACTCATCACACCCAAAAGTCTTAAGGTTGTCCAACTTAGGGGGTTTTCCACTCCACATCTCCTCGGGAGTCTTATGGTACACAATCCTAGAGGGTGATCTATTAACCAAATATGCAGCTGTAGACACTGCTTCCCCCCAAAAACATTTGGGTAATCCAGATCCATCTAACTAACACCTAACCTTTTCCATAAGGGTTTTATCCATCCTCTCAGCAACTCCACTTTGCTGAGGGATTTTCACAACTGTTCAATGTCTTAGAATGTCATTTAACCTACAGAATTGATCAAGTTCTTGGTTAAAAATATCTATGCCATTATTGATTCTTATCCTCTTTAATTACTCCACCCATTTGAGTCTCCACCAGCTTTTTCTACACCACTAACTTATTCAAAGCATCTGATTTATTTCTAACCAAATAAACCCAAATATTTCTTGAATAATTATCAATTAAAGACAGAAAGTAAAAGTTACCTCCCTGTGTTGGTGTCCTTGTTGGTCCCTAAAGGTCCGTATGAATGTAGTAAAAAATGCCCTTAGACTTGTGCACTCCGGTGTTGAAGCTAACCCAATGTTGCTGCTCAAGAACACAGCTTTTATAGAAATTGAGTTTCTTTACCTTGTCACCATTAAGTAATCCATTCTTGCTGAGAACTTGTAGGCCTTCTTCACTTATATGTCCCAAGTGAGTGTGCCAAAGGGCTACCTTCTCGATCTTAGCCATCAAGCTTGCTGCTTGACCCTTGATGTCCGTGTCTCTGATCATCTCATATAGACCATCCTTCATTGCTGCTTTGATCACTATTAAAGATCCTTTGGCTACCTTGATCTTTCCTCTCTCTGCTTTGTATGTGTACCCTATGGAATCCAGTTGCCCCAATGAGATCAAATTCCTCTTCACATCTGAAAGATACCTTACATTCCTTAACAGCCTTACCATTCCATCAAACATCCTCAACTGGATGTCTCTTATCCCCCTCACTTGGTAAGAATTGTCATTCCCCAAGAAAACCCTTTCATCATTGGTTTCCTTGAAATTCTTGAACCAATCTCGGTGAGGGCACATATGATGAGTGCACCCGGTATCCAAGATCCATTTCCTGCTACCTACTTGCCCCTTTCTCACATCTGAGCACACAACAAAAACATCACCATCTAGCTGTTCTGTTTTGGCAACCGAAACCTCTCCATTCTTGGTATGGCTTCTTCCCTCTTCCCTCATCTTCTCCTTGCAATCTTTCTTAAAGTGACCCTCCTTATGGCAGTAGTAACATCTATTCCCTCCAAATCTCAGTTTGAAGTGTGCTTTCCCATGGATCTCTCCTCTACCTCTGTCCTAGTATTAGCCATGTATGTTGTTGTGCACTCTCCCATGGCTCTCTCCTCTACCTCTGTCCTGGTAGTAGCCATGTATGTTGCTGTGCACTCTTCTATGGCTCTCTCCTCTACCTCTACCCCGGTAGTAGCCATGTATGTTGTTGTGCACTCTCCTATGGCTCTCTCCTCTACTTTTGTCCCAGTAGTAGTCATGTATGTTGCTGTGCACTCTCCTATGGCTCTCTCCTCTACCTCTGTCCCAGTAGTAGCCATGAATGTTGCTGCCATACCGAGTTGCTGGTCTTCTTCTAATGAACAGCCCTTCTCCACTTGATGCACTCCTCATCTTCTTATCAAGATCATCTTGCAACTCTTTATTAGGATCACATTTAAAAGCAAAGATTCGTTTATGAAGATACCTCTTATTAAGGAGAGTCTTGGCAAGAAACAACTCATCTAGTTTCTTTAATATGACAGTTGGATCTTCAGAGTCTCCGCACTCCCTTGTGACATTATCCGACATGTGCAAGAAGATGGTGCTGTATGCCATCTTCTTCATCTCATTCCGCTGGTCCTTCGTGGTACTTGCTGTAGAAGCATCATCTTCTCCAATCGCCAAATCCACTTTCTGTTACATAAGAACAACCTTGATCTTCTGCTTCCAAAGGGAAAAATCTCCCTTTCGATCAAACTTATCAATACCAAAATTTGAACCCATCTTACGGAGAAGATCCCTTGATTTATGCAGCACCCACAAATGATTTCTAACTTCTTTTAAACCTCAAGAACACAGATCGAAGATTGATCTCAATACTATTCTTGAATTAACCTCAAGAACACGATCAGATCTTGATCTTTACTCCATTCTTGAATCACCCTCAAGAACACGATCAGATATTGATCTTAACTCTATCCTTGATTCACCTCAAGAACACGATCAGATATAGATCTTAACTCCGTTCTTGAATCACCCAAGAAGCTGACCTCCGATTCTTGGAGTTTTGACTCTGTCACCTTCTTGTTCTTGCTTCGATACCCGCCAATCTTGGCTCTAATCCCGCTATCCAAGGCTTTGATACCACTATTGTGGTATCTCCTCTAGCTCTGATACCACTGTTGGAAATTGTTGTGCGAAAATATACCTAAATAAATAGGTGAATAATCGTACTTTGTTTTACTTGCAAGTGCACAAGGTCAATAGTGTAGCATAGTGTGCGAATGCAAGATCATCTCCACAGGGATTGGTAAAGTTCGATTTAGAATTATATTTGCAATGTAAAAAGATAGAAATAATAAACTGAAGGGTGATTTGATAATAATAAAGACATAGGGTTTTGATATCCACCACTAGTCATACATTCCCGATTTTGTATAAGGTATCAGTGCTCTAGCCTTATTATGTGTACCTACTGGTTGCCAACCTAAGGGCATGGTATCTACTCCTTAAGCTATTGATTTCCCTAAGCAACGAGTTAGGCATGGTATCTACTCTAACTCTTTTCTTCCTTAAGGGATTCAGCATGGTATCTGCTTGAGTTGTTCCTTAAGAAAACATAGGTACTGTGGAAATCGACAACCACATGAGACCTAGGGCATGGTATCTACTCCCGGTTTCCCATGTTGATTAACCCGGGTATCCGGATAAGATGGTCCCTTGTTACTAATGTTAGACCCAGGACTCGGTCATCCAAATTGATCTAACTAACCCATCCATACCACATGCATACGTTGGCCTTACACATACATATGAGGAATTTAAATAAGCACAGGTGTTAATCAAGTTAAGTAACATAAAAAGCTATGCAAAGATTTAATCAATGAATAAAAATATGGGAATGCATAACTAGGGCTTCAATCGAGCCCTATAAGAGAGTTAGTTACACATACTAACTGAAGTAAACATAATTAAACAAAACATAAGGGAGAAGAATAAACCCGAGAGAAGAGGCGTCAATTCTCTCCCAAGCTCTCCACTCCAAGTAAAAGAAAAGAGAAAAGTGTTTACTATCTAAGGTGTCTTTTTGTGTGTGAGTTTACAAGTGTATTTATAGGTCCTTGAGAAGTCCTAATAGACTCATGAGTTTCTAAACTTTCCTAAAACACAAAACTCCTTTATTTCCAAAATAGAGTTATTTCCAAAATAAATTTATTTCCAAAATAGGGTTCTGCAGTTTACTATTCATGCTTGTACATTTGTGCTCGATCGCATGTGTCCTTGCGCTCGATCCTACAAGTGTGCGCACGATCGTATGTGCGCTCGATCGCATTGAATGTGCGCTCGATCGCACTTTGTCCAGAAAGTGCTTCAGGGCTTCTAGATTTCTTCCTTAAAGTGCCAAAACTGCTTTTTTTTCTCAAAGACCCTATAAAAACATGTAAAACACACAAATGGAGTAAAAGATACCAAATTAACGTAATAAAGGATCTAACAAGTGTAAATAAGGGGACTTAAATATGTATATTTAAGCGTCTATCACACCCCCAAACTTACATATTGCTAGTCCCTTAGCAATACTAAATTAAAAACTAAAACAAAAATATAGATAAATCCAATGTTCATAGTGTTTATAAAAAATCTAGATTTTACACAAAACAATGATGCACATTCATGAGCAAGCTTAACAAGTGTAAACATATATCTGCAATGAATAAGAGTTTTGAACGTAAATCATATTCACTAGGTATTTTAAGATATCACAAGATTGACTTTGGTGTGTGGTGATCAGCACATAAAAGGTTTGGTTTTCAAGAAATTCAAATAGGTAGTGTTTCGATGACTCAAGATTCACCAAACTTCCTATTAGAGTCAACAAATATGGCATAGACTTTTATTTGCAAGATTTTTGCCAAGTTAGTTCCCTTAAACTTTCTTGATGACTCGTGTAACGAGCATTTGGCCAATGACTCCCAAACCAGATGGTTTTAGGGCATTAGGTGTAAAGACACCCCTAAGGACTTACTAGCTCGAGTCAACAAGGCTACGAAACTAACTAATTTTTATGCTACAATTTAGAATTTTTCACCTTTTGACGTGACACTCAATGCTTACTGAGGCAAGAGGGCCAGTTACTCAGCGGAAAAATTCCTTTTTTTTTTTTAATGATCACTTAAGATTTTCCACCTTTTGACGTGACACTCAATGCTTACTGAGGCAAGAGGGCTAGTTACTCAGGGAAAGATTTGTTTTTATTTATCATTAGGAGCATTTTTTTCTTTTTGAGCATGAATCAATCTTTTCTATTTTTATATGCCAAAATGTCAATCTAATAGGTCATCTAGTTCATAGTCAAGCAAAAGAAACATACCAATCCAAAGAACATGTCATACCCCACACAACTATGTGCTAATGTGCTCGTGATAGTTCAAGTTAAACTTGTGAATTCTTAAATGCCAAAAGGGCAGTGATCTAGGTTCAAAACTTGTTTATTGACCTATATGTTCAAAGTGTTAAGCTCACTGACGAAGACAAATCATAACATTTTGTTTAGATCATAAAAAGTTTATTGGACATAATGAACAAGCATTTATCTATGAAAATAATAACAAAACAACAACAACAAACAAAAAAAATGTGGGACATAGTGAGTGTGTGAATGTGTCCCCATACCCCCAAACTTAAATTGCACATTGTCCCCAATGTGTGAATAGCATGGAAGGAGCTGACCTGGGAGATGAAGAACTGATGGCTGACATGGCTCGTAGCACACCCCCAAACTTCAACTTGATGTACTCACGTTGTCCTCGAAAAAGAAATAAAAACAGACATAAAATGGAAAACAAGTAATAAACAATAATAGAAAAGTAAACTATGAAATACTAATAATAAACTATGAAAAGGATATGCTTTGGGGTGCCTCCCATGAGCGCTAAGTTTAACGTTTTCAGCTAGACGTGGTACCCTCTCACTACTGGTCTCCAAGTGGTGCAGTCGAGAAGGAACCGGGTGTAGGAGGTGGAGGTTGACAGTTTAGGCATCATGGCAAGTTGCTGTCCAATGTGCGCTCGATCGCACTGTGAAGTGCGCTCGATCGCACTTGTGGCAGAGAGTGCGTATTCAGGGGTCTTACTGCCACTGACCTCAATAGAGGCACTTGAGCTACACGTTTATCAAAGTCTGAACTACTCAAATGCTCTCTATAGTAGCTTCATCATTTAGTCTTTTGGCAAAGAGTACTTAAAATTCACTGCATGTGGCTTAGGTGTTCTGGTTGCTGTTGCATACTGAACAATTTGGGGTGTTAAATCTTCATCCCTTGGTTGCACTATAATTTCTGAGTGTGGTGTGACTTTGTGTCCATGTACTGTGAAGGTCTGATTTCTTGCAGGCAACTGCTGCAATTCTAAGTTTGGTGCCTGGACAATAGATGAGAGAAAAGTAGTATTTGTATGCTCAAGATTTTCAAACGGAGGAGTGAACTTACTTGGATACTTTGGAAAGGCTTCAAGGAGGTGCACGGCTTCAAAAATGTCATCATAGACAGTTTCTAATGCTGGCTCAATATCAGGTCCTGTGAAGCTATGGGTGAGGGCGGCCTCCAATGGATCAATGTGATAGACCTGAAAAGCTTGCTTGATAGCACTTTGCAAAATAAATTCATTAACACATTCATCATCATTATCATCTTGGGGTAATTTCATTGCATCAAATATCTTAAATTCTATTGTCTCACCATTTACCGTCATACTTACAATACCCTTTTTTACATTAATTATTGTATCAGCCGTCCTCATGAAGGGTCTTCCTAAGATGATGGGCAGAGGTAATGGCATAGGGCATTCTTCCATATCTAACACAATGAAGTCAGCAGGCAAAATAAACTCTCCTACCTTTACCAATACATCTTCAAGTATACCTCTAGGTCTTTTGATGCTTCTATCTGCCAATTGCAAAGTGATAGAGGTTGGTTGAAGCTCCCCCAAATCTAGCTTTTCAACTACTGTGTATGGTAGTAAATTGACACTTGCTCCTAAATCTAGTAATGCTTTCTCAAATAACTGATCACCTATCCTACAGGGAACAGTAAAACTACCCGGATCTTTTAGTTTTGGTGGTAGTTTTCTTAACAAAATCGCACTTACCTCTTCAGTTAGAGCCACTGTTTCATGTTCTTGAAACTTTCTTTTATTAGTGCAACAATCTTTTAAAAATTTAGCATAGGAAGGGATTTGTTTAATTGCATCTAATAAGGGAATGTTAATTTCTACTTTTCTCAAAGTTTCAAAGATATCAAACAATTTATCTTTCTTTGGTGTTACTAACCTTTGAGGGAAGGGTGGTGCGTTCCACTTTTCTACTTCACTTACCTTGGATGTGGATGGCTTAGCTTGAGATGCTTGAGATGCTTAAGCTGGCTCATTAACTCCTATGATCTTCCCATTCCGGAGAGTTGTAACGGCTTTCAGCTGCTGATGTCTTCTTGGAGTTGGTAGTGTTTGTGCAGGAAGTTCTCCTTGCTGTCTTCCACTTAACTCCTTAGCCATTTGCCCCATTTGTACTTCCAGCCTTTGGATGGTTTGCTCATGCTTTGCAATTGTTTGTCTTTGTTGATCTTGTGAAGTTATCAATGTTGCCATTAGTTGTTGTTGCTGAGTGGCCAATTGTTTTACAAGACTTTCTAGATCATCCTTCTTGGGTTCTGGAACTGGTTGGGCTGCTTTATGACAGTTCCCTTGTTGCCCTTGAAGGTTCAAGTTGCTTTGATTGTTGCTCCATGAGAGGTTGGGGTGGTTCCGCCATTCAGGGTTGTATGTATTTGCATATGCATTGTTCGATCCCACATAGTTCACTTGCTCGGGATCTGTAGATGAATACAAATGGCAGGTCTCAGTAGTGTGATCAAATTTAGAACATAATGAACATACCTCGCGTTGTGTGACTTGTGGAATCGGTGAGGTGTTCTGAGCAGTCATGGCTTTTACAAGCATATCTAGTTTCCCCTCCATTCCATCTATCTGAGTTGGAATTCCACCAAGTAAGTTAACTTCATACGTGCCCTTGCTTTTTACTCCTTGTCTCCCTCTCGAGGAGAATTGCTGGGTGTGCTCACTTAAAGTCTCAAACAGCTCCATGGCTTCTTCACTAGTCTTCTCCATTAGCATACCTCCACAACCGGAATCCACTATACTTTGATTTATGCCACTCAAACCTTCATAGAAAGCTAGGACCAGCTCATCTTGAGGTAAGTTGTGATGTGGACATTTGAGTAGCAGCTCATTAAAGTGTCCCCATGCCTCGAAAAAAAGGTTACCATCTCTCTGTTGGAATGATTGAATCTCCTTCCTAATCTACCTTGTCTTTTGGGCTGGAAAAAATTTCTTTAGAAATCTATTGGATAGCTCTTCCCAAGTATGGATGGAGTCTGCAGGCAATGAATGATACCACATTTTAGCATTATCTTTTAATGAAAAAGGAAAAAGAATTAACCTGATTCCCTCTTGATCTAGGCCTTGAATATGCTGGAACTTGCAAAGATCGATAAATTCTCTGAAGTGCAAGTGTGGATCTTCGTTAGGAGTGCCCCTATAATGAGTCAAAGCATTTAAGATTTGCGGAGATATGTAATAATTTCCCGCCGTTTCAGGTTGATATGCAATGCATGATGGTTGATCAATGGTCCGAGGGATGAAGGATTGCTTCATCGGAACTCGTGCAGGTGGTTGCTGGTTTTCGAGCTGTTCCGCCATTTGTGTTTCGTTCTTGATTTCTCCTTTGTTCTCCTCAAAGTTGTCCCTAAGCCTTTGTCGGATGGTCCGTTCAAGCTCGGGAGCGAGGGAAAAGAATTCCGGATGTCGGGATCGAAGTCCGTGCATAAAGCAGAAAAACCAGTTTTAGTGCAGCAGTGCAACTCTGCTGCTCGGGTACTTTCTGCCCTAAATGCGCTCGATCGCACAGGAGCTTGCGATCGATCGCAAATTCCACAGAGAGTGCAAGTAGGGTTTCGTGCCTGAAACAGAAAACAACTTGATTTAAGTTTTGATAAAAGATGGTAAAAATAAAATAATAACAATTATAAAATGAAAGTAATCCTAAAAGGAACTTTTAGCGCAATCCTCGGCAACAGCGCCAAAAACTTGTTGTGCGAAAATATACCTAAATAAATAGGTGAATAATCGTACTTTGTTTTACTTGCAAGCGCACAAGGTCAATAGTGTAGCATAGTGTGCGAATGCAAGATCATCTCCACAGGGATTGGTAAAGTTCAATTTAGAATTATATTTGCAATGTAAAAAGATAGAAATAATAAACTGAAGGGTGATTTGATAATAATAAAGACATAGGGTTTTGATATCCACCACTAGTCATACATTCCCGATTTTGTGTAAGGTATCAGTGCTCTAGCCTTATTATGTGTACCTACTGGTTGCCAACCTAAGGGCATGGTATCTACTCCTTAAGCTATTGATTTCCCTAAGCAACGAGTTAGGCATGGTATCTACTCTAACTCTTTTCTTCCTTAAGGGATTCAGCATGGTATCTGCTTGAGTTGTTCCTTAAGAAAACATAGGTACTGTGGAAATCGACAACCACATGAGACCTAGGGCATGGTATCTACTCCCGGTTTCCCATGTTGATTAACCCGGGTATCCGGATAAGATGGTCCCTTGTTACTAATGTTAGACCCAGGACTCGGTCATCCAAATTGATCTAACTAACCCATCCATACCACATGCATAAGTTGGCCTTACACATACATATGAAGAATTTAAATAAGCACAGGTGTTAATCAAGTTAAGTAACATAAAAAGCTATGCAAAGATTTAATCAATGAATAAAAATATGGGAATGCATAACTAGGGCTTCAATCGAGCCCTATAAGAGAGTTAGTTACACATACTAACTGAAGTAAACATAATTAAACAAAACATAAGGGAGAAGAATAAACCCGAGAGAAGAGGCGTCAATTTTCTCCCAAGCTCTCCACTCCAAGTAAAAGAAAAGAGAAAAGTGTTTACTATCTAAGGTGTCTTTTTGTGTGTGAGTTTACAAGTGTATTTATAGGTCCTTGAGAAGTCCTAATAGACTCATGAGTTTCTAAACTTTCCTAAAACACAAAACTCCTTTATTTCCAAAATAGAGTTATTTCCAAAATAAGTTTATTTCCAAAATAGGGTTCTGCAGTTTACTATTTATGCCTGTACATTTGCGCTCGATCGCATGTGTCCTTGCGCTCGATCGTAGTGTGCGCTCAATCCTACAAGTGTGCGTACGATCGTATGTGCACTCGATCGCATTGTATGTGCGCTCGATCGGACTTTGTCCTGAAAGTGCTTCAGGGCTTCTAGATATCTTCCTTAAAGTGCCAAAACTGCTTCTTTTTCTCCAAGACCTAATAAAAACATGTAAAACACACAAATGGAGTAAAAGATACCAAATTAACGTAATAAAGGATCTAACAAGTGTAAATAAGGGGGCTTAAATATGTATATTTAAGCGTCTATCAGAAATCACCTTGACAAGATGCCTAGGTGGTGATCTTCCAAGCACCAAAGTCTAGAATGACTTGTAAAGAAATGAAACAGCAAACGAAAGCAAGAAAAAAAAGAACACCAGCAATTTGTTATTGAGGTTCAGCAATAGCCTACATCCCCGTGAGTTCCTCCGAACTCGCTACACTAAATCTCAATGGTTCTTTTACAGGCACAACAACCCTCTTCAAGAAACCCAAGTTCTTGAAGAACCAAGAAGATAAGATGAAAAAGATAAGAGCTATTATAAAGCCCTCTATCTAATCTATGCTACTCTCTCTTCTAAACAACCAGCCTCTCTACAATGAGTCTCTTTTGTGTTTAGTGTCTTTGCACTCTCACACACCACTCATTCACATCACATATCTTACAAGTTACATTACATCACATTGTTATTGAGAATGAAGCTAGGTGACCTTTTATATAGTGCACCAACTTCTTGACCAATCTTGAGTGTCATTCTCCACCCTTAGATCTTGATGACCAATCAATTATGGCCCTCCATCAATCCTAAGTGATGTTGTGCATTTTGGACTTGTACCCATGCACTTAACAAAAGACTAAATTAAGTTAATCATGTGTGCATCAGTGTGCCTAGCGCCTAAGCCTCCAACAGGGAGCACTACGGCCTTGGGAAAAACACCTTTTCACCACTTTCTGGGCACCGTGGCCTTGGGTAGGGGGTGTCGTGGCCTTGGCCTTCCTCCAGCATCCTCACTTACTGGGTGCCACAGCCTGGGAGGAGCAGGACTGCAGCGCACACTAATGTTGGACCCTTCAAAGCTATGCACACTTCTTTGTCTTGTTGAAAGGAGAGGTGTGCACACACCCAAAGTGAGGCACACACTTGTGTGCACTCCTTTAACATGCTGAAATTAATTCTTCCATCTCTTGTTTAAACCTTAACTATGTTTAAACCATGTTTAAACCTTAGAAAAATACCAACAGATTCTAAAACGAAGTGCACCAATCATTGTGGAGATGATCTCGCATTTGCACACTATGCTACTGTTTACCTTGTGCACTTGCAAGTAAAACAAGTGTGATTATTTGCTTATTAATTTAGGTAGATAATTATACAACAGTCTCTTCCTTGGAGATTGCTCATTGGGAGGGTGCCCTCACTCTGGTGCCCTTCATCCCCGAGGGAAGTGATGGAGAGGAGGATGAGGGAGAGACTTCTGGGAAGGAGGACGAGGTTGACTGTGTGTTGATAAGTATGAGGGAAGATGCCATGACAATTGAGAGGGAGGAATTGATGTTCGATACTAACTTTATTTCGAGTAAGATGGGAGAGGCTGAGCATCCGGGGATAAGGATGGCGTATAGGATCCCCATGGAGTATGCCCTAAGGGCACCAGAGGGTGGAGAGAGGGCTTCTAATGCCCTTCCAAGCCGTGCTCCTTATGAGCTATGCATTTACGAACATCACATAAAGGCCGAGCTTAGGTTCCCTCTTCACCCGTTCTCCTGTTCGGTGCTCAGATACTTCGGTATCTTGCTGAGCCAGCTGGTGCCTAATTCAGTGCCACTGATAATGGCTTTTATAGCCGTGTGTAAGGAAGTGGGCGGGGTCGTGAACCTCAATGTTCTTAAAGCCCATTTCCAGATAGCCAAGCATGGGCAGATGGGCTGGGTTGTGGTGAGCTTGAGGGCTAGGAAGAGCATTTTGAAGAAGAAGTCGTCTTCCATAAAGAGGTGGAAGGGGTCGTTCTTCTTCATCAGGAGTGCTGAAAGCTTCAACGTCCCCCTCGGATGGAGTCTAGATCGTTCTGGAAAATACAAGAAGTCACACCTTCTACACCGAGAGTAGGAGACATTGAAGGCAATGCTAGTCACGCCTCTGGATACCGAGGTCCTAGGGGATAATGATGAGCTTCACAGGCGCGGCTTCTGCCCTCACAGCCTTCCAGCTAACTTAGAGCATGGTAAGCACTTGGTTTTATTTGTTGTTTGTTTTCTTCAAGTTACTAATACTCATCCTTTATGCAGAGATAGAGATGGCTGCCCAAGCAAGGGAAAGGGCCAAGCATATGGCCAGGGAAAAGAAGCGGGTCGGGGAAGCCAATGGCTCTACCTCGGAGCAACAGAAGAAAAAGAAAGCCCAGGCTTCAACCACAATGCCTATCTCAGTGAAGAGCCCCCCAAGGCCTCCTGTTCCAGATGCGTGGACCACTCCTGTCGCGCCCATTCCACCGTAGGAACTATCTTCTTCTAGGGAGGGGTCCGGAGCGACTGCTACCTTCGTGCCTCGGTGGGCACTAAAGGTCGATGACTTGGTGTTTGCATATCCGAGAGTCACCTGGGAGCACTTCATCATGGGGGTCCCTCCCCGTGAAATATTAGAGCTTTCGAGGAAGCCCTTCGAGGCTCTGTGCTCGGCCGTAGAGGCCATGACCTCTCAAGTATACTTCTTCCCCCCTCAATCTTAGTTCTTTTTTTTTTAATTTCCAAACCATTTTTTATAACACTCCTTGTTACTTGCCTCAGACTGGGGTCCTCCTAGGGGTTTTTGCTCATAGCAGCGTTGATATGGCCGAGTGCTTGGCGAAGGCCGAGCAGAAGCTTGATGAGACCCGGGATCTCGTTTGGGCCCTGTCCTCTTCTCTGGAGGCTACCGAGAGGGCCAAGGAGGACATCATCATGGAGAGGAATCACTGGTGCCGGGTTGAGGATGCCCTGAGGATGGAAATGGACCTTGCCCAAGCCGAGGCAGAGGAGGTCCTATGCAAGGTCATGGAGGAGAAAGAGGCGCTGATAGAGGAGGTTGGAAGCCAATTCCTCGAGGGCTTTAATAAGGCTAGGAGGAAGGTCGAGGCCTTCTTTCTAGAGGTTGACTTTTCTAGACTAGAACTGGAGTCCTCTGGTGAGGATGGTGCGGTCGCCGCTGGTGGTGATGCAGAGGACACGGTTGGAGCCGAGCCTCAGGAGGCAGATAACGCCTGTCTTATGTAGCTGAAAGTTTTATGTATATGGAGGCCGATAATGCCTGTCTTATGTAACTGAAAGTTTTATGTAATGAAATCGGTGTTTTCATAAACTTGAGTTTATTATTCTTCGTTTCTCTTTTTTACACTTCTTGTTACTGATAAATTTACGGAGATTCTCCACGTTCCATGTATGTGGAACGAGCTTGCCATCTAACTACTCAAGTTCGAAGGTGTCAACCCAGCATACTTTCCAGATCCTGTACGGGCCTTCCCAATTTGGAACGAGCTTTCCTGTTTCCTGAGGACGGGTGATTACGCCCAAAATAGTAACGCAGTTGTTGTAACACGGCTTTGGGATGTCAATTCCACAGGGAAACAAGTTAACTATAAAGAAAGATGTAAACCTTAATATGAGACGATATAATCAAAATAAGTAAAGAATCTGAAATTGATGATGAAGTAATTGTGTAGGTTGTAAAATATGATAGAGGGACAACAAGGATCCGAGAATCCTCCCTAGGTTCGTTGCCCTAATCCTAGCTTGATTCAGTTTTTTTTATCTCGAATGTACGTTTCACATCCCAAACAAGCAATCGAAAAATATTTAATGAGAACATGTATAAACCCTAATATGATCGTAATGAAATACTTCTTATTTTCGATTTATGCACATATGATCTATCCTATAGGTTTATCAAGAAATGACAATATATCTTTGTCGACAATATTGCAGTAATGGACAAACCTAAAGGCTAGATTTACCAGACTCAATTATACCCAATAATCTTGACATAAGAGAAGCATGACTAAAGTTATATCAAGAAAAAAAAAGACACAATCACTGGAATAGATAAAATATTATAATTAGATAAAGAAGTAAATCATGACAATGTTTGACAATAAATTCTTATTAAAACTGAACCAAATAAGGGTAGATAGGGACAACTACACCTAGGGATTCATCCCTTCGCCTTGCTAGGAAGTTAGTTAGTCATGGTGTTCATAGCTAAACACTTTTGTGGATGAGCTATCGTTTTGAGTTTTCTGGCTTTTTTTCTCAGCCAAGATCCCCTTTCTCTTAAACCCCAAGTATCCTATTTATAGTACAAGAGTCCAAGGGTGTTTTTGAGTTTATTCTAATGTTTAAAAACCCTAATTAAAGTCTAACTCGGAGATGCAAATCCGTGTGCGCGCTGCGGTGCTGCTGGGGAGCACCGCGGTGCTAGGCATATTCTGGATTGGGCGAGCTTCTGTGCACTGCAGTGCTGTTGAGGAGCACCGCGGTGCTGGCTGGATGTTCACAATGGGTGAGTTTCTGGGCACCACGGTGCTGGCCTTTTTGCTGATTTTCTTCATGCTTTGCCTCTCCGCAGCCACTCCTATGCTTCGTCGTGCATGGAACCTTGGTGCTTTTAAACAACGATCGCTTCTTCTCCTCTTTGGACTCAAAATACTTGAAATTGTACTGGAATAAGTTAGTGATCAAATAATATTCTTTAAGAGTTATCAACACACAGGAGTGCAATATAGACCGAGAAGAATCATAAAATGCTAACAATTAAACATCGTTGAGGTGCATTTTATGGCTTTTATCACAACCCCCAACTTGCTTATTGCTAGTCTCTAGCAATTCAAGCGGAAACAAGAGATGAATTCCATGGTGGGAGTCAAAAACAAAGTAAAGCACTACTAGTGTTAACCAAGAGTAAGTCACTTTTGTCTCAAACATTGCACACAACATACAGCACATATTATCATTAAATATCACTCAAATCCAAAAATAATCCAAACATCGATCTTGCAATCGTTATTGACTCTTAACATCCATCTTACCACAATCCAATAATCTGTACACTCAGATGATTTTATGCATCACATTCATGAATACAAGTCTTGGTCTCTAAAAACATAACAAATTGTGTGACATCAATCACATAAACAAACTCCATAGGCTTACTTTTCAAACCATTCTCCACTATTGTAGAAAAATCACATTACATTGGATCAATAGGTCTTTAATAAGCTTGTAATGTTAGGCTAAGGTAAAGGTTAAGAAAGGATGGGAAAGATTTACAAGTAAAAGAACTCAATCTCTTAGCTTTAAACATAACCACTTTTAAGCACTAGATAACCTTACTTCAACACCCAACTTTTTCAACCATTTTTTGAGTATTTTTCTCAAATCACCACTTTTCTTTTCTTTTCTTCTTTCTTTGCCATAATTCACTTTTTTTTTCTTTTGTATTTTGGCATAAGACCATTCACCTCTTTTTTTTTTTCTTTTTTTTAAGGCTTCTTTTCTTTTCCATAACCCTAAACTTATCTCCTTTAGTGTACTTGGGTTATGGTTTCCATATTTCCTTCCTTACTCCTTTTAAGTGCTTCTCAATAAATGTGTTTAGCTAAGTTCTTTGAAGAGAAAGGTAAGTATAAAATATTCTCTTTAGGCTCGTAAGGGTGAGTAAATGGGCTATTTGAAAGAAACAAGGCTCAAATCGGTGACTAGCAGTAAATATAGCAATGGTAGGTTTTTTACAGGCTCAAACGGTCCAAAATGGCCTATATCATATCCTAAGGAATGTACATTCTAGAAATTTGCCTCAAGTGGTTATTAAGTAAGTTCTAGAGCTTGTCAAAACGGTAAAAATATTCACGAAATAATCACACATAAAAGTTTTCTAAGTGTTTAAGATTAATCATACAATCTTACCACAAACTAGAGTCACTAACCAAATCAAGGTTGACACTTAAAGTATTTTTGAATTGAAACAAAATTTAACTTCTTCTAAATGCTGTATGTTATCTCAATTAAGCTTATATCATTGACATGTGAATTACATCCAAGGCAAACACAAATCATACTTAAAACAGAAGGTAAGGGGAGGTAACACCAAACAATTTAAAGAAATATGTTTCCTCCACCCCCAACTTAAAATTTGCATTGTTCTCAATGTTTAAAGAGAGAGTAAAGAAAAACTCCCTTTTGTGAGCATGAGTGCACAGGTGCTAGACAATGTGTACTACCAGGTGAAGTGCTTGCCATTATACTTGCTGAAATTCCAATCTACAACATAGAACAAGACAACAAAAAGAAAACAACTTTGGTGTACCCTTAAGATTCTCACCATATGTTAGGTTAGTACATAAAATAAAATAAAAAGAAATAAAGGAGGAAAGTAAAAATAACCGAAATGAAGACACACTAAACAAACAAAATAAAGAACCTAACTAATCCTCTAAATTCTCATCCTCCTCTTCATTCTCTTCACCTTCCTCAGGAGTGGGATCAAAAATGAACCCGGATAGGGTGGCATAGTAGGGAAGTGATCCATATTACAACCAGTAGCGGAGGCAAGGTGCTGGCACATCTGACCAAAAGAAGAGTAGACCCCGGCTTGATAATCGGCTTGCTGAGCCAAGAATCTTATCTTATCGAGTCAATATTTTGTCTTGACGATCTATCCTATCAAGCAACAATTTATTATGCTCGTCAAAACGACTCTCTAGACTCTCAAGGCGCTCGATAATAGTGAAAGGCCTAGAGGAAGAAGGATGGTCAGTAGAGGTTGCTCCCTCTCCCAGAATTGGCGGCCTTGAGGCTTTAATCTATGCTAACAAGCTATCATCAATGGGTCTTTTGAGTTCTTGGGCCTCTTCATCAGGGTTGTATTAGACTTCAGCTCGGATGCACAATTGGGTTATTAAAGAAGGAAAATATAATCCGAGCTTTTGTCTAATAGTGTGTTTGATTGAATCATGTATGACTTAGCCGACATCGATAGTCATTCCCATTAAAATTGCATAGACTAACATAGCTTGCTTAACAGTTAAGGCACTATAATGTAAAGCAGGCATCATCCTCTAACATATAAAATATTCCCAAGCTCTAGCAGTGACATTGAGAGAAGTACCGGGCAAAGTGACAGGGAGATCACCCGTCATTTTCCATGTAGTGCTCGGAATACAAAGAGTAGTGCAAATCTCTTCATAATTGATGGTGGACACATATAAACTATACTCACTATACTTAATGTCAGGTAATCCATAGAAGTTATTAATGGATGTGCTGCTAAAAGAGACTATTTGTCCTACTCTCACTTCACCATTCCTATGCTCGGGTGCATTTGCGTAAAATTCTCTAACCAAATTTGGGAGGGAGTGAGAGGATTGTCTTGTAAATATGTCCCAATTCCTATCTAGCATAATTCTAAATAAGGTCGAATTTCCCCTCTCGGTGATGTTGAATCCTCTTTCGGGAATGGGTTTTCGACTTTGCAACATACTAATATATCTCTCATTTGCTTCAAAACTCACAAATTTTGTCTCATCATACTCTTGTTGTGGTCTCCCCCTAGGTCTCTTTGTCTTAGGTGCCATGGAAATCAAATTTTTAGAATAATAGACTTAAGGCAAAATATAACCACTAAATAGCACAAATGCACAATAAAATGGAAGAAAGTGGTCTTACTTGATGTCCATAGTGGAGAGAAGAAAGACTATCTACCTCTTGAAGTGTTCTTGATGAACCCAATTGTCTTCTTATAACCAAGCTTTAGAGAGAGAGTGCTAGCAAAATCAGTAACAAAAGTGAGCAATTTAGTAAGAAATGATGTATAAACAAGAAAGTTTTGAGTGCAAGTGATTGAGCAAGTAAGGATGTGTTTCAAAGTGGAGGGATGAGGTAGTGTGCTGCTGGTTTTGTTAAAGAAAAAATGAGGAAGAAGGCTTTAAAATGGCTTTTATTGTGTAGAATTAGGGTTAGGTAGGTGCTGGGCTCGAGCTAGTGTCGTGCAGTGTGCTGCAATGCTGGGCTTGGCGTGCTGGGCCTGGCGCTGTGTGCTGCGCTGTGCGCTACGACGTTGGGCCTGGTGTTGCTGGGCACCGCGGTGCACACTGGTGCCCAAAAATTATGTTCTTAGTTGCCAACAGAAAAATAAAATAAAGTTAAAAAGTAAATTTGAAAAATTAAATTAAACTAAAAGAAAAAACTAACAATTGAGATTGAATAAAATGTAATTAAAAACAAAATAAACAAATCAAAAGAAAAATAAATGAAAACGTACCTGTGTGGTAAAGTTAAGGGAAATAGACCGGATCCATAAGTGGAATGTCTTCCACCTCCGGATCTGGCCTATTGATTAAGATCTTAAGGCATTGACCATTCACTTTAAAAATTTGACCGTCCTTAGTGTCTTCAATTTCCACCGCTCCATTTTCAAAAACATGTTTTACTATGAAAGGACTGGTCCATCTTGACCGAAGTTTTCCTGGATGCTTATGGAGTCTAGAATCATATAAGAACACCCGATCATTGGGTTTAAATGTTTTCCTCAAAATGTTTTTATCATGGAATGCTTTCATCTTGGTCTTATAGATTCTAGAGTTCTCATAAGCATCGTTTCTTAATTCCTCTAACTCGGTCAGTTGATACTTCCTAAGCTTACCCGCCTCTCCTATGTCAAAATTAAAAGATTTGATGGCCCAATAAGCTCAATGCTAGAGCTCCATGGGTAAGTGGCAAGGCTTTCCAAAAACAAGCCTATAAGGTGACATGCCTAAGGGTGTTTTAAAAGTAGTACAGTAGGCCTAAAGTGCATCAACAAGTCTCAAAGACCAATCCTTGTGATCCGGGTTAACCGTTTTTTCTAAAATTTGTTTAATTTCCCTATTAACGAGCTCTACTTGTCCACTAGTCTGAGGATGATAGGTAGTAGAAATTTTATGTAACACCCCATATTTTCGCATTAAAGCTTCAAAAGAACGGTTACAAAAATGTGTACCTCGATCACTAATTATAGCACGTGGTGTACCAAATCGAGATAACACATTTTCTTTAAGAAATTTGATTACCGTTCTATTATCATTGCTTCGGCAAGCTGCTGCCTCTACCTACTTAGATACATAATCTATTGCCACAATGATATATTGGTATCCAAAGGAAGGAGGAAAGGGTCCCATAAAATCGATGCCCCAACAATCAAAGATTTCAATTACTAAAATAGGGTTTAAGGGCATCATATTTCGACGGGACACAGCTCCTAACTTTTGACACCTTTCACATGAGTGACAGTAGGTGTTTGTATCTTTAAACAAGGAAGGCCAATAAAATCCACATTGCAAAATTTTTGAAGCAGTTTTTTTCATTTAAAAGTGGCCTCCACAAGCTTAGGAGTGACAAAATTCTAAGACACTTGCAATCTCTTCATTAGGGATGCAATGCCTTAGAATTTGGTCAGGGCAATACTTGAAAAGATAGGGGTCATCCCAATAGAAATTACATACCCCGTATACGAATTTCCTCTTTTCTTGAGTGCTCCAATCTATTGGTATCTCACCTGTAGCCAAATAATTTACGATGTGAGCAAACCACGGTAGAGAAGAAATGGATAGTAATTGCTCATCGGGAAAATCATCCTTGATTGGAATTTCATCACAAGTGTCCTTGAAAGTAAGTCTCGGAAGATGATCAACCACTACATTCTCCACTCCTTTTTTGTCTTTGATGGTGATGTCAAATTCTTGTAGGAGGAGGATCCATCTTATTAGTCGTGCTTTAGCATCCTTCTTTGTAAGAAGGTACTTGAGGGCTGCATGATCTGTAAAAATAAGAATAGGAGAACCAATTAAATAAGCACAAAATTTGTCTAAAGCAAATACTACAGCTAGTAATTCTTTTTCAGTTGTGGAGTAATTCATTTGGGCATTATTTAAAGTTTTACTAGTATAGCAAATGACAAATGGTTTTCCCTCTCTTCGCTGTCCAAGAACAGCACCTACAACGTAGTCACTAGCATCACACATGATTTCAAAAGGGAAAGTCCAATCCAGTGACTGCATTTTAGGTGCGGAAGTAAGCTTGCCGATCAGTATTTGGAATGCTTCTTGACAAGCTCCTGTCCATTCAAGGGGAATGTCTTTAACTAGGAGGGCACATAGTGGTCTAAATATGTTTGAAAAATTTTGTATGAATCTCCTATAAAAACCAGCATGACTAAGGAAATACCTCACATCCTTTATTGTCTTAGGTGTAAGCAATTTAGAGATTAATTCAATATTAGATTGATCAACCTCTATTCCTTTAGAAGAGACAATATGCCCTAAGACAATGCCGGATGGTACCATGAAATGGCATTTTTCTCAATTTAAAACCAATTCTTTTTCCTCACAGCGAATTAATACTCTTTCTAAATTCATTAAGCATGCTTCAAATGAAGATCCAAAAACAGTTAGGTCATCCATAAAAACCTCCATGCAACTTTCAACCATGTCACTAAAAATGCTCATCATGCAGCATTGAAAAGTAGCAGGGGCATTACATAATCCAAATGGCATTCTGCGAAAAGCATAGGTGCCAAAAGGGCAAATAAAAGTGGTTTTTTCTTGGTCTTCTAATGCAATTTCTATTTGATAATAACCAGAATAACCATCTAGAAAACAGTAAAAGGGATGACTAGCTACACGCTCAAGAATTTGATCAATAAAAGGGAGTGGGAAGTGGTCTTTTCAGGTGGCAGCATTTAATTTTCTGTAATCGATTCACATACGCCACCAGGTCACAAGTTTGGTAGGGATTAGCTCTCTTAGGTCATTCTTTACTACTCTGACTCCGGACTTTTTAGGGACGACTTGTGTAGGACTTACCCATTTACTATCAGCTATAGGATATATAATACCCGCATCCAACAATTTCAGCACTTCATTTTTCACTACTTCTTTCATAGTGGGGTTAAGCCTACGTTGAGGGTCTCTACGAGGACTAGCTCCTTCATCCAAATTTATTTTATGGGAGCAAATTAGGGGACTAATTCCCTTTAAATCAGCCATGCTCCAACCTAGGGCTGATTTGTGTGCATTCAAAGTTTGAAGTAGTTTCTCACCTTGGGTCTCAGATAATTCAGAAGAAATAATAACAGGAAAGGTATCACCTGGATCGAGAAAAGCATGCTTTAAGCCCTTAGGTAGCGGCTTTAGTTCGACCTTAGGTGCTTCCACACTTGAGAGGACTTGTGTCTTGCTTCTTTCGGGCAGCTTCTCAAACCTTGGTTGCCATGCCCGATTGCTATAATCCTGAGATTTGTCAAAAACAACACAAATATTAATCATATCAGTTTTATCATCAAATAAATCTATCTCACGATTAACAAGAAAATTCTTAAGAGGATTGTAATCATGAGCTAAGGAAACTCCCTCATTTATGAGTGACTCAATCATGTAAAGCTGGTGGTGTTCATCCTCATCTTCGGGTTGCTTTGCAACATTGAAAATATTAACTTCAAGTGTCATGTTGCTAGAGGACAGTTTCATGAGTCAATTCCTACAATTTATTACAGGATTCGCAGTAGCAAGGAAAGGTCGACCAAAATCAAAGGGATTTTAGAGTTAGTGTCAACAGCAGAAGTAGTATCAAGAATTAAGAAATCAATAGGATAATAAAATTTATCAATTTGAATCAAGACATCCTCTACCACACCCCAGGGTACTTTGACTGGACGGTCAGCCAATTGCAATACCACGCCGGTTGGTTTGATTTCTCCTAACCTCAGCTGTAAGTAAATGGAGAATGGCATCAGGTTTACACTAGCTCCTAAATCTAGCAAGGCTTGTCCAATCTCATGATTTCCAATGCTTCAAGTAATTGTAGGACAGCCCGGATCCTTGTATTTTGGGGGAATTCTTTGCTCAATTAACGCACTAGCTTGCTCAGTTAGGAACGTCATTTTCTTGACATGGTGTTTCCTCTTAATGGTGCATAAATCCTTGAGAACTTTTGCATAGGTAGGGACTTGTTTAATCACATGCAAAAGAGGAAGATTAAGTTTCACTTGCCTTAAGTTCTCAAGGATTTCATTATTTATTTCCAGATTTTTTTTGGATTTTAAGGCTTGGGGGAATGGTGCCTTAACAGAATTTTTGGTCACTTCAGGGTCTTTAAGCAACTCGGCTTCACTATTAGTTTGACCCTTTTCCACATCCTCGAATTTATTCATTGGTGGGATATGCAGTGACTTGCCACTTCGGGTCACAATGGCATTTACATATTTCAAATTTTCTTGTGCTATATGTTGACCGTGAGGTATAAACTGAGCTTGGGAAGGAAACTTACCTTGCTCAGTCACACTTAAGGAGCCCATTAATTCAGACACTTGGCTCCTTATTTCTTTGTTCTCCTCAACCACTTGTGTAATTAATGCCTCACACCTCTGGTTTGTTTTACCTTTTGCTTCTATGAAAGCATGTAAGGTGTCTTCTAGAGAGTTCCTAGAGGATGAGAGTGCATGATAAGGTGCTGGGTATGATCTAGGGGGCTGTGCATGCTGCTGGTTTTTAAATTTCTAGCTGAAGCTGGGATGATTTAGCCACCCTGGATTGTAAGTGTTAGAGAAGGGTGCTTGAGGCTTCTTGTACATGCCTAAGGCATTACATTTTTCCTCGTACAGCCTTCTCATGTCAACAAATGTGGGGCAATCTTGAGCATGATGATCAATCCCACCACACACAAAACATGGTTCTAATGGTTCAGCTTGATTAACTATGTGTGTTGGTTTTTTTTTTTTTTAGTGCCTCTAACTCCCTAGTAAGCATCTCAACCTTGGTCTTAAGATTAACCTCTTCCCTAAGATGGTAGATTCCTCTACCAATAGGGTTTCCTATAGGTCATGACCTATTTGTGCTTTTAGTAGCACTAGGTCCAGTCCATGTGTGAGCTTTTTCAGCAAGCACATTGAGGTACTCAAAAGCCTCATCAGGGTCTTTTTGCAGAAATTCACCATTGCACATCATCTCGATAAATTGGCGCTCTCTATAGGTAAGACCCTCATAGAAATAGCTCACTAAGCGCCAATTTTCATACCCATGATGTGGACACATACTTAATAGCTCTTTAAATTTCTCCTAAGACTGATACAAAGTCTCGTTTTTCTTTTGTGCAAAGGTGGAGATTTGTCTTTTCAATGCATTGTTTTATGTTGAGGGAAGTATTTGTTAAAAAAGACTTGGGTCATATTATTCCATGACCCAATAGATCGTGGTCTCAACAAGTATAACCAACTCTTAGCTTTATCCTTCAAGGAGAAAGGAAAAAACTTGAGTTTCATGATATCATTGGTTGCCTCTTGACTATGGAAAGTCGCAACTACTTCCTCAAATTCTCTAATGTGTACATATGGGTTTTCGTTTTCCAGACCATGAAAAGTGGGAAGTAATTGTATCATCCTCGGTTTAAAGTCTTGATGGCGGGTGTTGGCTGAAAACATAATACACGATGGTGTGGCTGTCCGGCTAAGATGTAGGTAGTCTTTAAGTGTCCTAGCAACATTTTCATTAGGGTTTTCAGCCATGATAACAAAGTTTTCTAAATTTTCTGTGGGGTGAACACTAGAGTTTGATCTAAGCGAGGTCACTAACAGACGTGGAAGGGAAAGGTATCTCTATTTCGGGTCCCTTAATGAATCTCCCTCTCGAATCTCTCGGTCTGAGCATACACCAACTGATTTTAAAAGAAATAAATAGAACATAACAAAATAAAGGAAAAAATCAGAATATAAAGGAATGATAGTACCGTCTTGTCTTATAGTTGACAAACTTCCTTATGAGTAAGTGCGTTTCCCCGGCAATGGTGCCAAAATTTGATTACGCCCAAAACAGTAACGCGGTTGTTGTAGCACGGCTTTGGGGTGTCGATTCCATAGGGAAACAAGTTAATTATAAAGAAAGATGTAAACCTTAATAGGAGACGATATAATCAAAATAAGTAAAGAATCTGAAATTGATGATGAAGTAATTGTGTAGGTTGTAAAATATGATAGAGGGACAACAAGGATCCGGGAATCCTCCCTAGGTTCGTTGCCCTAATCCTAACTTGATTCAGTTGTTTTTATCTCGATTGCACGTTTTACATCCCAAACAAGCAATCGGCAAATATTCAATGAGAACATGTATAAACCCTAATATGATCGTAATGAAATACTTCTTATTTCCAATTTATGCACATATGATCTATCCTATAGGTTTATCAAGAAACGACAATATATCTTTGTCGACAATATTGCAATAATGGACAAACCTAAACGCTAGATTTACCAGACTCAATTATACCCAATAATCTTGACATAAGAGAAGCATGACTAAAGTTATATCAAGGCAAAAAAAGATACAATCACCGGAATAGATAAAATCTTATAATTAGATAAAGAAGTAAACCATGACAATGTTTGACAATAAATTCTTATTAAAACTGAACCGAATAAGGGTAGATAGGGACAACTACACCTAGGGATTCATCCTTTCGCCTTGCTAGGAAGTTAGTTAGCCATGGTGTTCATGGCTAAACACTTTTGTGGATGAGCTGCTGCTTTGAGTTTTCTGGCCTTTTTTCTCAGCCAAGATCCCATTTTTCTTAGACCCTAAGTATCCTATTTATAGTACAAGAGTCCAAGGGTGTTTTTGGGTTTATGCTAATGCTTAAAAACCGTAATTAAAGTCTAACTCGGAGATGCAAATCCATGTGCGCGCTGCGGTGCTGCTGGGGAGCACCGCGGTGCTAGGCATATTTTGGATTGGGTGAGCTTGTGGGCACCGCGGTGTTGTTGAGGAGCACTATAGTGCTGGCTGGTTGTTCACAATGGGTGAGTCTCTGGGCACCGCGGTGCTGGCCTTTTTGCTGATTTTCTTCATGCTTTGCCTTTCCGCAGCCACTCCTATGCTTCGTCGTGCATGGAACCTTAGTGCTTTTAAACAACGATCACTTCTTCTCCTCTTTGGACTCAAAATACATGAAATTGTACTGGAATAAGTTAGTGATCCAATAATATTCCTTAAGAGTTATCAACACACAAGAGTGCAATATAGACCGAAAAGAATCATAAAATGCTAACAATTAAACATCGTTGAGGTGCATTTTATGGCTCTTATCAACAATACACTTCCCTTTTCTGAAGGATGAGATCGTGCAGTTTGAAGTTCCTACTTCGTCTAGTCTTTTCTTGATACCTTGGAAGAGTGTTTTGTTGGTTACCTCGGCCTAGCCATCGTTAGCTTGTGGATTTCCGACGAACGAGAATCGATGTTCGATGCGGAATGGGCCAAGAATGTCCATTCCCCACATGGCGAATGGGAGAGGACTGGTGATCGAGGTGAGGGAGTTGGCTGGTTGATGCTGCATGGGAGCGTGCTGCTTGCAGCTCTTGCATTTTTTGACCAAATCTGCTGCATTCTCTCTCATTTTGGGCCAATAATACTCTTGTCGGAGAACTTTGAAGGCTAAGTCTTGAGCCTTTAAGTGATTTCCACATATCCCTTCGTGGACCTCTCGGAGAGCGTAGTCGGCTTCGAGTGAATTGAGGCACCTTAAATAAGGCATAGTTAGAGCCCTCTTATATAACTGCCCATCTATGACCATGTACTGGGAGGCACGAGAGATTAGCTTTCTGGCTTTATTCTTCTGTTCGAGGACTTTCCCATTTCTCAGGTACTAGAGGATCGGGTCGATCCATGTTTTTTTCTCTGCTACTGGCAGGACTGGGGCTTCTTCTATGCTCGGGGTGGAGAGAGTCTCTAGGTAGACGGCTTGAGTTGGCTTGAGGTGCCGGGAGGAGGCCAGGAGGGCCAAGGCGTCTACCTTGGAGTTTTCTGCTCAGGGGACCTGAGTTATCCGTGATGTCTTGAATTTTGTGGCGAGCTCTTTTGCTTTTTCGAGGTATCAGGTGAGCTTCTCCCCCCGGGTCTCGAATTCCCCCGTTACTTGGCTTACCACCAACTATGAGTCGTTGTACACGTCTAAAACTTCGGCGGTCAGTGCTTTCGCTAATCTCAGGCCGGCCAGTAGGGCTTTGTATTCTGCCTCGTTGTTGGAGGTCTTGAATTCAAATCTTAAGGCATATTCGACCATGAAGCCGTCGGGGCTGCAAAGAATGATTCCTACTCCATTTCCTGTGGTATTCGAAGATCCATCTACATGGAGGGTCTATCCCGGAAGTGATTCATCAGACATCGATCCTACTCCCTTGCTTGGGTCGATTGAGAGGGTTGTTTCGAAGATGAAGTCAGCCAAAGTCTGACCCTTGATTGCCTTTTGAGGGCAATATCAGATATCGAATTCTCCTAGCTCTACTGACCACTTTACCATTCTCTCGGAAACATTCAGGTTGTATAGGACTTGCCTTAAGGGCTGGTCAATCATGAGGATTGTGTGCACCTAGAAATATGGTTAGAGTTTTCGCACGACTACTATGAGGGCGTAAGCTACCTTCTCTATAAGAGGATACCTCACCTCTGATTCATGGAGGATTCTGCTGACATAATGGATGGGTTTTTGAATGCCTTCCTCTTCTCGGATCAGGACAGAAGCCACGGTGCTTTGCCCAGCTGATAAGAACAGGAGCAGTTCTTCGGCCGGGAGTAGCTTGGTTAAGAGCAAGGGCGAGCTTAGGTATTTCTTTAGTTCTTCAAACATTTCCTGGCAATTCTCCGTCCAGGAAAATTTGTTTGCCTTCCTGATGGCCTTGAAGAAAGGCAGACACCTTTCTCCGGATTTGGACATGAAGCAATTCAGGGCTGCCATTCGCTCGGTGAGCTGTTGCATTTCTTTTATGGACTTGGGAGGAGCCATATCAAGGATGACTTTTATCTTTTCTGTACTGGCTTCTATTCCTCTCTGGGTAACCATGAAGCCCAAGAACTTCCTCCTGTTACTCCGAACACACATTTCGTCGGATTAAATTTCATATTGTGCTTTCATAGTACCCTAAAAGCTTCTTCCAGGTCGGAACCATGGTTTCGCGCCTTGGTCCTCTTGACTAACGTGTCATTTACGTCGACTTCCATCTTTCGCCCAATCTGTTCTCTGAAGACCTTATTTACCAACCTTTGATAGGTTGCGCTGCCGTTCTTGAGCCCGAAGGGCATAACCTTGTAGCAATACAATCCCTGGTCAGTGATGAATGCGGTTTTGTCTTGGTCGGGCCCGTACATAAAGATTTAGTTGTAGCTGGAGTATGCGTCCATGAAGGAGAGAAGTTCATGCCCTGAGGTAGCATCCACCAGTTGATCGACCTGAGGGAGGGCAAAGTTGTCCTTAGGACAGGCTTTGTTCAGATTAGTGAAGTTGATGCAGATTCACCACTTGCCACTGGTCTTCCCGACCATCATCACGTTGGATACCCACTAGGGGTACTTTGCTTCTCGGACGAAGCCTGCCTCAAGCAACTTATCTACCTTAGCCTTGATGGTGACCTGGCATTCCGGGGCGAAAGTTTTTTTTTTTTTCTGAATGACTGGCTTATGTTTTGGATATACATTCAGGCGATGATCGATAGTTCTAGGGTTGATTCCAAGCATATCTGATGCAAACCAGGCAAACAGGTCTTTGTTATTCTTGAAGAGGGAGAACTGCTTTTCTCTATGACTTTTGGGGAGATTTAATCCAATCTGGATGGTTCGAGAGGGATCCTCTCCGAGGGGCATCGAAGTCAGCTCTTCTACGGGCTGCCCCCTTGGAGTCTTCATCTCATCTCTAAGGTCTTCCACTTTGAAAGGCAAGGCTTCGGCCTTCTTCCCCTCTTTAACGACATTCAGATAGCCGGACTGAGAAGCTCGCTGATCCTTTCTGACCACTTCTACCCCCTCATTGGTAGGGAATTTGACTTTCAGATGATAAGTGGAGACAATGGCCTTCAGCTTGTTGAGGGTAGGTCGACTGAGTATCCTATTGTAAGAGGAGGGCTACTTGACTACCAAGAAGGTGGTTGGCACTGTGGTTGTTTGTGGTGCTATTCCTGTAGTAACAGGGAGGACTATGCTTCCCTCTGCGAATACTGGGGATCCACTGAAACTATAAAGGGGGGTCATGGCCGACTCTAAGCGCTCGTCTTTTAACTCCATGTGCTGGAAGGCATCATAGAGTATGATGATTGTCGAGCTCCCATTTTCAATCAGGACCCTCCTTACTTCATGGTTGGCCACCAAGAGAGAGACCACCACAGCATCATCATGAGGAGTCTGCACACCTTCCAAGTCGTCTTCCGTAAAAGGAGATCACTAGACCTGACTTCTTTTGCTTATGGGGGCCGTTAACGGAGGCCACGGCTCTGGCATACGCCTTACTACTTTGTCCTGAACCTCCGGGCCTCCGCAGATTGTCTTGATGATTCTGGTGGTAGTTGCCACCTCCTGGTTCCTCTGATCGGGCCCCTCTTACCTGGACCTGAGGTTATTACGAGGGTTCTGCCGCTCTTATTGAGGAAGACATGGGCTTACGGAGTCCCCTCTTGGCTGAGCGGGCACCTTTCTCTCGAGGTCTTGTAAACTCTTTGAGGTGCCCTCGGCTGATGAAGGCCTCACTCTGTTCCTTCAGGCTATGGCATTCCTTAATATCATGACCGTAGTTCTTGTGGAATCGACACCACTTTCTCTGGTCCCCGCTGTAGTGCGGTGTCTTGGGCGGCCATTGGAGGACTAATCTATCTTAAAGCTACATCAGGACATTGATCCTAGACGCATTAAGAGGGGTGAAGTTGTCGAGCCGGGAGTGGGGTTTATACCTGTTTTTTTGGTGAGGTCTTTTGATCGCTCCTCTCCGAGGGTCGATGTCTTTTCTTTTCTTCTCTGTTTTTCCTTCTCTCTCTCTCCTAAATACTTGGTTGTCTTCTGCCAACATATACTTTTTTGCTTGAACTAAAACCTCATTCATGTTCTTAAGCGAGCGTTGGGTGAGCTTGGAGCTGAAGATCCCGGACCTCAGCCCGTTTTTAAATGCTAGCATTTAGACATTCAGGTCGAGGTCAGGGATTTCCCACGCAGCTATATTGAACCTAGATATATAGGCTTGGAGCCTCTCTCATCGATGTTGGATAATATTGAACAGGCTCTCTGAGGTCTTCATCGGCCCTTTGCTGTTGAGGAAGTATGAAGCAAAGGCGTAACTGAGTTATCTAAAGTTGTCAGTGCTTTTTGGCCTTAGACGCGAATACCATATACTTGCGGCCTTCTCAAGAGTCAAGGGGAAGGCACAACACATGGTAGGTTCGGAATGCTGGTGCAGCATCATAGTCATCTTGTAATGCTGTAAATGGTCCAGAGGGTCTGCCAAATCGTCATACATCCTGACTTGCGGTATTCTGAAGTTAGGCGGGAGTGGGGTCTCGAGGATGTCCTCTGTGAACGGAAGGTCTCGGATACTAAGCTCATCAAACACACTGAGGCTTCTATGGTTGAGGGCCTGGTCTATTTTTTCTTCCATCACCTCAAATCGTCTGTCCAGGTTAAAGTTACTCTTGGAGAAGCTTTCCTTGGGCCGACTGCAGCGTAGCGAGGGCTCGGCAATGGATTGGTTGTAGGTTGGATCTTCGCTATTAGAAGATTTCACTTGCTCGGGAGCTTGGTGGGGAGAAAATGAGGGTTGTTGGCCTCCGTCTCGGACTTAGGCCACTAAGTTGGCTATCATTTGGGAGAGCTCTTGGAATTGAGCCTAAGTCATAGGGGTAGCCTGAGGATGTGCAACCGCTTCCTTGTAGTCAGGGGAGTCGGTTTCGGAGAGATGAGGTCACTGTTCTCTGATGGGGGGCCATTTACTTGATCTAGGGGTTGCACGTTCTGGGATTGCAAGGAATCTGGGCCTAGATCGCTGGCTCTGGGTGCTGCCCCGGATAGGAGCAGAGCACGCCATCGGGGCTCATTTACCGGTTCTTTTTGTGGTGTTTCTTGGCGGCATCACAATAAATGAGTTCTCTAGACTTTTTCGCTTCTACTGTTCAGCAAAAGATTGTGGTTTCCCACAGACGACGCCAATCTATTAGTGCCGCTAAAAAATACTGCTGATGTGGTGTTGACACTTGGGGCCCAGGGTTGACTTCCCAGGGCCTGCACAAGCAAGTAAGGGTGAACTAAAGGACCCTCGAAAAGAGGGGAGAGGAAGACCTCCGAGGGCACTCCGACGTTCTAGTCAGGCCGAGGCTGAGGATTAATTTTAATGTAGAGTAGTACTGAAAAAAAGAAGTCTTGTTTTGGACTCACATACCTTAGTCTATTTATAGTCTTCTGAGTGGAGGCTGCCCACGTGGGGGGAGGTATGGCCTTACTCCTGTGATCCCGGGCTTTAGAGAAAAATCTTAATCGCGTGCTCAGAGTGTTGCTTGTGTCAAGGGGTCACGTGTTTCAGAGGGGGTTAGGCCCGCTAATAACACTTAGATATGGTGATCGTGTAATCTGCCCGCTCCACGTGCATTTGTCATTCTGTGGAGGCTTGACACACATTATCGTCCCATTGGTGATGCCAGGGTCCACGCGGGGGCTTCCCATTGGTTTTGGTTTTTGTAGGCTCCATCAGGACCCTAGAATTAGTGATGTATTGGGAGGAGACTTTGGATGGCGACACACATGGAGGTCCTTCTTCAATGTATGTATTCTTGTGGGTCTTTCTTCTCTTGACCTTTTTCTGACCACACTAATCTTCATTACTTAATTCTCCAAGTGGCAATGCATCCTTAGTGTTGATGTGCTAGTTAGTAGTTGATGTCATGCTTGAAGTTGAGGAGCAAGGCATCAGAGACTTAGACTGCTAGGAAAGTGATTGATGAACTTGTGACTAAGTATTTCAAAGATACCGATGAAGCCAAAAGAGAGGGAAAGCTAGACAAGGTTGATGAGGCAAGACTAACAGGGTTGGAAACAATGACTCAGCTTGTCAGAGGTATTGATTTTGTTTTTCAAAGTCCATAGATGGTCAACACTGGAAGTTTCTCCATTCTAGTTGTGGTAGTGTGAACCGGATCAAAAACAATTTCTAGTTGTTACAATGGGAAGAAACCTGTCATCATTTAGCTAGGGGTTTATGTGCGGGTAGGCGTCTTGACTATAAGGTTAGCTAAATTTGCATCAGCCACTAATACCCCCTAACCAAACAAGTTGGATAGTCAAAGTGATAACTATTACATCTTCTACCATCGAGGTTGTCATCAATGAAGGTGACGACTTGGTTTGCTAGACATTGATCGAACAAGTGGTGGTAGTAGTATGAACCATCCTGAGATTGTGTTCTACTAGACCTAAAGTTAGAGGACTCGTCAGCCTATTTCAAGCCTTCACTAGGCTCGTCATTTTGTTGATGGCAAGCATGTTGGGAGGCCACAATGACTTTAATTAGGAACTACACTGGAACGGGGTCATCTACCTAGTGGCTACCTTCTGTGAAAGTGATTAGGAAGACTTTATATGTGAGGGTGTCAGAGGCATTGTGAAGAAGCATGAGGGACTGATGGTGTGTAAAGTGGTCTTAGGATATAAGGGGCTATTGTATTAGTCAATGTCACATATCTTGATGCCTTTGGCAAGTGGGTCCTCAAGGATGTCTTGAGCAAAAGGCGTTTAGTGCTTGATGCCTAGCTCAATGGTGCCATTGCCTTCTCTTTGGATGGTATCCTTCAACTTGCGTTTCCATTTCTTTCATTCTACTTTCCATTCTTCCGGATGTCTTCCTATGCCTACTTGAAGGGAGAGTATGATGGAGTGTTACAGACCAACTCCTTGGAGCGGGACACTCTGGTATGGGTGCGGCGTTGTCTGCTCCTACTACTGTGCACTATTGAGATATTTCGTCTTTCTTTTATGGCCCTTCTGTAGCTCGAAGCGTGAGTCCACTTGTCTGTCTTGCCTTGGATGCATCTCCATCTTTTTCTTGCCCGAAAGTTCCGAACTCTCACAGGAGTTGTTGATCGTTCTGGATTGGTCATCCCGAGTATTACGTTCCACAAGAAGATTTGTTTGGAGAAAGTTTTGAACTAAGGTTGTCAGAGTGTCCATCTTATCCCTCAATGTAAGAAGCGTTCGGCCCTCACTACTTCTGGGGTCATTACGGTGAGAGTTGTATCAAGACCCCAAACTTTTGAAAAATTCTAAGAATATATGTACCTGATGAGAGTCATAAAATGCATCTAAACAATACTTAATTGTTAACATTTTAGGGTTGATCTCGGTCATAATCACACTTTTATATGTTGATAACTGTAAAGTGATATTCATAAATCATTGACTTAATTCGATGCATTTTCAGGTGCTTTGAGTATAAAAGAGATAATAAAGCGATCCATGTTTAAAGCACCAAAAGATCTTGGGTGTCGGTGCTCGTTTTTGTCCAAGGTTTAGACATGTCCAAACATGATTCAAAGATGGTTAAAGTCTAAACCAAGGCTTGAGTAATAAATTACAGTAAGCTAAAAGACTGCACACAAGTGTGTGCATCACTTTGGAGCAAGTTAAGGGTAGGCACACTAGTGTGTGCACTTCTGCATCCAAGCTGAAGGAGTTTCACTGAATTGCCATAATTTCTTGCACAGATCAATCATCTTTGCATATTAAACTGTATTGATGTAGGAAGAACCAGACGATGAGCCATATATGCCTTAGAAAGATCCGGAAGTCTATTTTCTGGAGAATTTTATGGTTCGTAAAAAGGATTTTTCTACAGAAAGTTATAGCAGTTTTAGTGGAAACAGTTCAGGCCAGCACAACAGGCCCAAACGCACAGTAGGCCCAGGCGCACAGCACGGCCCACTCGCCTCTTGACCGGATTAGGGCGAGCAAATTACATTCTCTAAGACCAAAAACCCCCCTCATGCTCTATAAATATATCTTTATGGAGTGTGCAGCTGGGCATTGAAGAGAGAAAGCAAGGAAGAGAGAAAAAAGAGAGGATTCAAGGGATCCAAATCCAGCATTCTTCCATTTTATTTCTAAGTTTTATTTGGTTGCAAATCAAGGGGAGAACATCCATATTGTTCATCCACCTTGAACTCCATGGCCAAATCAAGGGGAGAGCATCCTTATTGTTCTTCCACCTTGATTTCCATGGCCAACTAATCATTTTACAAGGGAAAGGGATGAATCTTTAGGGTTTTCTTGTTCTTTATTTCCTGTTCTTGATTCAGTTGTACGAATTTATTGTTAAATATTTTTTATGAATTATTCATTGATTAAGTAAGAAGATTTGAGTTCATGTGATAGATGTACTTTTTATTCTTCTTCTTTTAGACTCTCTTAATCCGGTTATTGCATCATTCTCCTCCATTGAGGTTGCTTGGATGTGATTGATTCCGGTAGATTTATCTTATTGAATATCCATTATTGCGATATTTTCTTTTAAGATATATTGTCGTTTCTTGATAATCTTTAAGATCGGTCATGTGTGCATGAACCGAAATCAATGATTAATTCATAGCAATTATATAAGAGTTATAAATGTGCTTGATTGAATATATTCCGATTGCTTGTTTGGGAGTTGAAACTTGCAATCGAGATAAAATCAATTGAATCAAGAGTGGAAATAGGGAACAAACCTAAGGAGGATTCCCGGAACCTTGTTATTTCTCATTTATATTTCATTTACATTTACGCAATTTTTCTTTACATTATTTCACCATCAAAGCTCAAAAATCTTGAGTTTAACTTTTATCATTCGTTTTAAGGTTCACACATTTTCCTTTGTACTTAACTTGGGAAACACTTTTAAGTACAAAGAAACTTGCCAACTTTAAGTGTGACAGTAAAAAAAAAAAAAAAAAAAATCGTAAATATCTTTCTTTTCAGTGGTTTGTAAATACGGTCATATCATTCCTTTACTTCTGTTTTATTTATTTGTTCATTATTCTGTTTTATTTATTTGTTCATTATTCTGTTTTATTTATTTGTTCATTATTCTATTTTTTTTATTTGTTTCCCCCTCTAAATTAATTGGTGCATGCTTAGACCGAGAGATTCGCGAGGCAGATTCATTAGAGGACCCGAATTAGAGTTACCCTTTCTTTCCACCTCCATTGGTGAAACCTCGCCTAGATCAAACCATAGTGCACCCCCATCAGAAAATTTAGAGGATTTTGTTAACATGGCTGAAAATCCAAATGAGAATGGTGCTAGGACTCTTAAAGATTACCTACATCCTAGTCGGACAGCCACACCATCGTGCATTATGTTTCCAGCAAATACCCGTCATCAAGATTTTAAAACAGGGATGATACAACTTCTCCCTACTTTTCATGGCATGGAAAACGAGAACCCCTATGTGCACATTAGAGAATTTGAGGAAGTAGTTGCGACTTTCCATAGTCATGATGCAACTGATGATATCGTTAGACTCAAGTTTTTTCCTTTCTCCTTAAAGGATAAAGCTAAGAGTTGGTTATACTCGCTAAGACCACGATCAATTGGGCCATGGAATGAGATGACCCAAGTCTTTTTTAACAAGTACTTCCCTCAACATAAGACTAACGCTTTGAAAAGACAAATCTCCACCTTTGCACAAAAGGAAAATGAGACTTTGTATCAGTTTTGGGAGAAATTTAAAGAGTTTTTAAGTATGTGTCCACATCATGGGTACGAAAATTGGCTTTTAGTTAGTTATTTCTATGAGGGTCTTACCTATAGAGAACGCCAATTTTTCGAGATGATGTGTAATGGAGAGTTTCTGCAAAAAGACCGTGATGAGGCTATTGAGTACCTCAATGAGCTTGCTGAGAAAGCTCACACATGGACTGGACCTAGTGCTACTGAGAGCAAAAATAGGTCACGACCTAGTGGTGGAGGAATCTACCATCTTAGGGAAGAGGATAACCTCAAGGCCAAGGTCAAAATGCTTACTAGGGAGTTAGAGGCATTAAAAACGAAAAAACCAACACACATGGTTAATCAGGCTGAACCTTTAGAATCATGTTTTGTGTGTGGCGGGGTTGATCATCCCGCCCAAGATTATCCCATTTTTGTTGACATGAGAGGGCTGTACGAGGAACAATGCAATACCTTAGGCATGCACAAGAAGCCCTCAGCACCCTTCTCTAACACTTATAATCCAGGGTGGCGAAATCACCCCAACTTCAGTTGGAAATTTGAAAATCAGCAGCATGTGCAGCCCCCTAGATCATACCCAACACCTTATCATGCACCCTCATCTTCTAGGAACTCTTTAGAAGACTCCTTACATACTTTTATAGAAGCACAAGGCAAGACAAACCAAAAGTGTGAGGCATTAATTACACAGTTGGTTGAGGAAAACAAAGAAATAAGGAGCCAAGTGTCTAAATTGATGAGCTCCTTGAGTGTGACTGAGCGAGGTAAGTTTCCTGCCCAAGCTCAGTCCATACCTCACGGTCAACATATGGCACAAGAAAATGTGAAAAATGTAAATGCCATTGTGACCCGAAGAGGTAAGTCACTACACATTCCACCCGAGAATGTGAAGGGTCAAACCAGTAGTGAGACCAAGTTGCCTAAAGACCCTAAAGTGACCCAAAGTCCTGTTGAGGCCCCATTCCCCCAAGCCTTAAAATCCAACAAGAAAAATCTGGAAATGAATGATGAAATCCTTGAGAACTTAAGGAAAGTGAAACTTAATCTTCCCCTTTTGCATGTGATTAAACAAGTCCCCACCTATGCAAAAGTTCTCAACGATTTATGCACAATTAAAAGGAAACATCATGTCAAGAAAACAGATTTCCTAACTAATCAAGTTAGTGCACTAATTGAGCAAAGAATTCCCCCAAAATACAAAGATCCGGGCTGTCCTACCATTGCTTGCAGCATTGGAAATCATGAGGTTGGACAAGTCTTACTAGATCTGGGAGCTAGTGTAAACCTGATGCCATTTTCCATTTACTTACAACTGGGGTTAGGAGAAATCAAACCAACCGGTGTGGTATTACAATTGGTTGATCGCTCAGTCAAGGTACCCCGAGGTGTGGTTGAGGATGTTTTGATTCAAATTGATAAATTTTATTATCCTGTTGATTTCTTAATTCTTGATACTACTTCTACTGCAGACACTAACTCTAAAATCCTTTTGATTTTGGGTAGACCTTTTCTTGCTACTGCAAATGCTCTAAAAAATTGTAGGAATGGTCTTATGAAGTTGTCCTTTGATAACATGACCCTTGAAGTAAATATTTTCAATGTTGCAAAACAGCTTGAAGATGAGGACGAAAACCACCAGCTTTACATGATCGAGTCACTCGTCAATGAGGGAGTTTTCTTAACTAATGATTATGACCCTCTTGAAAATTTTCTTGTTAATTCTGAGATAGATTTATTTGATGATAAAACTGATATAATTGATATATGTGTTGTTTTTGAAAAATCTCAGGATTATGGAGCAACCAAGGTTTGAGGAGCTACCCGAAAGAAGCAAGACTCAAGTCCCCTCAAGTGTGGAAGCACCTAAAGTCGAATTGAAGCCACTACCTAAGGGTCTAAAACATGCCTTTCTCGGTTCAGGTGATACCTTTCCTGTTATAATTTCTTTTGAATTAACTGAGACCCAAGGTAAGAGATTAATTCAAACTTTAAATGAACACAAATCAGCCCTGGGATAGAGCATGGCTGATTTAAAGGGAATTAGTCTCCTAATCTGCTCCCATAAAATAAATATGGATGAAGGAATCAGTCCTCGTAGACACCCTCAACGTAGGCTTAACCCCACTGTGAAAGAAGTAGTGAAAAATGAAGTACTGAAACTATTAGATGCGGGTATTATATATCCCATAGCTGATAGTAAGTGGGTAAGCCCTACGCAAGTCGTCCCGAAAAAGTCCGGAGTCACTGTGATAAAGAATGACCTAGGAGAGTTAGTCCCTACCAAACTTGTGAACGGGTGGCGTGTGTGCATTGATTACAGAAAATTAAATGCTGCCACCAAGAAAGACCACTTCCCACTCCCTTTTATTGATCACATTCTTGAGCGTGTAGCTGGTCATCCCTTCTACTGTTTTCTAGATGGTTATTCTGGTTACTATCAAATAGAAATTGCATTAGAAGACCAAGAAAAGACCACCTTTACTTGTCCCTTTGGCACCTATGCTTTTCGTAGAATGCCATTCGGATTATGTAATGCCCCTGCTACTTTTCAACGCTGCATGATGAGCATTTTTAGTGACATGGTTGAAAATTGCATGGAGGTTTTTATGGATGACCTAACTGTTTTTGGATCTTCATTTGAAACATGCTTAATGAATTTAGAAAGAGTATTCATTCGCTGTGAGGAAAAAGAATTGGTTTTAAATTGGGAAAAATGCCATTTTATGGTAACATCCGGTATTGTCTTAGGGCATATTGTCTCTTCTAAAGGAATAAAAGTTGATCAATTTAAGATTGAGTTAATCTCTAAGTTGCCTGCCCCTAAGACAATAAAGGATGTGAGATCTTTCCTTGGTCATGCTGGTTTTTATAGGAGGTTCATACAAAATTTTTCAAAAATATCTAGACCGCTATGCGCCCTCCTAGTTAAAGATACCCCCTTTGAGTGGAGTCAAGCTTGTCAAGAGACCTTTAAAATGTTGATTGGCAAGCTTACTTCCGCACCTATAATGCAGTCTCCAGATTGGACTTTACCTTTTGAAATCATGTGCAATGCTAGTGACTACGCTGTAGGTGCTGTTCTTGGACAACGAAGGGAAGGTAAACCTTTTGTCATTTACTATGCTAGTAAGACTTTAAATAGTGCTCAAATGGATTACTCTACAACTGAAAAAGAGTTGCTAGCTGTAGTATTTGCTTTAGATAAATTTTGTGCTCATCTAATTGGTTCTCCTATCCTTATTTTTACAGATCATGCAGCCCTCAAGTATCTTCTTACGAAGAAGGATGCTAAGGCACGACTAATCCGATGGATCCTCCTCTTGCAAGAATTTGATATCACCATCAAGGATAAAAAAGGAGTGGAGAACGTAGTAGCTGACCATTTATCCAGACTCACTTTTGAGGACACTTGTGATGATATGCCAATCAAAGATGATTTTCCCGATGAGCAATTACTCTCCATTACTTCTCTACCATGGTTTGCTCACATCGTAAATTATTTGGCTACAAGTGAGATACCTATGGATTGGAGCACTCAAGACAAGAGGAAATTTTTATATGAGGTACGTAATTTTTATTGGGATGACCCCTATCTTTTCAAGTACTGCCCTGACCAAATTCTAAGGCGTTGCATCCCTAATGAAGAGATTTCGAGTGTCTTAGAATTTTGTCACTGCCAAGCTTGTGGAGGCCACTTTTCGATGAAAAAAATCGCTGTAAAAATTTTACAGTGTGGATTTTATTAGCCTACTTTGTTTAAAGTTACAAACACCTATTGTCGCTCTTGTGAAAGATGTCAAAAGTTAGGAGCTGTGTCTCGCCAAAATATGATGCCCCTGAACCCTATTTTAGTGATTGAAATCTTTGATTGTTGGGGCATCGATTTCATGGGACCCTTCCTTCCTTCCTTCGGGTACTAGTATATCATTGTAGCAATAGATTATGTATCCAAGTGGGTAGAGGCAGCAACTTGTCGAAACAATGATAATGGAACGGTGATTAAATTCCTTAAAGAAAAGGTGTTATCTCGATTTGGTACACCACGTGCTATAATTAGTGATCGAGGTACACATTTTTGCAACTGTTCCTTTGAAGCTTTAATGAAAAAATTTGGGGTATTACATAAAATCTCTACTGCCTATCATCCTCAGACTAGTGGACAAGTAGAGCTTGCTAATAGGGAGATTAAACAAATTTTAGAAAAAACGGTTAACCCCGATCGCAAAGATTGGTCTTTGAGACTAACTGATGCGCTTTGGGCTTACCGTACAGCCTTTAAAACTCCCTTAGGTATGTCGCCCTATCGGCTTGTTTTTGGAAAGCCTTGCCACTTACCCGTGGAGCTCGGGCATCGAGCTTATTGGGCCATCAAGTCTTTTAATTTTGACATGGGCGAAGCGGGTAAACTTCGAAAATATCAGCTAACCGAGTTAGAAGAATTAAGAAACGATGCTTATGAAAATTCTAGAATCTATAAGGCTAAGATGAAAGTATTCCATGACAAAAACATTTTGAGGAAAACATTTAAACCCAATGATCGGGTATTCTTATATGACTCTAGACTTCATAAGCATCTTGGAAAACTTTGGTCAAGATGGACTAGCCCTTTTATAGTAAAAAATGTTTTTGAAAATGGGACGGTAGAAATTGAGGATACTAGAGATGGTCGGATCTTTAAAGTAAACGGTCAACGACTTAAGATCTTAATTGATAGACATGATCCGGAGATGGAAGACATTCCGCTTATAGATCCGGTCTATTCACCTTGACCACACAACAAAGGTACGTTATTCCTTTTTATTTTTGTTCTGTTTTTAGTTAGTTTTCATTCAATCTTAATTGTTAGTTTTTAGTTTAGTTCAAATTTCAGAAAAAAAAAAATTATTAATATTTTGTTGTTAAGTCTTTATTAACTTAGAATTTTGGTTGTGTTAAGTCTATTTTAATTTTTAGTTTCTAGTTAATTTCAGCGAAAAGAACGGTATGCAATTCAATTGGTGGTGCGCAATTTTCAGCTTATGTGCATTTTTGGCCACACAGGGAGTTTCCTTTCCTTTTTCTTTTACATTGAGGTCAATGCAATGTTTAGGTTGAGGGTGGAGGAAACACATTTCTTTTTTTTTTCATTGAACTACTTGGAGTCACTTTCTTTCTTTTCGTTGTTAGGATAAAAAAAAATGTTTGTTTGTTTTTAGCATGCTTTGTGTTAGCCTTGAAGTTAATTCACATGTCAACGATATGAGCTTAATCGAGATAGTATATAGCATTTAGAAGAAGTTAAATCTTTCTTCGCTTTGAGAATAAATTAAGTGTCAATTTTTCTTTGGTTTGAGACTCTGGTTTGTGGTAAGATTGCATGACTAGTCTAAAGCATTTGGAGAAGTTTTATGCGTGGTTGTTTTGTGAATACTTTTGCGGTCTCTATAAGCTCTAGAAATTATTTGATAATCACTTGAGGCAAAAATCATAGAATGCAGACTATTTAGGATATGATATAGGCCATTTTTGGACCGTTTGAGCCTTTTTAAACTTACCCTTGTTATATTTATCGCTAGTCACCTATTTAAGCCTTTTTCTTGAAAAGAAAAATTGAGCCTTGTTTCTTTCGATAAACCATTTACTTACCTTTATGAGCCTAAAAATATTTTATCCTTACCTCTCTTTTAAAAGAACTTAGTTATACACATATTGTGAGAAGCACTTAAAAGGAGTAAGGGTAGAAATATGAGAAAATATTACTACCATAACCCAAGTACATTAAAAGAGATAAGTTGGGGGTTGTGGAAAAGAAAAGAAAAGAACGAAAGAGGAAGTGAATGGTCTTATGCCAAAATAATAAAAAAAATGAGAAAAAATGAATTATGGCAAAGAAAGAAGAAAAGAAAAAAAATGGTGATTTATTGCGAGAAATGCTCGAAAAATGGTTGAAAGATTTGGGCGTTGAAGTAAGGTTATCTTGTGCTTAAAGTGGTTGTGTTTGAATTAAGAGACTTAGTTCTTTTATTTGTTTAAACTTTCCCATTCTTTCTTGACCTTTACCCTAGCCTAACGTTGCAAGCTTATTAAAGACCTATTGATCCGATGAAGTGTGATTTTTCTACATAGTGGAGAGTGATTTGAAAAGTGAGCATATAGAGCTTGATTTGTGATTGATGTCACGCAAATTAATACGTTTTTAGAGGCCAAGACTTGTATTCATGCTATGTTGTGCATAAAATCATCCGGGTGTTCGGAATAATGTATTGTGGTAAGATGGATGGTAAGAGTCGATAACGATTTTAAGGTTGACATTTGGATTATTCTTGGACCTTAGTGATATTTAATGATTCTATGTGCTGTATGTTATGCATGATTTTTGGGATAGATTTTTGAATCACTCTTGGTTAACGCCAGCATTTCTGTATTTTGCTTTGATTTCTAAATAAAGAATTCATTTCATGTCTTTCACTTGAATTGCTAGGGACTAGCAATAAGCTAGTTGGGGGTTGTGATGAAAGTCATAAAATGCATCTAAACAATAATTAATTGTTAACATATTAGGGTTGATCTCAGTCATAATCACACTTTTACATGTTGATAACTCTAAAGTGATATTCATAAATCATTGACTTAATTCGATGCATTTTCAGGTGCTTTGAGTACAAAAGAGATAATAAAGCGATCCATGTTTAAAGCACCAAAAGATCTTGGGTGTCGGTGCTCGTTTTTGTCCAAGGTTTAGACATGTCCAAACATGATTCAAAGATAGTTAAAGTCTAAACCAAGGCTGGAGTAATAAATTACAGTAAGCTAAAAGACTGCACACAAGTGTGTGCATCACTTTGGAGCAAGTTAAGGGTAGGCACACTAGTGTGTGCACTTCTGCATACAAGCTGAAGGAGTTTCACTGAATTGCCAGAATTTCCCGCACAGATCAATCATCTTTGCAGATTAAACTGTATTAATGTAGGAAGAACCAGACGATGAGCCATATATTCTTAGAAAGATCCGGAAGTCTATTTTCTGGAGAATTTTACGGTTCGTAAAAAGGATTTTTCTAGAGAAAGTTATGGCAGTTTTAGTGGAAACAGTTCAGGCTAGCACAGCAGGCCCAGGCGCACAGCACGGCCCACTCGCCTCTTGACCAGATTAGGGCGAGCAAATGACATTCTCCAAGACCAAAACACCCCCCTCATGCTCTATAAATATATCTTTATGGAGTGTGCAGCTGGGCATTGAAGAGAGAAAGCAAGGAAGAGAGAAAAAAGAGAGGATTCAAGGGATCCAAATCCAGCATTCTTCCATTTTATTTCTAAGTTTTCTTTGGTTGCAAATCAAGGGGAGAACATCTATATTGTTCATCCACCTTGAACTCCATGGCCAAATCAAGGGGAGAGCATCCTTATTGTTCTTCTACCTTGATTTCCATGGCCAACTAATCATTTTACAAGGGAAAGGGATGAATCTTTAGGGATTTCTTGTTCTTTATTTCCTGTTCTTGATTTAGTTGTACGGATTTATTGTTAAATATTGTTTATGAATTATTCATTGATTAAGTAAGAAGATTTGAGTTCATGTGATAGATGTACTTTTTATTCTTCTTCTTTTAGACTCTCTTAATCCGGTGATTGCATCCTTCTCCTCCACTGAGGTTGCTTGGATGTGATTGATTCCGGTAGATTTATCTTATTGATTGTCCATTACTGAGATATTATCTTTTAAGATATATTGTCGTTTTTTGATAATCTTTAATATCGGTCATGTGTGCATGAACCGAAATCAATGATTAATTCGTAGCAATTATATAAGAGTTATAAATGTGCTTGATTGAATATATTCCGATTGCTTGTTTGGGAGTTGAAACTTGCAATCGAGATAAAATCGATTGAATCAAGAGTGAAAATAGGGAACAAACCTAAGGAGGATTCCCGGAACCTTGTTATTTCTCATTTATATTTCATTTACATTTACGCAATTTTCCTTTTCATTATTTCACCATCAAAGCTCAAAAATCTTGAGTTTAACTTTTATCGTTCGTTTTAAGGTTCACACATTTTCTTTTGTACTTAACTTGTTTCCCTGTGGAATCGACACCCCAAAGCCGTACTACAATAACCGTGTTATACTTTGGGTGTAATCAGTACCAGCTATGAATGTGGCTTTATTAGAGTTTCTTTCCCGATAAGGGGGTTTTTAAAATTCTTAATTCCCTAAATAGGGTTGTTTTAATCTTATTTCTTTATATAGGATTTTTTTGTCACATCATCAAATACAAAATGAATAAATTATATCAATGATCTATGTAGTTTGACCTAAAATTCAAATTAATTTCTACAAAACCTATATTTACAATCCCTTCTTCATTAACTTAACTTTTTTCCTCTAGTCACACTTGCTTTAAAAATAAAAAAATAAAATTAGTAAATTAAATAAAAAAACCTTAAATCAGCGATAAATTAATACATTTGTCATAGAATTGTCTAAATTGAGTAACAATGAACAAACTACTCTTGTGCAATGGAGAAGCAGAAAATTGGTTTTACTGGAGCTAGAATCAGTGGCCTCCCTGCCTATAAGTACATCCTGTCAAAGGGTTTCCATCTCATTGTTTTATAATCTTGAAGCAGCATTGAGGGAGTATGGATCAAGACAGTAGAGACTACACAGATCCAAACTCCCAAACCAGTTTATCAATTCTAAGATTTTCAATGGCAAACTTCTGTCACAGAAGATTTTCTTAAACAACATGAAGTCTTGGATTATCCTTGATCGTATGCACAACATTTTGATATGCTCAAGCACATAAAATTCAATACTAAAGTTGTTGGTATTGAAATGAAGGCTTCTCTGATGAAGAGATGAAGTCTTGGAGTCTATGGGGTGGGAATAGTGAGCCCTTTAGCTCTAGAGGGAAATGGAAGGTTGTGGTAGAGCACAGCAAAAGCCTTGCAACTGAGGTATGTGCAACTAACTTGGAAGAAAGCAATCAATGATTTTCTTTTTTTTTTTATAAAAAAGAGAAAGATAAATCAAGAACTTCAGATCTGGAAATTTAGAAGTTTGAAAAGAAATTGTTTTCTTTTTCTTTTTCTCTCTTAATTTTTCATAATAAGGTTTTGTGTTTGTAGTTTTTAGTTATTGGCTGATGAAGCAAAAATAATGAGACTCATGTTAGTATATTAGATTGTTAGTGCATTGAGAGGATTTTTCCTCTCTCCAAGAAAATCAAAGTTAGTAGTTCAGTATCAGTATGCATTGATTAATTGAGATTGATAGTAGTTTTTTGGCCCAATGATCACTTTCAGGGGTTTCCTTTTAAAAGAATTCGGTTCGATCTCTCTCCTCGTCATCGTAATACAAAAACAAATAGATGAGATTATTGTTTGTATCATAATAATTAACCAAAAAAATTGCAAGTTTATGAGGTGGATTTTGTGATTGTTTGTGTGGGGAGGTTCATTGATGTGCCAAACATTCCATAATTCCGTTCCTAGCAAGGGACTAGAAGCATTTCATGGTAAGGTGATGCACTCTATGGATTATATTGACATATATTATGAACGTGCTGTTAAATTCATCAAAAGGAAGCGAGTAACTGTCATTGGGTTCCAGAAATCTGCAAAGGACATTACAAAACAGTGCTCAGTAGTGAATGGTACATAAATTTCAACAATCTTATTCATAAGCATTTGTATATATATAATGTATGACCAACAAAAATTAGCTCCACTTTTAAGAATGTGTACATATTCATACTTCACAGGGTTATGTCCTAAGAGCTTGTTTAGCCTAGCTTTTACAGACAAATTCTTAGCAGAATCTAGGTCAAATCTATGCGAAATTTCATTTGCTTGCAACAGATTTTTGTTGTCGTCACAACAAAAGCTCCAGTTTGATCAAACGAACTCTTAAGGCTCTATAAATAAATGTGCTCATTCATTATGAATTATTGTAATTAATATTGTTTTAATCCTTTTTTCTTTACCAATTTTATTGGTTTGCAGGGGTTCAAAATCAATGTACACTTTTATACAAGATAGAGCACTAGAATGCCCTTGACTATTTTCCCAAGGGTGTCCGTTTGTCATATTTGTACTTCAATCGGTTCTCAGAGCTTTTGGTTCACAAGCCTGGTGAAGAAGTCCACTCTCTTCAGGGAACCTCCTTGAAGTAATCCACTAAGAAACTTAGTCGTGCAACTTCATGGGTGTTGCAAAAAGCTTACAATCCCTTCCTCTCGGAAGCAAACCCCTTCCTTTCGAGAGCAAAACCCATTCCTTTCAGAAGCAAATCCCTTCCTTTCGGAAGCAAATCTCTTTACAATAAATACTGTAAAGAAAACAATGGAGAGACAATAATGGAAGCCTATACAACTGAATAATATCTCTCTTTCTAGGTAAAGCTTGAAGAATGGCTCAACAATCAATTTTTCAAAGCTTTTTGAGTATCAATGAGTAAAAACTTGTTTGAATCTATAATACTCTATTTTAAAATTCTTAATAGAGTGGGTTTATATAGCCTTGATGTAATATGCCCATTTGTAACTGATTTGGTATGTTTTGGAGCAAGTTGTGCTGAAATCTCGCATCTCAACGGTTATATTTTTTGAACTACCAGTCGACTAGAAAAGTTCTGTCCAAATTACTAGTCGACTGGGTTGTTCTTACCAGTTGACTAGGGACTGTCTATCCAGAACACCAGTCGATTGGTATGAAGCATTCGATCGATTGTGAATATGCTGTCCCATATACCAATCTTCTGGTATATGTACCCAGTCGACTGCATTGCCTAACAACCCAGTTTTCATGTTTTGAAAAGTTTTTAATTTAAAACATTTGATTAAAAGGTTACATTAAAATGCTTTTAAAAAAGGAGCCATTGGACAAGCTAAATACCTGAACAAGTGAGACTTACAACTTGTTTTAATACCTTAGACCTATACTAGTTCTTCTGTCTTCACTTGATGTTTGATTCGAGTTGAGTTCTTTCATGTTGATTCTTGGTTGAATGCTCTTATTGCTTAATACACTTAGATAGCATCGTTAGTATAATAAGAGTTTTGTTTTGTCATCATTAAAATATAGGTGAGGGTCAACAATCTCCTACTTTTTGACGATGACAAAACTAATGAGAGAAAACTATTTATAAAAAATAAGTGTTAGATTTTTTGAAAAATCGGGTATAATCTCCTCTGTTTTTTGAATAAAACCAACCTGTAAAAGGATCAAACGCAGTTTATATACAATCTAAAGCAATCAGCTCAACATATATAAGCTCATATTAAAATCTTTGGAGCAATACTCCCCCTAAATCTATGCATTGGCTTGAGTTTATACTTAGTTTTCACATTTTCTCATTTTTCTCCCTCGTTTTGATAAAAGCAGAAAAGGGAGTAGAAAACCAAAAAATAAGCTATATAGCTACTATAGTCATGAAAAGCATGCATAAACAAACTTGTATACAAAAATTTGGCATCATTCGGAGTTCAAAAGCCTTCCCGAGAAGAATCGAAAGTTTTCATACAAGCAGAAGCAGTTTTAAAGCATATATCTGAATTTAAAGAATTATAAAGCATGCAGACATATGTAAAACAAGTACATGAAATAGATCAAAGTCGAAACAGAAGTCATAGTCATATATATATATATATATATATATATATATATATATATAATAAAAGTCTATACAAGGTAGGCTTCGTAGAGCCAAAACAGAAGTACAAAGAAAAAAACTACATGAAGATATGTTCGTGCTAAGAACAATGAGAAAGGTCTACATCAAGTACATCGAGAGGAAGATAGGAAAACGACTCATGGAGTGAGAGAGTCCGAGCTATCATGAATGAGATCCCGAATCTCAGTCAGGGAACTCTAAATGCGCTCCCGGTGCAGCTCGAAGTCATCTTGGAGGGTCTCAATGGAGGAGCTCAAAGTTTGGAATCCGGACTGCATGGTCAGTTGGAGGCTCGTGATAGCCTGAAGTAGATCATCGTACCCAGCCTGACCAGCACTCGAGTCACCCATAGGGGGCGCTCAAGCATCCGTATCCATATCAGCAGCAACAGTAGCATCTTCATCATCAGTACTGTCATCCTCTCCAATCCGAATGTGCTTCTCGGCCTTGGAGTAGATGAAGCCGTCGCGGACCATACATCCCATCTTCTTCAGTGAGGAGACGTTGATGATGTCCTTTGGCCTGATATCCTGAGCCTCAGAGGCGGGGAGAGACACTCGAAAGTGTTGGAGTATGAGTGTGATGAGCATCCCGTAGGGAAGACATCCAGAGTCACTCATTTCGTCATTAATCATATTGGCGAGCAATAGGGGGTATATATTGAAGTGGTGCCCAGTTTTAAGGCACCAAATTAATACTGTATCTATCTTAGATAGATACCCTCAACTCTCTAGTCTCGGGTGGATGGTCCAACTCACTATGAGGTTGGACAATTTCGAGTCTAGGGGCATGTCACTACATGTGTGAAATGTAGTGGGTCTGAACACATAGTTAGGGTCACCCCTAACTATCTGACACGCTTCCTCAACCTCAAAATTGTCTGGCCATCCATCCAGACTCTATTGGATCCCTCCCACAGGGATCCTCAAAATGTTCATCAAGAGTTCAGTGTTGACCTCAAACTCCACACCCATGACACTGGTTCTGAACCTTAAAGCCAGTGGACTGGGTTTCACTAAGTTCGCATAGAACTGGTGAATCAGTCTCGGGTAGAATTTCTCGTGGATCTTAACCAGTGGGGTCAAGTGAATAGCCTCAAAGGCAAACAATATATCAAAGTTACAATGATGAATAGAGTCAAAATCGACAACTCTACCCGTCATGATTTTCTTTTTCTTTATGACAGAGTTATACCTGTCATTGACCGCCGGGCTGGAGAACAGAGAGGCATCGAGCTTAGCTCTGGGCTTCTTGCTGGATGAGCCCGCCACACCATTCCCTTTTGAATCCGGTACCATGGATTTGGTGGACCTTGGCCTTGTAGGCGCATTTGGTCCCTCAGTAGTGTATTTAACTCGGATTCTATCGGTTATTTTTTAGAAAAAAAGGAATTTTTGGGTAAAAGGATTTTTTGGAGAATATAGGAGATTTCAACCGTAGAAAGTTGAAAAAGAGGTTTTGGATGAGTAGATCGATGTGTCTAGGTAGTGTTTTGAAGGTTTTGGATCAAAATGGCGAGATTTTTTAGAGAGAGAAAGCTAGGATTTTTTAAAAATGGCGTGAAAATCTGGAAAAAAAAATGAAGAGACTATTTATATAATCGCGATACCAGTCGATTGGGGTAAGATACCAGTCGATTGGGGTCATTTGCAAAGATGAATAGTTTTACATACCAATCGACTAGGTCAGGGTACCAGTTGACTGGATGAATTGGTAGAAAGATACCAGTCGACTAGGTAGTTCATACCAGTCGATTGGGGTGATAACTGAATTTCAAAAAAATGGCTCCAAACAAAGTCTAAATTGACTAGTCGACTGGTATTGACTTACCAGTCGACTGAAAAATTAGGCAGAGACTTTCCAGTCGACTTTGATAGACTTACCAGTCGACTGGACCCTTAAAAAAATTTTCAGTCTTGAGTCTTAGCACGAAATTTGTTTATCTATGCCATCTTAAGTGAGGGAGATATTAAACAAGGATTAATACTCATTCATTAGATGTCAAGTATGCATAATGATGAATGTGAAGCAATTAGACATTCAGTTTATCATAATCTAACAATCCTATTAACAGTCTAATCTTGCAGAAACTAGCTCCACTTAGAGGTTTTGTAAGAATGTCAGCTATTTGATCTTCTGAAGGAATGAATTCTAGTCTTATATCACCTTTTTGAGCATGGTCTCTTAAGAAATGGTGTCTAATTTCTATATGTTTAGTTCTAAAGTACTGAATAGGATTCTTGGCTAGGTTGATAGCACTAGTATTATCACAATGTATTGGTATACTATTAAGGTTCATGTCATAGTCTTCTAGTTGTTGTTTCATCCACAACACTTGGGCACAACAACTTTCAGCTGCAATATATTCTGCCTCGGCGGTTGATAGTGAAACTGAGTTTCGTTTCTTGGAAAACCAAGAGGTTAACATTGCACCTAAGAATTGGCATGTTCCACTTGTGCTTTTTCTATCTAACCTACATCCAGCAAAATCAGCATCTGAATATCTTATAAGCTCAAAAGATGAATTTCTAGAGTACCATAATCCTATGGTTTGAGTTCCTTATAGATATCTAAGGATCCTTTTTACTGCTATTACATGTGATTCCTTAGGATTAGCTTGAAATGTAGCACACATGCATACACTAAACATTATATCAGGTCTACTTGTAGTCAAATAAAGCAAAGCTCCTATCATGCTTCTATAATATTTAGTATCTACACATTTACCTCCTTTATCAAGATCAAGCTTTGTCGAGGTGCTCATGGGTGTTTCAAGTGGCTTTGAGCTTTCCATCCCGAACCTCTTTAGTAGGTCCTTAGTGTACTTTGATTGATTGATGAAGATACCTCCTTTTAGTTGTTTGATTTGAAGTCCAAGAAAGTAGGTAAGCTCTCCCATCATGCTCATTTCAAATTCACCTTACATGCACTTGGCAAACTCTTGACACATTGTTTCATTAGTAGCACCAAATATAATATCATCAACATATATTTGAACTAGTAGAGTGTTATTTTTGTGAATCTTCGTGAAGAGGGTTGTGTCTACTTTTCCTCTTATAAAATTATTGTTAATCAAAAATTTACTTAGTCTTCTATACCATGCTCTTGGAGCTTGCTTCAACCCATATAGAGCTTTAGAAAGCTTGTAGACATGATTTGGAAGACTAGGATTCTCAAATCCAGGAGGTTGCTCAACATAAACCTCTTCCTCTATAAAGCCATTTAAGAAAGCACTCTTTACATCCATTTGAAATAATTTAAACTTATTAAAGCATGCAAAGGCTAATAACATTAGAATAGCTTCTAATCTAGCTACGAGAGCATAGGTCTCATCAAAGTCTATTCCTTCTTCTTGATTATATCCCTTAGCAACTAGTCTAGCCTTATTCCTAATTACTATTCCATTTTCATCCATCTTATTTCTAGATACCCATTTAGTTCCTATTATTGATTGATTCTTAGGTCTGGGAACTAGATTCCATACGTTTTTTCTTTGAAATTGATTTATTTCTTTTTGCATTGAAATTATCCAATCATTATCCTTTTCATCTTCTATAAAAGTCTTAGGTTCTACTTGAGACAAATAAGCTACATAATTGCAAATATATCTAATAGAGGAACGAGTTCTTACCCCTTGTGAAGGATCACCAGTCACTTGATCAATCGGGTGATAATTTACATACCTCCAATCTTTGGGAAGACTATCCTCTTGTCAACTTGTAGATGGTTGATCTACTTTGAGAGTTTCTATCTCTCCATTTGTTTGAAGTGGACTCTCCTTTGGGTCAACAATGGGAGTAGGAGTTTCTGTTCTTGGAATAAAATCTGCATCATCATTAAAGGAAACTTCTCCACTACTAATTGGGTTAGACTCGTCAAGAGTTACATGTACGGATTCTTCTACCACTAAAGTTCTCTTGTTGAAGACTCTATAAGCCTTACTAGAGGTTGAATATCCTAAAAATATTCCTTCATCGATCTTAGAGTCAAATTTACCCAAGTTAGTTTTATTGTTATTTAGGATGAAGCATTTACAACCAAATGTACGAAAATAGGAGATATTAGGCTTTCTACCTTTCTATAATTCATACAGAGTTTTGTCAAGCATAGGCATAATTAAAATTCTATTTAAGATATAGCAAGAGATGTTTACCACTTCAGCTCAAAAATATTTTGGTAAACTATTTTCACAAAGCATTGTTCTTTAAAATTCTTCTAGACCTCTATTTTTCCTCTCAACAACTTCATTTTGTTGAGGAGTTCTAGGAGCTAAAAAGTTGTGATCAATTCCATTTTCATCACAAAATTTTGAAAAACTTTGATTTTCAAATTCTTTTCCATGATCACTTCTAATGCTTGAAATACAAATCCTTTTTTTCATTTTGAACCATTTTGCAAAAGTTTTCAAATCCTTTGAACGTTTCATCCTTGTAAGCAATAAAAATAACAAAGGTATATCTTGAATAGTCATCAACAATAACAAGAGCATATTGATGGCCACCTAGACTAATGGTACTTATTGGCCCAAACAAGTCCATATGCAAAAGTTCCAAATGTCTAGTAGTTGAGACTACATTCTTTGATTTAAAAGAAATCCTAGTTTGTTTTCCCATTTGACAAGTATCACATGCTCTGTCCTTTTCAAAATTGATTTTGGGAAGACCAATTACTAAATCTTTCCTAGAGATGATTTTAAGCAAATTCATATTGACATGACCAAGTCTTCTATGCCATAGCCATGGATTATCACTAAATGTGGGAAAACATTTTTCATTTTCGGAATGCAATGATTTTAAATCAACTATATAAACATTTTCATATCTACGGCCAAAAAACTTGATCTTGTTACTCTTGATGTCTATAACTAGACAATGAGAGGTCTCAAATGTGACTTTGTTGACTTTGTCACAAAGTTGACTAATACTTAGTAAATTTGGCTTAAGACCTTATACTAGCAATACATTATCTATGGTTGAGAAATCATTATCAACTTTTCCATGCCCGATGATCTTTATTTTTGTGCTGTCTCCAATAGTGACAAGTCCACCATCTCTTAGAGTTAGCTTCTTGAATACACTTTTATCACCAGTCATATATTTTGAGCATCCACTATTAAGGTACCAACAGTTACCTTTTTCCTTGGTGTGGAGGCATATCTACATCACACAAGGATACACAATTGCATTTTTAGGTACCCAAAATTTCTTGGGTCCTTTGGGGTTAGTCCTTGAAAATATGGTTCTTTTTGGGACCCATACTTTCTTAACAACATATGGAGTTCTATAGATATGATGATGCACAATCCTAGGATGATAGTTATTGAATTTTCTAGGAGCATTTAGTTATGTATGCCTATAATGTTTAGGATATGAATTCCTATGATACATGTTTCTATTGTGAGGAATATGAATATACATGTCATTTCCAGAAAATATATGTAGATGATTTCTAGGATACATGCTTGCATTATCATGAGTATGCATATTATTTCTAGAATAACTATGATTGTAATTTCTAGGATATGCTTGTTCAGTGTGCAAGTCTTGAGTATACAAATTGTTCCTAGGATGCACATGATGATTATTCTTTGCATATGCATAGCATTCATTGAATGAGCATACATATAAGCATGAGTATTTCTAGGATTCTTCAATCTTATATAAGCATTAGAATTAGTATTTCTAGACATGCTATCATTCAATGTGGGTGTAATTTTAACCTTTGAAGTAGAGGCTTCATTCACACATGAAGCTTTCATGAATAATCCCTCTTTTGATTTTGCTTTCCTAATGGAGAGTATCCTAAACCAGATTTTCCTCCATTTAATCTTTGGCAAGAAAGCACTTCATCAAGCTTTTCTTTTCCAAGCATGAGTCTAGATATAGTACCATTCAATTCTAATATCTTCTTCTTTAAATTCTCATTTTCATCTTTGAGGAAATATTGAGAAGCATCATAAAGCAATGAAGATAGTTTTTCTTTTTCTTCTCTTAGACTTATCATCTCTTTAGAAAATGATAACATTTCTTTCTTAAGAGTAGAATTCCTAGAATCAAATTTCTTCAATTCATCATGCATTTCATTTATGACTTCTAACAATTCTTCACTACTACTCACAATGTTATTTTTAGAAGAGGGAGAAGATAATACCTCATTTTCATCATCAATTGCCATAAGGTATAGGTTGGCAATTTCTTGATATCCAACTTCTTTATCCGAGGACTCTTCTTCTTCTTCGTCATCACTCCAAGTGGTTGCAATCATAGCCTTCTTCTTGAAGCTTTTGTATGGTTTGCTTGCAGCCATACAATCGGCCTTGATGTGATCAGGCTTCTTGCATCAATAGCATACAAGTGGTTCCCTTTTTGAGATGGGATCCTTTGTGTATGGTTTCTTGCTTTTCTTCAAGAATCTATGAAACCTTTTGGTGATTAGAGCCATCTCACCATCTTCTTTGCTACTTTCCGCCTCTTCTTCCGATTCTATTTCTTTGTTGCTCGTAGAGGCTTTCAGAGCTATCACATTTTTCTTCTTCTCATCATCATATGTCAACAATGACCCAAGAAGTGTCTCAACATCAAGTTTGCCGAGATCTTTGGCCTTTGTGATAGCAGTCTTCTTTGCTTTCCATACGGATGGCAAAGATCTTAATATTTTTCTTGTTAACTCAAATTGCTCAATGTTTCTACCAATAAGCTTCAAACCATTAACAATAGTTGTGAAACATGAGTGCATTTGAGAAATTGTTTCGTTAAAAGGCATTCTAAAAGATTCATATTCAGGCACTAGCATATAGATTTTTGATTTTTTAACCTCACTAGTTCCTTCATATATAACTTGCAATTTATTCCATATTTCCTTAGCTGAAACACATGCAGAGATTTTATTGTATTTAGATATATCTAAAGCACAATGTAAAATACTTGTTGTTCTACTATTGAAAGACATCATTCTATAATCCTCCTCATTGTACTCAGTTTTGAGTATAGGAATTGTATGATTGATTTCTCCAATAGTGATTTCCTTTGATGGAATTCTAGGTCCCTATTCAATGACTCTCCACAGATTATAATCTTATCCTTCGACAAAGATTTTCATCCTGTTTTTCCAATAGTTATAGTTGGAGCCATTGAACAAGGGAGGCCTAGTATATAAATGTCCCTCAGAATAGCTATTTGCTGCCATCAGATCAACTCAAGGATATTAAGCCTAAAATTGAGAACGAGGCTCTGATACAAAATGTAGATTGAGGTTTCAACCCAAGGGGGGTGAATTGGGTTTTAAAAACTTTCACGAATTAAACACAAGTTTATAAAACAGATAACACAACAAGCATATAAATAAGTGATATGTGCTGTAAATAAAGAGTTTAAGGAATAGAGGATGCAAACTCAGTTTATAGTGGTTCGGCAATATCAGAATCGTTCTAACTCTACATCCACTCTCTTCAAGGAACCTCCTTGAAGTAATCCATTAAGAAACTTAGTCGTGCAACTTCACGGGTGTTGCACAAACCTTACAATCCCTTCCTCTCGGAAGCAAACCCTTTCCTTTCGGAAGCAAAACCTCTTCTTTTCGAAAGCAAATCCCTTCCTTTCGGAAACAAATTCCTTTATAATAAATACTGTAAAGAAAACAGTAGAGAGACAACAATGGAAGCTTATACAACTGAATAATATCTCTCTTTCTAGGTAAAACTTGAGGAATGGCTCAACAATCAATTTTTCAAAGCTTTTTGAGTATCAATGAGTAAAAACTTGTTTGAATCTGTAATACTCTATTTAAAATGCTAATAGAGTGGGTTTATATAGCCTTGATGTAATATGCCCGTTTGTAACTGATTTGGTACGTTTTGGAGCAAGTTGTACTGAAATCTCGCGTCTCAACGGTCATATTTTTTGATCTACCAGCCAACTGGGTCTTAGTACCAGTCAACTGGGTCCACTTTAAAAATCACATTTTTAAGGCCGTTGAAGGTACTAGTCGACTAGGAAACTTCTGTCCAAATTACTAGTTGACTAGGTTGTTCTTACCAGTCGACTGGGAAACTTCTGTCCAAATTACCAGTCGACTGGGTTGTTCTCACCAGTCAACTGGGGATTGTCTATCCATAACACTAGTCGACTGGTATAAAGCATCCAGTCGACTGTGAACATGCTGTCCCATATACCAGTCTTCTGGTATATGTACCCAGTTGACTGGATTGCTTAACAACCCAGTTTTCATGTTTTGAAAAGTTTTTAATTTAAAACATTTGATTAAAAGGTTATGTTAAAATGTTTTAAAGAAAGGAGCCATTAGACAAGCTAAATACCTGAACAAGTGAGACTTACAACTTGTTTTAATACCTTAGACCTATACTAGTTCTTCTGTCTTCACTTGTTGTTTGATTTGCGTTGAGTTCTTGCATGTTGATCCTTGGTTGAATGCTCTTATTGCTTAATACACTTAGATAGCATCGTAGTATAATAAGAGTTGTGTTTTGTCATCATTAAAATATAGGTGAGGGTCAACAAGGAAGTAATATGAAGTTTAAAATACAAATATGGCCTATTGCTCCCTTTTTTTCTTTCTTTTTAATAGAACTTCAATCCAACCAAAACAACTTAATAAACACAATCAGGCTCCTCCTCCATCCAAAACACAGGAAAACCAAAAGAAGAAGATACCATATCAAGCTTGTTAGCCACTCTCCTTATATGTAAACAAGAGCAATCTAGGAAAACATCTATGATCTTTTTAATTTCAGGAACTAAAGAACCAAATATCGCCAACGACTCCACAAGGGATTGGATGGCAAACACAAGAAGTTGAGAATCACCCTCTATGACCAAAGATTTGATGACGACGTGCCAAGCAAAGTGCAGCACCTCCAAAATGGCTTTTGCCTCCACCATTTCCACTGTTAGCAACATCGGAAAAGGTGCAAACATTGATTCCAAAACCTTACCCTTTTCATCCAGAATAATTGCACCATCGCCCATTAAACCTTTATCCATGAACATAACACCACCTACATTCATCATGACTAGCCTCGCAACTGGAGGAATCCACCGCCGCAACCTGCTACCACTCGAACCAAGATCATCTGTATCCTTGAATCGACCATCACGAAAAAAATGAAGGAAATCAACTCCACTAACCAAAACATCATCAGCATCACGTAGCAACCATCTTCCGATCAATGAATTATGGTTGTTTCAAATCTGCCAAAGTATAACTGCAAACAAAGGTTGAGCATCATCATCAACAAGAGAAAAAATCTCCCTAACAAATGCCTCAAAAACCAGCATAATGCACTCGTTAATCACGTCATAAAAAGGACTAGTAGCCCAAATTGTTAGAGTTGGTGCATCCTTCACGGGACCAGATCTGTAGAACCCCGGATGAACACAGGGGTCTCGCTCTTTGAAGAGCGAGCAGAAGTTAGGGGGCAGTGCCCCTGAAACTTTTGGGCCATGTACATGAGTTGAGCCTAGTTTTTGTTTGGCGGTTTAGGCGTGCGCCTATGAAGAGCCATAGTTCTACAACAGAACGGAAATCTAATTAGACCCTAATTAGGATGTCTTAAATTGCATATAAATACTCTTTATGAACTAAGTATACATTGTAACAAAGAGATTTATGAGGTTGATAATAAGAAACTTCTGGCAAGACATAACTGTATTCTTGGGTGAACTTGGGTAAATCTTGTTTTCTTTTGTTTCAGGTATAATTCATGTGATTGATAGGTTTCGAATCATTCAATTGGTATCAGAGCCTTGTGTTCGAGGATTAACGATCAGAGATGTCAATTGGATCAAGAAGTTCAAAGGAAATAGATTCGAGTTATGGAAACTAAAGATGGAGGATCTGCTCATGGATAGGGATCTGTGGACGGTGATAGTTGATGAGATATCGAGAGTACGACATCCATGATAGAGGCATCACTGGTGTTGGTTTCGACATCATATTCAGTGACCATCACAGAGTGAGAGAAGCTCGATCGAAAGGCACGAAGTCTGATTCAGCTGTGCCTAACCAATTATATCCTGATAAACGTTTCTGGAGAAAAGACTACAAAAGATCTCTGGAAGAAGCTTAAAAGCCTTTATCAGAGTAAATCTTTGGTAAACAAACTGTTTCTGCGAAAGAAGTTGTACAACCTTCAGATGGCTGAGGCAATTCTTTCCCTGTTCATCTATATGAGTTCAACACTTTGATAGGTCAATTATTATCTATTAGTATTGATGTGACAGATGATGATAAGGATATTACGTTGCTCTGTTTACTACCTGATTCATAGGATAACTTGATAGCTGCGATTGGTAGTGGTACGACTGATCTATCTTTTGAGAATGTCGTGGTAGCCCTATTGTCTAAGGAGATGAGACGACAAGGTATAGAAAACTCGTCAAATGAGGCCTTATCTATGAGAGGGAAAACCCAAGATAAATCCTACAAGTGGTTTGGTGATAAACCTAAGTTCAATGGAAGATCGAAAAGTAGGGATAAATCTGGGTTGAAGTGTTAGAAGTGTAGAAAGCCTGGGTATCTAAAGAAGGAGTGCAGAAGTAAGAGTATAAACCCTAAAAAGCGAACATGTGAGATATCAGCTTGAAGTAATAGGAACCAGTATGCTGATGATCTTGGTGACTTAAATGTGGCATCATGTTTGGCTCAATCAGATCAGAGTATTTGGGTAATTGATACAGGAGCATCATTTCACATGACATCTCACAGGGACTGGTTTCGTGAGTATGAAACCTTTGATGGAGGAAATGTTTTGTTGGGAGATAACTCTCTGATGAAAATTATTGGTCGTGGGAAGGTAAAGTTGAGGATGAATGATAGGACAATTAGAACACTTACAGGTGTGATGCATATTCCGAGTCTCAACAGGAACCTAATATCAGTCAGCAAGATGATAGATGGGGGAATAAATTTCAACTGTGACAAAAATTCATGCAAGATGACTCATGGATCATTAGTAATTGCACGAGGTGTTTGGTATGGTACATTGTACAAGCTACTAGGAAATACAGTACAAACTCAGTGCAGTGGAGGTTTTATCTCTGAGAAGGCGACTGATGATGAGGCGATATCCTCTATGTTGTAGCATAAGAGGCTTGGGCATATCGGTGAAAAGAGACTATCTAATTTATTGTCAAAGCAGATGGTGAAGGGAGTCCCAGATTGCTCAATGGGATTCGGTTTCTATAAGCATTATCTACATGGCAAGTAGAACTGTGTGAGTTTTAAGTCTGCTGGCACAAAGACAAAGAGTATTCTGGATTTAATACATAGTAATGTCTTTGGGCCAGTTCAAATCCAATCTCTTAGAAAATCAAGGTATTATGTCTCTTTCATTGATGATTTTTCAAGGTATGCATGTATTTATTTCATTAAAAATAAAGCTGAAGCATTTGATAAGTTCTGTGAGTTTAAAGCATTGGTAGAAAATCATACAGAAAGAAAGATAAAGGTACTGAGAATAGATAATGTAGGGGAATTTTGCTCAGAAAAGTTTGAGCAATTCTTTGTGGCAAACGGCATTGCAAGACATAAAATAACTATATATACACCTCAACAAAATGGGGTGGCTGAGAGACTCAATCGATCACTCATGGAGAAATCGAGAAGTATGTTAAGTTGTGCAGACTTAAAGCCAGAGTTCTGGGAAGAGGTTATAGCTGCAGCATGTTATCTGAAGAACAAGTCAACTACATCAGCTTTACAGGATCAGACACTGTTTGAGGCATTATTCATGAAGAAGCCGAGTTTGGCTCATATTAGGGTGTTTGGGTGTGATGCTTATACGCATATGCCAAAAGAAAAGAGGAACAAACTTGAAAACAAATCAGTGAAGTGCATCTTCATTGGTTATAAGTATGGGGTCAAGGGGTACAAGTTATGGAATCCAGAAAATAAAAGTATAGTTTACAACAGAGATGTTGTGTTCAAAGAAACACAAAGGGATGTGGTGGTTGTCTAAGATGTACTGGAACAACCAAACAGGTTCAGATTGATCTTAGCCTAGGAGATAAAGAGTGGGAGACTACCTTACAGACTGTATCAGATACTTCAGATATTGTGTCAGTTGGGTCTGAGCAAGATATTCATGTTTTTGAAGTAGAGGATGAGGATTCAGATGCTGGCTCGAAAGTAAAGACCACACCTATCATAAGAAGATCTACATGGGTTAGGAGACCACCCATCAGGTATTTCCCTAGTGCTTGCAATGCATTATATGCTTTAAATATTACTGGTGATGATCCGAGCACAGTGAAAGAGGCAAGAACCTCGGAGGAGGCAAATCTGTGGGAGGATGCTATGAAAGAGGAGATGCATGCACTAGACAAGAATGAAACATTGAGCCTTGTGAAATTGCCTAAAGATAGGAAGGCAATTGGGTGCAAATGGATTTTCAAGAAGAAAACAAACGCAGATGGAATGGTAGAAAAATACAAGGCACGTCTCGTTGCAAAGGGGTACTCGCAAATAAAGGGAATTGACTGTGGTGAGATATTTTCCCTGGTAGCAAAAGTTGACATCTGTCAGATGTGTCTTATCCATGGCAACTACTTATGATGTAGAGGTTGAGCAACTGGATGTGAAGACAACTTTCCTTCATGGCGACTTAGAGGAGGAAATTTACATGAAACAGCCCGAAGGCTTTGTGAGCAGAGGCAAGGAAGAGCTGGTTTATAAATTGAAGAAGTCTCTGTACGGACTAAAGTAGTCACCATGGATGTGGTACCAAAAGTTTGATACATATACCATTCAGCTTGGGTTCACTCGCAGCTATGCTGATCATTGCATCTACGTGAAAATGTTAGGGGTTGATTTTGACATTTTAACTTTGTATGTGGATGATATGTTGTTGATTGGAAATAACAGGAAGATGATTAGCACTGTGAACTCATTGTTGGCAAGATAGTTTGACCTGAAAGACCTAGGGCCATCAAACTTTATCTTTGGCAAGCAGATAAAGAGGGATTGTGAAAATCAAAAACTGTGGCTAAGTCAGAAGAAGTATATTAAAGAAGTGTTGAAGAAATTCAACATTCTGACACCAAGCTGGTAGGGACTCCCATGCCTTTGGGAACCAAGTTATCTACGGAACAATGTCCGAAGACAGAGGAAGAAGCTGAAGATATAGTGCATGTACCTTATGCTAGTGTGGTTGGAAGCTTGATTTACACCATGGTGTGAACGAGACCAGATAATGCCCAAGTAGTGGGAGTATTGAGTAGATATATGTCTAATCCTGGGAAAGAGCATTGGACTACAATCAAGAGAGTTCTTAGATATCTTCGTGGTATGTCATAGTTTGCATTATGTCATGGAGGTATGGGAGGTAAGAAGAATCTTGATATTGTAGGATTAGTTGATGCTGACTCGAGAGGAGACATTGATAGCAAGAAGTCTACAAGTGGGTATGTGTTCAATCTGTTTGGTGGGGCAGTGAGTTGGATGAGCAAAAGGCAAAGTGTTGTTGCCCTTTCATCTACAGAAGCAGAGTATATGGCATTAACTCATGCTGAAAAGGAAATGGTTTGGCTTCAAAGGTTATGTTCTGAGCTTGGGTTTAAACAAAAGGCAGTGAAGGTGAAATGTGACAATCAAGGTGCTATCTTCTTAGCAAAGAATCATGCATTTCATTCACGAACGAAGCACATTGATATCCAATATCAGTTCATCCAGGAAAAGATTGAAGAAAAGGTGATGATCTTGGAGAAAGTCGATACAGCAGTGAACAACGCAGATTTCTTGACTAAAGCAGTTAGTCTAGCAAAGTTTGAGTGGCGTGCTACTGAGGTGGGCTTGAAGAAACATAGTCTTGGGAAGTTTTCCATGTGTGTGAAGTATTTACCAAGTGGGAGATTGTTAGAGTTGGTGCATACTTCACGGGACCAGATTTGTAGAACCCCGGAAGAGCTGTAGTTCTGCAACAGAACGGAAACCTAATTAGACCCTAATTAGGACGTCTTAAGTTGCATATAAATACTCTTTATGTACTGAGCATACATTGTAAAAGAGAGATTTGTGAGGTTGATAATAAGAAACTTCTGGCAGGATGTAGCCCTATTCTTGGGTGAACCTGGGTAAATCTTGTCTTCTTTTCTTTTAGTTATAATTTGTATGATTGACAGGTCTCGAATTGTTCACAAATAACATCAGCAAAATTACGAACTTAAATACATGCATGACATTCTCAAAACTTTTAATCTAAGCATCTTTTATTTGACAACAAAGATAAAATTGTCTACACAATTAAACAAGTACGAAGCCTAAGTGTGGTATATAAAGTTTTACAAATTATTTTTTAGTCAATAATTGCCTTAATATAGTTTATAATGTCCCGTTTCTATTATCTACTCTTCTTTCATCCTTATAATGATTTTCATTGCATAGCAAAGAAGACTAAGTCCAAGAAACGTATTTGAGTAAAATCTCAGTGGAAGTGAAGGAAAATGGTGGCATCCCTTCTATAATGGAAGCATTGAGTGGTTGTGACTTGTGAACATGAACACTTGGAACTCAAAAGTCTATGTTCTCATAAACTTGGGTCGCAAATTTGATGATAAAAGTCAAAAGGATTGAGCAAAATACTCAAAACTCAATCTCCCGTGTGTGGTGCAGTGGCGGAGCCACCATTGTCCCTGACCATTAAATTTTTAAGTTCTTTTTAGAATTATTTGTATAAATTGATCTCCAATTAAAAGTTATGTAAGCTTGGCCACCCCAAATTAGGAGACTTTCCCCACTAACAAAAGATATCAAAGAAAAAGAATAAATATCAAGTTGCCTCTTTCATCAATTAATGATATTTTTCTTTCTTTTTATATTCATGTGACAATGTTGGACATACACACACACCATCTAATAAAACAAAACAAAACAAAAATCTATATTTCTCTTTCTCTGCCCTTTTTATTTTCAGGAGAAAAAGAAAGAAACTTTCCCCATCTTTAGGTAGATTCTATTTCAAAAAAAAATCAATTTTTAACTTCTCTAATTCTTTTTAAGAAACAATCTTACTCTGATTTTTAACTTGGGGTATCTTTTCTACATTTTTTTCTTAATTAAATCACTCATTCATTTTCTTCACTCCATTTGATTATCGTAGTATAATTATTGTTATTATTATATTTTTAACAAAGGTACAGTACTTCTTAAAAAAAACAAATGTACAGTACTATAATTGTTTTGGATTTATTTATTTTGATTAATTTTTTATTTCGTAATTCAAATCTGGCATTTGTGTGGTATATAAGAAAGAAAAAAAAGTAGGTAACTCATGATTAATGCATAATTTGGTAGCATTGGGGCTGCTCAAGCTTTAAATTTCAAATTTCTATTCCAATTGTGTTCAATTAGGGATATGTCATACTTTGAAAATATAGAAGTTTTTTAAGGATTAAATCTAATACAATTTGTGTTATAAGTTGTTCTATTTAATTAAGGTTCCTTTCTTGAATATTGAATTAATCAAATAAGTAGATATTTGATTTTATTTATTAAGTTATAGGATTAAATCAAATAGCTATATTAGTAGGAGTGAGATAATTTTTTTTTATTAATTATAAAGAAAAAATATATTTTTTCAATAATTGATAAATAGTTTTTAGTCATCGGCAAACATCAAAACTACATAGGTTTTATATTAGTGAAAATTACTGGCTTCGCCCTGCAGTGGTTAAGGCCATTTAAGTTTGAATAGCAGAGATGCACCCATCAAGTAAGAAATCTCAAAGCATGTAAATTCTTGAATATGATCATTCTTAATATTTTAATTTATAATATTTTAGTTTGCATTTACACTTGCAGGAATTACTGGCCGGTTAGGTTGGGTGTCTATGATGGGCAGCCTAACCCACCTAGCATTTCTCCGATCATAAACCACAAGGCACCTTATCAATCAAAATGCACCTTATCACTTAAACATGAAATGAATTATTATAAGACAGTTTTTCCTGTCTGAAAAATGTATAGAAAAAATTAGATAAAATGTTGCATGGTTAGAGACAGAAACTACAATTCTAGAGAGAGAAAATTCATATATTTTCTTTGAGGATAAGAATAAGGCTCTTGAGTTATGAAAAATCTGGTATTTTTCTTTATTGTGATTACACTCATTACTATGGCGAGTGGAAGACAAAAAGACCCGAAGAGAAATCCAAAATACAAGAAGAATTTTGAGTCAAACAAGTGAGAACTGTTTTATCGCCGTGTTACTCTTTTACATTAGTTTCAGAGCTTGTGCTTTCGTTTCATAGGCATATAAATTCTCTTTAAACATGATTACATGTGTTAAATTAACGAAGAATGCATGTATGATTGAGAAACCCGAAAATATGAATGTTAATGGTTGAAAATGACAACTTCTTCTATACTGCATATTAATTCATAATTTTTTGCGTGAAAGTAGTTACCATATTAAAGATTAAATTTGAAAAATATGAGAGCTTAACTCTGTTTGTGAAGAGAGAAACAAATTAATCTTGTTTTTGAAGGTTTAATGGACAAAATATGTGAACTTTTTCATTGTTGGTCTAAATTCCATGATATTTTATTTTAATGTAGTATATGACATGTAGATTAAATCTGGAAAGTTTGGTGGAATAACTCTCTTGGAGGAGAGAGAAAAATGAAACCCTATAAATAATGTAAGAAAATTTACATAATTTTTACAATCAATTTTAGGAAATAAAATTTACATGGTTAGATAGAGCTTCTCTCAAGCTTTCGAATGATATATGGCACAAAATTTTTGGATTACTATAGAGAGAAAAAAGCCTCAATTATTTTTTTTAGGGTAAAATCGCGGGTTGAAGGTTGAAAATAATACTGTCCATCTCCCTTCGTCCATGCACTGAGGCGAGTGAGTTCACTCTCTTACCCATTGGATGGTCCATACGAAAATCGGAGGCCACCACCATGCTCAGGACGGTAGGACGAACAGTCCGCCTCTAGTCCGGTCAAAAGCAGATGTCAGTAAGGCGGAGTGTGGTTTCCACACGCCACTAATTCGAGCTTTTTCTGTTTCTAGCAGTTTTGAACAGCAACTACCACCTCCAAAAGTTGTCGACGTGTTGCGGCGAATGGGGGTAGTTGGTGGCGGTTTTGGTAGCACAAAATATTCTGTTTTAATTAGAAAATTATTTCTGATTTTTCTGTAATATTTTCAAAATTTAGTTTTTTATGGATTATTTAATATTAATTTTTTAATAAAAAATTATTTAAATAAATTAAAAGTAATAACTTTTTGAAAAAAAATTCAAATTCAAATTTGCTTATACTTGAGTGCGGCAAACTTATTTTTGAGCTTGAAATGATTTTAAAGAACGTCTATATCCAGTGTGAGCTTGTAGAAGTTCCTGGATAACTGATTTTCTCCACATTTGAAATAAAATTGAATCAAAATTGTGTGCATATATTTATTGACATATAAATAAATTTAATAATTTATTGAGCATGTTCATTTTTTCTGAAATTAATGTATAGCATAACTCGATAGAAGGGGTTATCTTGTTTTCTTAAGTGCTTAAATTCAGTAAAATTTGTTAGTATGTGTTGGTCTAAATTTAATTTTAAATTATGAATCTAAGAAAGTTCATATTTATTAGGTTAATTATAAAGATATATAATAAATGTCTAAATTCTTTAGATAGACATAAATGGTGAATTAAAAATTGTTAAAAAGAGTAGCATGAACATCTTTAGGGTTAGCCACTTTTCTAGTTTGATGCATTGGCAAATATAAGGGCATTATATGACTATGATAGTCAACTCGATTTTCATGATATGTTAAAGCGAATGAGTTTGTATAGATGCTCGTTAGAAGAAACAATATATAAAGTTTATGATGAGAGTAATTTTGTGAATTCTTGCTATGAAAAAGGTGAGAATAAGATGTTAGAGTTGTGTTAAGTTGATATAGGTGTAATTGTATTAGCATTATCTTTGGGGTAGATGTTATAGATCACTACCTCATCCTTAGCATAAGCCCTTATATTGACCTTATTTGCCAACTAATAAGTGGTTGAATCTAGAAAGACTCAAAGCACAATATAAACACCTATGTGATGTTATCCCAAGTATGCTTAGATCAAAGAATGAGTTTTAGAGTGATTTAGAGAATCTACGAAAAATTATTTCTATTCTTGGCAAGGTGGGGAATTTATTATTTGAAAAAATGGAAATTGATTTTGTGAAATTTCTTATAAATTTATGGAAACCCCATATCTTATATTTTATTTCTAAATCAATTTTTCAAATGAAGTTGTCAAGAATAGTGGGAGTGAAGCTCCATTTAATGAATGCTAAAGTGATTTTTCGCTTAATAGGATTGTACTATTAGGAAGTGATTCTTGTCCAAGTTATGATAAGGGAAAGTAATAAGTTAAATTATCTTTTAACTATGAGAGGTTAGTACAATTTTTTTTTTATGTACTTCACAGTGTCATATTTTGGGAACTTAATATCTTTGAGAAAGCAATATAATAAGATTCTCTTGTTGACATAGGATTATTAGAGAAATAATTCTCTTGTAATTAGAAGATTGGTAGAGAATAATTTGTTTGTGCTTTATGAGTCTTGGTTAGAAAAGGTAAAAAAGTTACATGCTCTATAGATGAATGGTTAACATTTAGTTAACCAAGGCAGATTCTTTCTTGTGATCAAACTTAGAGTTGTTGATAATGTTCTACCAACAATAATGCTTCTTTCAAAAATGTGGTGCTTGATGAAAGAATTCACCAAATGGTATGAATCCATACATGGGTGAATAAAAAGTTTGCTTTCTTATATATTTGTCACTTAATGTAATTAAATCTTTTCTAGATGGACATTGGATGACCTAGATGATTGTGTAGCTTATGAAGCGTATAGAATAAGTATTCTAGTAAGATTCCTGTGCAAATAAGGACAATCATCTAAGAAAGATCACCAAACCTTATCAAGCTATGGGCTTAAGGAATCTTGATGTATCATCAATGATCCTCGAAAAAAGTACACAAATATTGAATATATGTATGTTACCAGGTTAAGATCGGCTCTCTCACACGAGCAATTACCTTAAGCGCCCAGATATCGAGCTGAGATAAGACACTATATACTTTTGGAACTTAAAGAGAGCAAATTATATAATATGTATTTGTAGGTTTATTTTGTTTGTGTCCCTTTGATTAGGGCCAAGATGAGGTTTGTAAATTATATATGATAATAAGACCAAACATGATCATACCACTATCATGTAAGTGTGGAAAGTTAATCGAATGTGAGATCTTAATTGTGCGCTTCAAATGAGCAATCAAATTGCTTGAAATAACAAGCCAATAAAGGACTCGGGTTAAGCACATGTACACATGAATCATGTACTAGACTAAGATTTGTATGGTGGTCTTAATTTATTACTAAGTAAAAGTCATACGCTCTTCTTAAAAGAAAATTCCACCATAGCATGTAATTCATACTACATGTGCTTAATTCGACCTTAAAGGGAAGTGAGTAGATGAATCCCTGCTTAATCACTGTATGAGTTCCTTAAGGCTAAGTTAGCCTTAACTAGTGTCCTATGTAACTTTTGATTGTGTTCTTAAAGGGATTGATAAACTACTTTAGCTTGTTTTCGACGATGATGAAATAATTAGCCTTATGGGACATGTCTAGGAAAATGGCTGGTCTAAAACAGAGAGACACAAGTGCTAAAGAAATGTTATTTGATAACACATCTTGCATTAGTGATTCATAGCCTGGGTGATTATATCTAAGATTGGGATTTGATATAATCATAAACACTAAATGACAATGTTGGTTAAATATAGCTCTAAGCAAAGAGGCTCATGAAGAATTATAGATACTTGAATGTGATGTGGCCAAATTAGTCTGGGGAACATAGAGATGTTATTAATGTCATTATTTTTCCTTAGGGTTGAAGTCGCTATTTGTCCCTAACAAGTGCATAGTATTGAGCTCCCAAATGCAGGTGTACTCATAGGTTGCACAACTCATTTCGACTATATGAATTTCTTGGAAGATTGTTTTTTGAGTTAAAGTTTCTGTCTCCATTGGGCATTGTCAAGCCCATCATCTTTGAGTAGGAGATGTAGGAATTACCTGGTCAGGTCGAGTGCCTATGATGGGCAACCTAACCCACCCAACATTTATCCCATCTTCATGAAAATTGGAGGGAACTAATCATAAACCAAAAGATACTTTATCACTTGGACATGAAATGAATTATTATAAGACAATTTTTTGTGTTTGAAAAATGTATAAAAAAAGGCAAATAAAAGGTTACTTGGTTAGAGAGAGAAACTATAATTCTAGAGTAAATTCATTTGTTTTCTTTGAGAATAAGAATAAGGCTCTTAGGTTGTGAAAATTCAAGTTTTTTGCTTCATTATGATTACACTCATGACCATGGCGAGTGGAAGGCATGAAGACCCAGAGAGTAGTCCAAAATACAAGAAGAATTTTGAGTCGAACAGGTAAGAACCGTTTTGCCGATGTGTTACATTTTTACAATACATTTTGACAACATCTTACATTTTTCATTTTCTAATCATTTACTCAATCATGCATTTGCTTTATTTGCAAACTTACAAGAAGTTTCGTACCTTTATAATGCATTCTTTATATTACATTTTTTTTAGGGGGAGGTATATGCATTGCAAGGATATGAAATGTTGTCCTATACTTCTACGACGGACACAAAATTCTTCAATCAGGCATAGACATTCATTTATATTTTCAAAGTAGACAAAGCCAAGAGCAACCTATATACAAGATTGCAAATGAAATAAAGTAAATAATTAAGAAATGATAATCAAAAGACACAATCAACAAGTAAAGATACAAGCTAATTGATTATAGATCAACGTATTAAATACACCATATTAAAAAACTTATGTGCCTTGAGATTTCTCATTTTATGGGGTACATATATATATATATATGTGTGTGTGTGTGTGTGTGCGTGTATGTGTGTGTGTGTGTGCGCGCGCGAGTGCGAGTGCGAGTGCGCGCATTTATCCACCTCATAGGTCAAAATTTTTTTGACAAATCCTTCAACTTTTATCTTCAAATTGACAACCCAAGTTTCTAAGAATATAGACTTGAGCTCGAAGCGTTCACAACCATCCAATGGCACTAACAAGCAAAGGATATGCAACCATTTTTCTTTACTTATTACTTGGATATTAGTCAAATACTTTTTCTAGAGCTCTTGTTATTTGTAGAAAATTTGTAGCAAATTATATTGTCGTTGTGTATATATGAAAACTCCTATCCCATATTGGAAAGAAATAAAGTTTTAAAAACTTTTATATAGTGACAAACACACTAGTATATGAAATAATAGACTTAATAGAGAATTAGAGGGAATATATATTTTATATTTATATATATATATATATATATATATATATATATATAAAATTACGTGTCACTTAGGTACATGCATATGCAAATGATCAAGATCTTGTGGTTGAAAATTAATTTTTCAGATTTTATTAATTTATTTCAACAGATATTACTCCAAAATTTGTGACTGTTAATTAACTGTGTTACTGAATTTAAATTAAACTAAAGAGTCCCAACTATTTTGAAATAGTGTATTTGGTATCTATTCAAACACTATAAATAGAGGACTTCATTACAATTAACATACGTTTTCTCTCCTCATCTTATTTTCTTTATCTTGTTAAACTCACAATAAAATGCATAATCATAAACGAAAATTTTTAATAGTGCTTATTGCAGATTTTGGTGGTTTTATTGTATCCTTGAGCTTATTGGTGATTTTCAAAATAAAACTTGGTTTTACACTTGGGATGATTTAGAAAATCGAAGGAAAAGAGAAAGAAAGAAAATTCAATTTTGATCAGGGACAGTCGATTATAAGAATAAGACCGTCGACTGTAGGATTGCACAAAAATTTTTACAGTCAACAAGGGATTGTATAAGCGACTGTAGGTGTCGATAAATGGACGGTAAGTTTGTACAGTCGACTATAGCATGATAACAATCGACTGTCAGTCCGATACATGATTGTTAAATTTAAATTTATGAGGCACAATTGACTTTCAAAATGAAAATTCGAATTTTATGAACATTAAATAATGGTTATGATAGTTGAATACTGAACCAAAGTGTCTCTTGTGATGAGACACTAAGTAGTTCTATATAAAATCTTGTCAACTGCCATTTTCCACATATTTTGATAGATTTCTTTCCTTATCCTCTTCTATTTTCTCTCAAAAATAAAAATCTTCTTGTGATGGAAAATTCTGCAAATTCTTTAAAAGCATGTGTTCTTGATCTATAAAACTAACAAAAATTGCCGTGGGTTATTCTTTACTAGTGTAAATTACATAACAACAACAAGATTTCATTGTACATTAGAGGAAATTCGCCAAAACCTTTTTGCACCAATGAAGGGAAAATTAGACTTTAACAAAAGCAACATAGTCATGCCTTGAAACCGTAACTCTTATCCTCTCTTGTTCATTTTGATAAGCAACCCTTTGAAAATTTTCTTTGTTTGTCAAAATGGCTACCCCATTGAGTTCTCAGAGAGATATAGCGTTAGATTTCAACAAGTTGAAGCATTTCAATGGTGGAGATTTTTATAGCTAGCAAAAGAAATTGTTCTTCCTCTTGACATTGCTGCATGTTTACTATGTTATCATTACACTGAGTCCGAAACTTTCAGAAGATGAGACAATTGCCCAAACTCGTGATAGAGAGAAATAGGATCAAAATGACAACATCTGCAAGGGTCATATTCTGAATGCAATGTTCAACACTTTATTTGATGGTTACCACAATGTCAAGATTGCAAAGGAGTTGTGAGATTCGCTATAAGCAAGGTACTTGAAGGAAGAGGCCGTAAGTATGTGATTTATTAATACAAAATTTAATGATTACAAAATGGTTAATTCTTGTTCTATTATGGATCAATTTAGTGAGGTAAAAATCATTCTTGATCAATTTTCTCAACATAAGCTGGAAATGGATGAGGTCTTTATGGTCATAACTATTATAAACAATTTGCCTCTACTTTGGAAGAATTTCAAAAATCATTTAAAGTAGAAAAAAAAAGAAGATCTAACTCTCGAGGAGTTAGGTATTCATCTCTAAATTGAGGGGGGACCTAAGGAAAGAAGGAAATGTAGAAGCCCTTTCTGATATTAATGCAGTAGAGGAAGAAGAGACTTCAAAGGAAATCTATCAAGATTCTCACAAGAGAAAATATTGATATTTGTCTAAGGTTTAAACATGGTTTAAACTAGGTTAGTGTCTAAACCAAGGTTGGAAGAATAAATTTCAGCATGTTAAAGAAGTGCACACAAGTGTGTGCGGCACCTTGGAGCAAGTAGGCACACTAGTGTGTGCGCCTAAGCACACAAGCTGGAAAGTATGTGCATCAGGTCAAACCGCGGCCTAGCTTTGTCCAGACCACAACGCACAACATGAAGGAATGCTGGAGGAAGGCTAGGCCATGGCGCACCCTACCCTAGGCCGCGACGCACAGAGTGGCAGCAAGTGTGCCCTGTTGCAGGCCGCACCTTGCCTTGTTTCAGGCCGCACCTTGAAGGCACACATAATCCATTTGATTCAGCCTTTGTTAAGTACGTGGAGACATGTCCAAAACGCATAGATCACTAAAGATTGATCAAGGACCATGATTGAGTGGTCATCAAGATTTAAGGGTGGAGATTGACTCTCAAGATTGGACAAGAAGTTGGTGCACTATATAAAGGGTCACCTAGCTTTATTCTCAACAACATTGTGACATAATTTGAGATCAATTGTAAGAGTGATAGACATACAAGAGAGAATTGTGTGAGAGTGCAAAGACACAAAACACAAGAGGGAATCATTGTAGTGAGGCTGGTTGTAAAGAGAGAGTAGTATAGATTTGATAGAGAGCATTGTAATAGTTCTTATCATCTTCTTTCTTCTCTTCTTGGTATTTCAAGAACTTAAGGTTTCTTGGAGAGGGTTGCTATATTGTAAAGAACCATTGATTTAGTGCAGAGAGTTCAGAGGAACTCACGGGGATGTAGGCTATTGCCGAACCTCGATAACAAATCGCTTGTCTTCTTTCTTTCTTTGATTTCTGTTCCTGTTTTCGATTCCAAATCTTTACAAGTCATTCTAGACTTGGGTTTTTGGAAGATCGCCACATGGGCATCTTGTCAAGGTGATTTCCAATAGAAAAAATCCTTCTACCAATTATGACAAGGACAACAAGAATACAAAGGGTGCTTGTTTACGTTGCGGTAACCTGGGACACTTCAAGAAAGATTGTTCAATGATGAAGAAAAAAGGAAAAAAACAACAAGAGTTTATGGCTTAAGGCTGATAAGTAAGTGTAATGAGTAAGGGATGAGTGTTTGTTAGTAATGCTTAAATGTATGAGAGAATGCTTAAACTCAAATATTAATAATAACAGTACCATTTTATGTTTATATTATTGATTATTCACTTTATTTTGGTATATTTGTTGAAGACAAGTAATCATTATAAGAATGCATGTTATGGTTAAGTTAAAGTTATTTCCTGAAATCAATATAAGTATAAAATTTTAGAACTTGTATGCTTTCTAAAACCACTAGGAAATATTTCAAAAGTTCAAAGAAATTTATGTCTAATTAATTCAATTTATAATGACTTATGAATCTTATATCTTATTAACTATGATCATCATTTAATTGCATAAGTTATATTTTTAGAGGTATTATATATGTGAGAGTTAAACATATATATTGAAATATTGCTTAAGGAAAGTGTAGAAATTTTATGATAATAAGAAATATTAGAACCCATAATGGTTTGCATATAATGATATATAAAGATGGAGTTCCCAATTTCCTTAAGAAAAGAGTAAATAATTTCAATGAAGGTTTGATAAATTTTGGGATAAAAATAATAGAATTTTTTGTGATGGAATATCTCTTGTTGTGAATTCTCAAATAAATCTTGAGAATACCTTTAGTTTATTTTGAGTAGTATTTGACTTAGAATTAGAAGTATTCTTTTGATATAAATTTACAAGAATATGAATCTAAAGAGGGTACTTGTGATAAAATATTGTTTGAATGATAATATCACTTGGACTAGTGAGACTAGTACATGCTATGGTGGTTAATTTACAACGGTATAAGCACCAAGTAAACACTAAGTGTGATAATGAATTATAAGTGATTAAATCATAATAAGGGATGAGGATCAAGCTCATACGATTAATCACCCATGATGAAACCTCAACTTAACACTTACTAACACTAAGTCTTAAGTTCAATGAGACAAAATAAATCATCACTTATGATTGTAAACACTTATAGTAAATATACCATCCCAAGAGAAGGGTGTTTGGAAACCGTAGTGATAAAGTGAAGGGTGAACTTTGAGTTCTTAATAAGGCTTATAAAAGTTTTCTTTGGTATGTTAAGTTATGGAACATACTTGATAAGCTTATCTAGTGAGTGCGAGATGTGGCTGTTTCTATTGAGTTCAAGGGCTTGACTCTAGAGCACGTATGACATAAGATACATGACATAAGACTTGTAAACGTGTCAGCATTTTTTGACATTTTCTATGAGGAGAAGTTTCATGTGTGAGACATGTCCGATTAAACAAATAGGATTTGTGGTTCAAAATCTCATACTGTAGTACATTATGTTTAACTTTGATGTGTTTTCACTAAGTGAAGATTCAAGTCCCAAAAGCATCTATATTTAAGCATGAACTTCAACCGATTATGAAAAATCTTATTTTCAATTTTTTATGAAGTCAAAAATATTTTGAAAATGGTGGGGATCTGTTAGTGATTTTCAAAATAAAACTTTGTTTTATACTTGGAATGATTTGGAAAATCGAAGGAAAAAAGAAAGAAAGAAAAATTCAATTTTAATTAAAGGCAGTCGACTATAGGATCGAACAATTGTGACTTGAAATCTATTTCTACTATCAGCCTCATTGCATTCCCTTCATCATCTTTTACCATAAATCTCAATGTATTCATATTCACCTGTTTATTTTAATACACAAATAAATTAAATTAAGCCATAAATTAAACTTCAGTGAAAAAAATAAAAAATAGACTACAATTTGAGCTTGTCAAGACCGCAAAAGTAGTCGCACAGCAATCACACATAAAACTTCTCTAGATGCTTTAGACTAATCATACAATCTTACCGCAAACTAGAGTCTCAAACCAAATGAAGATTGAAACTTAAATTATTTTCAAACCGAAGCATGATTTAACTTCTTCTAAATGCTATATGCTATCTCAATTAAGTTCATATCATTGACATGCGAATTAACTCCAAGGCTAACACAAAGCATGCTAAAAATAAACAAAAAGGAAGAATGACACCAAGCAGTTCAATGAAAAGAAGAAATATGTTTCCTCTACCCCCAACTTAAAAAATTGCATTGACCTCAATGTAAAAGAAAGAGTACAGGAAATTCCCTTTGTAACCAGAAGTGCACAGAAGCTGAAAATTGTGCACCACCATTTGAACTGCTTCGTATATTTGTCCCTGAAAAAAGAAATACGAAGTTAATACTGGTAAACAAAAAAATACTAATAATAAACAAGAAAAATATATGAAAATAATAAAAAGATAGGTTGTGGGGTGCCTCCCATGAGCGTTAAGTTTTATGTCTTCAGCCAGACGCTCTTATTCCCACCTAGAAAAGCATGAGCTGAATGCACCAGCAACTGCTTCACTACCAAATTTTGTGCTTGTATGCTTTGAAGAGGCCTCAATGATGTCATCAGTAACACCTGCAGATTCTGGCTCAATATATACTCTTGTGAAACCACGGGTGAGAGTGGACTCTAATAGATTAAGGTGATGGACCTTTTCCATGGGTGAGTCAATCATATATACTTGGTGGCTCTCGTCCACATCCTCTGATTTGTTCGGTGTTGGGATGTGTAATGACTTACCACTTAGTGTCACAATGGCGTTCACCTCCTTCAAATTTTTTTGTGCCATGTGTTGTCCATGGTATGTGGACTGAGCTTGGGAAGGGAACTTACCTTGCTCATTCACACGCAAGGAGCTCATCAGTTTGGACACTTGGCTCTTTAAATCCTTATGTTCTTCAAAAACCTGCATAATCAAAGATTCAATTCTTTCATTAATCTTACCCTGTGCCTCAATAAAAGCATGCAAAGTTTCTTCTAAAGGACTCCTAGAGGGTGCATGTGCATAATATGGTTCAGGTTATGATCTAGGGGGTTGTGTAGGCAGTTGGTTTTCAGATTTCCAGCTAAGATTGGGGTGATTCCGCTACTCCGGATTATAGGTATCAGAGAAAGGTGAAAAAGACTTCTTGTACATGCCTAAGGCATTATTACATTGTTCCTCATACACCCCTCTCATTTATGCAAATGTGGGACATTCTTGGGCAAGATGATCTACCCCGCCACACACAAAATATGGTTCAAAAGACCTTGCATGATTAACTACGTGTGTTGGCTATAAGTTCTTAGTCTTTAACACATCTAACTCCCTAGTGAGCATCTCGACCTTAGCTTTTAGGTTTTCCTCTTCCCTAAGATGGTAAATTCCACCACCATTTTAGTTTCCTACAGGTCGTGACCTATTTATGCTTTCAGTAGCACTAGGTCCAGTCCAAGTGTGAGCTTTTTCAGCAAGCTCATTGAGGTATTCTATGGCCTCATCACGATCTTTTTGTAAAAACTCACCATTACACATCATCTCTATAAATTAATGCTCTCTATATGTAAGTCCCTCATAAAAATAGCTCACTAAGTGCCAATTCTCATACCCATGGTGAGGGCACATACTCAACAACTCCTTAAATCTCTCCCAAGACTGATACAAAGTCTCACTATCCTTTTGTGCAAAGGTGGAGATTTGCCTTTTCAAAGCATTAGTCTTATGTTAGGGGAAGTATTTATTAAAGAAAATCTGAGTCATCTCATTCCACGACCAAATAGATCGTGGCCTTAGTGAGTATAGCCAACTCTTAGCTCTATCCTTCAAAGTGAAAGGAAAGAACTTGAGTTTCACGATATCATTATGTGCATCTTGACTATGGAAAGTCGCAACTACTTCCTCAAACTCTCTAATCCAAGCCATGAAATGTAGGGAGTAATTGTATCATCCCTGCTTTAAAATTTTGATGGTGAGTATTGGCTGGAAACATGATGCATAATGGTGTGGCTGTTTGTGTAGGGTGGAGGTAATCCTGAAGGGTCCTAGGGGGTAGATATTCATATTCACTCATTTCTTCGAGACTAGATGGATTGTCAAATAAAGGATATAGAAAAGAATTTAATTCTGACTCTAACACAGGCCTACAAGCAAATCTACCCAAAGTGTCTCTATACCGAGGCATGCAAGATCACAAAATAATAAAAAAAATACTATAAAAAGAAAGAATAAAATTAAATTAAATTAATGCAGCAAGCTAAAGAAAGAATGAAGTTACCACCTTTACAAACTGCTGAAAAGAAAAAAACTATCTACAATTCTTCTACTGTCATGTCTCAAAGTTGACAATCTTCCTTGAGTTAAGCACGTCTCCCCGACAACGACGCCAAAATTTAATTACGCCCAAAGTATAACGCAGTAGTTGTAGCACAACTTTGGGGTGTCGATTCCACAGGGAGACAAACGATCTATAAGAGAAAGTGCAAACCTTAAAATGAACGATAAAAGTTAAATGAGAGAATTTGAGTTTTGATATTGAAGTAATCTGAAGTAGTGTAAATATAATGGATAAATAACAAGGGTCAGGGAATCCTCCCTAGGTTCGTTGCCTTATCCCAATCTTGATTCAATTGTTTTTATCTCGATTGCAAGTTTCACATCCCAAACAAGCAATCGGCAAATATTCAATCAAGCACATATATAAACCCTAATGTAATTGATATGAATTACTCTTTACTTTCAAGTTAAGCACACATGGCCTATCATATAGATTTATCAAGAAACGACAATATATCTTTAATGACAATATTGCAGTAATGGACAAACCTAAAAGATAAATCTACCAGACTCAATCATACCCAAACAACATCACATAAGAAAAGCATGACTAGACTTATATGGAGAAGAAAGATATAATCACCGGATTAAGAGAAAATCTTCTAATTAAATCAAAGAGTAAGTCATAACAATGTTTTGACAATAAATCCCAACTACAACTAAATCAATAAAGGAAAATAAGAACAACTACACCTAGGGATTCATCCTTTTGCCTTGCTTGGAGATTAGTTGACCATTGGGGAGAATGTGGCAGCCTTTATGATGTTTTCCCCGGCCTCCAGCCTCTAATCGATTCTTCCATCTCAAACCCTAAGTGATCTATTTATAATACAAGAGGTCCAATGGTGTTCTAGGGTTTAAACAATCATTAAAGTCCTAATTAGGTCATAACTCATAAACAAAGTGTCGTGTGCACGCCGCGGCTCTCACTTATGTGCACCGTGGCCCTGCCTGATCCTTGGTTGGGTGTGCCTCTAGGCGCTGTGGCCCTGCCTAGTCTAGGCCGCCACTTGGCCTGATCTTTGGTGAAGTAGCTTCTGGGCACCTAGGCCCTGACTTCTAGGTGCCTAGGCTTTGTCTGAGTGCCTAGGCTCTCTCTTCTGGGCGCCTAGGCTCTCACTGAAGGCTTCCTTGCCCATAAACCCTTCATCTTGTCCTTTCGAAAGCACTCCTTCACTCTGATAAGCATGGAATCTTTGACCTTTAAGCAATGATAGCTTTTCCATCTCTTTTAAACTCAAAGTACCTAAAAATGCACCGAAATAAGTCAATGATCCAAGAATATCACTTTAGAGTTATTAAGGTATAAAAGTGTAATTCAAACCACGATCAACCCTAAAATGCTAACAAATAAGTACATGTAAGATGCATTTTATGACTCTTATTAGCCGTCATTAAAAGAAAGTGGCCATCGTAATTTATTGCGCCTGGAAAAAGGCCCATGGGCCCAAGACAAAAAAGAGCCTATGGGCCCAAGTCAAAAAGAGCCCATGAGCCTAATATGAAGGAGGAAACATAGAACCAAAAAAAAACACATGGGAAGGCCTACGGCCTAAATTTCTCCAAGTCCGAGCATATGAGCTGCTTGTCAAACGCTCGGCCAAAGTTCTCCAAGTCCGAGCATATGAGCTGCTTTACATACACTTGGCCAAAGTTCTCCAAGTCCGAGCGAATGAGCTGTTTTGCACACGCTCAGCAAAGTCTCTCCAAGTCTGAGCTTATGAACTGCTTTGCACACACTCGGCCAAATTTCTCCAAGTCCGAGCGTATGAGCTGCTTGTCATACGCTCAGCCAAATTTCTTCAAGTTTTAGTGTATGAGCTGTTTGTCATACGCTCGGCAAAATTTCTCCAAGTCCGAGCATATGAGATGCTTGTCATACGCTCGGCCAAATTTCTCTAAGTCCGAGCGTATGAGCTACTTGTCATACGCTCGGCCAAATTTCTCTAAGTCCGAGCGTATGAGCTACTTGTCATACGCTCGGCCAAATTTCTCTAAGATCGAGCATATGAGTTGCTTATCATACTCTCAGCCATATTTCTCCACGTCCGAGCATATGAGCTGCTTTGCACACACTCGGCCAAATTTCTCCAAGTCTAAGTGTATAAGCTGCTTGTCATACGCTCGGCCAATTTTCTTCAAATTTGAGCATATGAGCTGCTTGTCATACGCTCGGTAAAATTTCTCGAAGTCCGAGCGTATGAGCTGCTTGTCATACGCTCGGCCAAATTTCTCCAAGTCCGAGCGTATGAGCTGCTTGTCATACACTCGACCAAATTTCTCCAAATCTGATCATATGAGCTGTTTGTCATACGCTCAGCCAAATTTCTCCAAGTCGGAGCATAAGAGCTGCTAGTCAGATGCTCGGCCAAGTCTCTCCAAGTCCGAGCGTATGAGCTTCTTTGCATACACTCGGCCAAAATTTTCCAAGTCCGAGCGTACGAACTGCTTTGCATACGCTAGGCCAAAATTCTCCAAGTCCGAGTGTATGAGCTGCTTGTCATACGCTCGGCCTAGATTCTATAAGACCGAGCGTATGAGCTACTTTGCATATACTCGGCCAAGTCTCTCCAAGTCCCTCATACACTCGGCCAAATTTCTCCAAGTCCGAGCCTATGAGCTGCTTTGCATACACTTGGCCAAAGTTCTCCAAGTCCGAGCGTATGAGTTGCTTTGCACATGCTAGACAAAGTCTCTCCAAGTGTGAGCGTATGAGCACCTTTGCACACGCTTGGCCAAATTTCTCTAAGTCTGAGCGTATGAGCTTCTTGTCATACGCTCGATCAAATTTCTCCAAGTCCGAGCGTACGAGCTACTTCTCATACGCTTGGCCAAATTTTCCCAAGTCCGAACATAGAAATTGCTTGTCATATGCTCGGCCAAATTTCTCCAAGTCCGAGCGTATGAGCTGCTTGTCATACACTCAGCCAAATTTCTCCAAGTTCGAGCATATGAGCTGCTTGTCATACGCTCGGCCAAATTTCTTCAAGTCTGAGCATATGAGCTGCTTTGTATACGTTCGACCAAAGTTCTCCAAGTCTGAGTGTATGAGCTGCTTTGCATACACTCAGTCGAGTCTCTCCAAGTCTGAGCGTATGAGCTGCTTTGCATACGCTCGGCCAAAATTTTCCAAGTCTGAGCTTATGAGCTGCTTGTTATACATTCGGCCTAGATTTTCCATGACCGAGTGTATGAGCTGCTTTGCGTACACTTGGCCAAGTCTCTCAAAGTCTGAGTGTATGAGCTGCTTGTCATACGCTCGACCAAATTTCTCCAAGTCCGAGCGTATGAGCTGCTTGTCATATGCTAGGCCAAATTTCTCCAAGTCCTAGCATATGAGCTGCTTTGCATACGCTCGACTAAAGTTCTTCAAGTCCAAGCATATGAGCTGCTTTGCATACGCTCAGCTAAGTCTCTCCAATTGCAAGCAAATGAGCTGCTTTGCATACACTCGGCCAAAATTCTCAAAGTCCGAGCATATGAGCTGCTTGTCATACGCTCGACCTAGATTCTCCAAGACCGAGTGTATGAGCTGCTTTGCATATGCTCGACCAAGTCTTTCCAAGTTCGAGCGTATGAGCTGCTTATCATACGCTTGGCCAAATTTCTCTAAGTTCGAGTATATGATCTGTTTGTCATACGCTCGGCCAAATTTCTTCAAGTCCGAGCGTATAAGCGGCTTTGCATGCTCGGCCAAAGTTCTCCAAGTCTGAGCATATGAGCTGCTTTGCATACGTTTGGCCAAGTCTCTCCAAGTCCGAGCGTATAAGCTGCTTTGCATACGCTCGGCCAAAATTCTCCAAGTCTGAGCATATGAACTGCTTTGCATACGCTCTGCCAAAATTCTCCAAGTCCGAGCGTATGAGCTGCTTTGTATACGCTCGACAAAATTTCTCCAATTCTGAGCTGTTGGTTTTTTTTCTAAGGTTTAAACATGGTTCAAACATGGTCAAGGTTTGAACAAGTCCAAACATGGTTCAAGGATGGTTAAAATCCAAACCAAAGGTGGAGTATGAAAGTTCAGCAAGTTAAAAGGTTGCACACATGTGTGTACTTAAGTTTTGAGCATGGGAAGGTCAAGCACACTGCTGTGCAAGTTTCAGCACACAAGCAGGAGGTGTGCGCACAGCAACTGGTGGCATCAACATCAGGTCAGGGCGCAGCGCACCCTGCCCGGCGCCGCACCTCACAGAAGCCAGCGCACCAGGCCCTCACCCACGTCACACCACGCAGCACCAGCGCCGCAGCGCATAGCATGGCACACCCTAGCCCTCGCCCAGCGCCGCGCCTCACCTCTCCAGCGCCGTAGCGCACACCAAGCTGCTGCACACACACGCAGCAGGCTTCAAGGCTCTCCAATGCTTGTGCGCACAAGGCCAAAATGCACAGCATAACTTGGAGATGATTAAGGGCTAAGATTTAAGGGAGAACAAGATCAAAGGGTCAAGAATGATTCACAAGATTGTCCAAGAATTAAGAGGCTATAAAAAGGGTTTCCTAGTCTCATTTCAAAGGGTTAAAAAAAAAAGGTGTGTGAGAGAACCACACAGGTTGTGACATTGTGAGATCATTGTAACACAAGAGAGAATTGTGTAAGGGTGCAAAGACATAAACACAAGAGGAACTCTTGTAGTGAGGCTGGTTGTAATAAGATAGAGAGAGTCTAGATTAGATTAGAGAACATTGTTGAAGTTCTCATCTTCTTCCTTCTCTTCTTGTTTCTTCAAGAACTTGGATTCTTGAAAGGGATTGCTGTAACTTTGTAAGAACCATTGAGATAGTGCAGAGAGTTCGAAGGATCTCACGGCAACGTAGGCATATTGCCGAACCTCGACAACAAATTATTTGTCTTCTTTTTTTCTTTGACTTTCTGTTCTTGTGTTCTATTGTTGAAATTATTTCTACAAGTCATTCAAGACTTGGGTGTTTAGAAGATCACCACCTAGGCATCTTGTCAAGGTGATTTCCAACAGTGGTATCAGAGCTAAGCAGCTAGTTATTGGAGCAAGAAGTAGAAGGTACGGAGTCAAGACTCCAAGAATCAAAGATCAAACTTCTTGGGTGATTCAAGAACGGTGTAAAGATCAAGATCCAGTCGTGTTCTTGAAGGTTGATTCAAGAACGGTGTTAAAGATCCATCTTCGATCTGTGTTCTTGAGGTTGAAGAAAGCATTTATGGTTAGTGCACAAATCTGGGATCTTGTCCGCAAAAGATGGCTTCAAATTTCTGTGTGGAGAAGTTTGATGGAAAGGGAGACTTTACCCTTTGGAAGCGGAAGATCAAGGCGGTTCTAGTGCAATAGAAAGTGGACTTGGCTCTTGGAGAAGATGATGCTTTTTTAGCAAGTGTCACGGAGGACCAGTGGATTGAGATGAAGAAGATGGCTTACAGCACCATTTTCTTGCACATGTCGGATAATGTCACAAGGGAGTGCGGAGACTAGGAAGATTCAGCTGCAATATGGAAGAAACTAGATGAGTTGTTTCTTGCCAAGACTCTCCCGGATAAGAGATATCTTCGTAAACGAATCTTTGTTTTTAAATTTGATCCTAATAAAGAGTTGCAGGATAATCTTGATGCCAAGAAAAGGAGTGCATCAAGTGATAAAGGGTTGTTCTTTAAAAGAAGGCTAGCAACTCAATGTGGCAGCAGCCATGGCTACTACCGGGACAAAGGTAGAGGAGAGAGCCATGGGAGAGTGCACAGCAGCAACCATGGCTACTACCGGGACAAAGGTAGAGGAGAGAGCCATGGGAGAGTGCACAGCAGCAGCCATGGCTACTACCAGGACAGAGGTAGAGGAGAAAGCCATGGGAGAATGCATTCCAAACCAAGATTTGGAGGGAAGTGTTGCTACTACTGCCATAAGGAGGGTCATGTCAAGAAAGATTGCAAGAAAATGCCCAGGGATAGAGGAGGAAGCCATACCAAGAATGGAGAGGCTTCGGTTGCCAAGAAATAACAGCAAGGTGATGATGTTCTTGTTGTGTGCTCAGATGTGAGCAGGAGGCAAGGCAGTGGAAAGTAGATTCATGATTTCGGGTGCACTCATCATATATGCCCTCACAAAGAATGGTTCAAGAATTTCAAGGAGATCAATGATGGAAGGGTCTTCTTGGGGAATGATAATTCTTGCCAAGTGAGAGGGATTTGAGACATCCAATTGAGGATGTTTGATGGAGTCACAAGGCTACTGGAAAATGTGAGGTATGTTCCAGATTTGAAGAGGAACTTGATCTCATTAGGGCAGTTGGATTCCATGGGCTATACATGCAAGATAGAGGGAGGAAAGATCAAGATAGTCAAGGGATCTTTGGTAGTGTTCAAGGCAGCAAGAAACGATGGACTCTATGAGATGATCAGAGTCATGGAAATCAAGGATCAAGTAGCAAGCTTGATGGCTGAGATGGATGAGGCAGCCCTTCGGCACACTCTCTTGGGACATATGAGCAAAGAGGGCCTGCAAGTTCTCAGCAAGGATGGCCTACTTGGTGGAGACAAAGTAGAGGAACTTGATTTCTGCGAGTGTTGTGTTCTTGAGAAGCAACACCGGGTCAGCTTCAACACGGAGTGCACAAAGCTAAGGGCATTCTTGACTACATTCATGCAGACCTTTGGGCACCAGCAAGGACACCAACACAGGGAGGTAACATTTACTTTCTATCTTTAATTGATGATTATTCAAGAAAAGTGTGGGTTTATTTGGTGAAAAATAAATCAGATGCATTGAATAAGTTAGTGGTGTGGAAAGGACTGGTTGAGACTCAAATAGGTAGAGTAGTTAAGGGGATAAGAGCCGATAATGGCTTAGAAATTTTTAACCAAGAACTTAATCAATTCTGTAGGTTAAATGGCATTCTAAGACATAGGACGGTTGTGGAAACCCCTCAACAAAGTGGAGATGCTGAGTGGATGAATAAGACCCTTAGGGAAAAGGTTAGGTGCATGTTAAATAAATCTGGATTACCCAAATGTTTTTGGGGGGAAGCGGTGTCTACTGTTGCATATTTGATTAATAGATCACCCTCTAGGATTGTATACCATAAGACTCCCGAAGAGTTATGGAGTGGAAAACCCCCTAAGTTAGACAACCTTAGGACTTTTGGGTGTGCTGCGTATGCACTCCAAAAGGAGGATAAGTTTAGCCCATGATCTAGAAAATATGTGTTTCTAGGATATGGGGAAGGGACTAAGGGGTATAGGTTGTGGTCCTCAGAGAAGGAAGGATTGAAACTCATAATAAGTAGGAATATTATTTTTAATGAATTGTTATTTCCCTACTTGGAGAATACTAACCCTGCAGGGGCTAGTGAGCAAACCAGTTTGGTTCTTGTGGAGCATAGCATCAAGGAAGATTCTGTTCAGGTAGAGTAGAGGAGGCAAGAAGTTCGGACAAGGTAAAGTCCTTGGATGAAGGCCAAGCTCAAGAAACTCAAGAAGAGGCTGAACAAGAAGAGGATGCTGCAGCAAGTCGGAAGGACTTTCAGCTCACAAGAGACCGGGAAAGAAGGCTGGTCGAACCACCTTCAAGATGTGGGTTTGTGGATGCTGCGGATGTAGCAGCTCCTTGGACAGAAGGAGAGATGAGTGAACAAGAAACTTACACGGTGGCCATGGAGTGTAAGGATTCGTCAAAGTGGCAGCTAGCTATGGAGGAAGAAATGGATTCTTTGAGGAAGAACAACTTCTGGGAATTGGTGAAAATTCCAGGAAATCAAAAAGTTGTGGATTGTAAGTGGGTTTACAAGGTCAAAAAAGGGTACCCTCCAGGAGATAAAGTCCGGAACAAGGCTAGACTGGTGGTGAATGGGTTCACAAGAAGAGAAGACATAGGTTTCACAGAAACTTTCTCACCTGGACACAAGGTGGAGAAGATGGTGAGTATCCTCACCTATGTCATTGATGGGCTGTTGGTTTGGAACAGCAGGAAGATGATGGAAAGGTTTACATCTTAACTCAGTGAGGAGTTCAAGAGGAAGGATCTCAGTCTTACACAAAAGATCCTTGGGATGAGAATCATCCAAGAAAAGGAGAGAAGCCGGTTGAGGGTTTCTTGGGCAATGGGTGTTCTCAGCAAAATTGTGATTAATCCTGGAAAAAAGCATTGGCTTGGGATGAAGTGGTTGCCGAGGAGAAAGGAGGCTCAGTGGCAGCCAATGGTAGCACTCATAATAACCGGGGCAGAATGCATAGCGGCTACGGAAGCCATAAAGGAGGCTGTGGGGTGTAAAGGGTTGTTGGACAAGTGGGAGGTCCTAAAAGAGCAGGTGGTGGTATCTTTGGATAACCAAAGTGTGGGGAACTTATGGAGGAATTCGGTGTTCCATGAGGGGACAGAGCATATGAATGTTTGGTATCATTACATTTTGGAAAATGGTACGAAAGGATGCATTCATGTTGACAAGAAGACCACAGAGAAAAGTCCTGCAGATTTAGGCACCAAGGTTCTACCTCTAAGAAGATCTAATCATTGCCTTGGACTTCTTAGGATTGGAGTCAGTTGATTGATGACTCAAGATGAGTTTCGATCTCGAAGGTCTCTACACAAATGGTTCGGGTTTAAACGCTTAGACAAAGGTAGAGATTGTTGGTTTTTTGTCTAAGGTTTAAACATGGTTCAAACATGGTCAAGGTTTGAACAAGTCCAAACATGGTTCAAGGATGGTTCAAATCCAAATCAAAGGTGGAGTATGAAAGTTCAGCAAGTTAAAAGGTTGCACACATATGTGTGCTTAAGTTTTGAGCGTGGGAAGGTCAAGCACACTGCTGTGCAAGTTTCAGCACACAAGCAGGAGGTGTGCGCACAGCAACTGGAGGCATCAGCATCAGGTCAGGGCGCAGAGTATCCTGCCCAGCGTCGCACCTCACAGAAGCCAGCACACTAAACCCTTGGCCACGCTGTGCCGCACAGCACCAGCGCCGCAGCGCACAGAATGGCACACACCAGCCCTCGCCCAGCGCCGCCCCTCACCTCTCCAGCACTGCAGCGCACAGCAAGCTGCTGCACACACATGCAGCAGGCTTTAAGGCTCTCCAATGCTTGTGTGCACAAGGCCAAAATGCACAACATCACTTGGAGATGATTAAGGGCTGAGATTTAAGGGAGAACAAGATCAAAGGGTCAAGAATGATTCACAAGATTGTCCAAGAATTAAGGGGCTATAAAAAGGGTTTCCTAGCCTCATTTCAAAGGGTAAAAAAAAAAAAGGTGTGTGAGAGAACCACATAGGTTGTGACATTGTGAGATCATTGTAACACAAGAGAGAATTGTGTAAGGGTGCAAAGACACAAACACAAGAGGGACTCTTGTAGTGAGGCTGGTTGTAATAAGATAGAGAGAGTCTAGATTAGATTAGAGAACATTGTTGAAGTTCTCATCTTCTTCCTTCTCTTCTTGTTTCTTCAAGAACTTGGATTCTTGAAGGGGATTGCTGTAACTTTGTAAGAACCATTGAGATAGTGCAGAGAGTTCGGAGGAACTCACGGGGACGTAGGCACATTGCCAAACCTCGACAAAAAATTACTTGTCTTCTTTCTTTCTTTGATTTTCTGTTCTTGTGTTCGATTATTGAAATTATTTCTATAAGTCATTCAAGACTTGGGTGTTTGGAAGATCACCACCTGGGCATCTTGTCAAGGTGATTTCCAACATGATCATATTAGCTGCATAGCATAGACTCGGCTTAGATTCTCCAAGTCCAAGTGTATGAACTGTTTTACATACGCTCGACTAAAAATTCCCTGACCGAGGTTCCATTCCATTCCTAAAAAAATCACAAGTATAAATGCTCATCCATGACACATCACGCTTTACTTCTTTAAGGCACACGTACCTTAGGAAGTGGGGGGCCTGTGATGTAACCCACAACACCCTCGTCCAGTAAAAAACCCACACGTGAACTCTGGTGTCACCTATAGGACGACGACACATGTCAAGCCTCATCAACATTATAGGACACACATGGGACAAGCCAGGAACGCCACCGCCACGTCAAAGCGTGATTAGTGGACCTAATTTCTCTGAAACACGCGACCACTCTGACCCACTCAATGCCCTGATCACGCCATTAAGACTTGCCTCTGAATCCCGGAATCACAAGGGCAGACCCATGCCTTCCCCACGTGAACGACCTCCACTCAGATGACTATAAATAAACTGAGGTATGGGAGTTCAACATTCATTCACTCTTGCACAATCTGCACTAAATTTGCTTCGAAATTAACCCTCGGCCTCGGCCTCTCTTAAGCCCTCGTTCTAACTAGAACGTCGGAGCACCCTCGGAGGTCTCCCCCTCCCCTCCTTCCGAGGGTCTTTTAGTTCACCTCTGTTACTTGTGTAGGACCACGTAAGCACTAGGATCACGTCAGCACCAGGACCACGTGAACGCTGACAAATTTACGGCATCAACAGTTTGCTTTATAAGTGAAGAGAGACTGATATGTATGACGGTGGGAATTACAACTTTCTCTATGTGTTAGACAAACGATGTCATTTATAATTGATTTTGGGATGCATGGTAAAGAAATTAAATGGAAGATTGGGGGATCGAATATTAGACTAAAGGTGAGAATATCCTTTATCTTTGCTTGATCAAAATGAAAGGGAAAATGACAGTAAATTAAAGAGGCCAGGAGAGAGTTCTGTTTACAACCATATCCTAACGGTGATAATTTTTTGTTTGTAGCTAAAAAATGTATCAATAACTAAAGTCACTATTGTTCAATTACTCTTAGATCTGTAAGATCTTCGGCTGAGAAGAGTGAGAATAGATGCGTTTCAATAATTCACACACACTCTCTCTCATTTTTCCACCTCTCTCCTCTTCTGACTTGTCATCTAAATCCATACATACAGATACAAATGTTTATATATATATATATATAACATTCAATGAAGTCTATTTGATGTTGGCAGGGAACCCATATTCGTGGTCTCAACACCTATGATCGACACAAGAAATTCTTGAATGATTACGGTACCATTTTAGAACATCTACGAATGCTTTTGTGTGCAGTTTTATATGTACGTATATGTATAAGCATTCATGTCTAGATGATTTTTTTTATTAGATCTTATTACTGCTGATTTGATTGTGCTTAATGGTTTGTAATATAATGTGTAGAAGTATAGGAAATGTGAACATGAGAAACATTGATATGGAATACTCATAAGAAACACCTATCATGAAACATGAGCTTGTATACTTATATTTGAATCCAAGGTTTATTTTTTGTAGACGAAGGTAAATTTGTTCTTGCTTGTTTACTGTAATATCATTGTTGATTTATTTGATGAGGATTTATATATGTGAAAGAAGAGAGGCAAAGGTGTTAGTTGACCATATTTATTTTTTGAAGCCCGAAATCAAATGGTGTTTTAACTTTTTCTTAAGAGATAGTTGGTTTAACACTCTTAACTTTTGGCTTAGAGGAAATCACTTTGTATATAATGATGATTTGTAGATTTTGTAGATTTACTTCATTGTAATTAGTCTTTGGCTTTGTGAACACTCTTAACTTTTGGGTTAGAGGAAATCACTTTGTATATAATGATGATTTCTAGATTTTGTAGATCTACTTCATTGTAATTAGTCTTTGGCTTTGCGGTGCACTTTCTTGGTGCTTTTTAATAAATTTTTTTCTTATAAAAAAAACTTTTTCTTAAGTTGCTATTCCTAATAAATCTTGTGGAAGAAATGATTATATATTGTGAACTAATAGATCAAGTTATCTCAAGTTCTCAACTCAGTTTGATTCTCCATTGCATCACATATAACCCTCTGTACAGAAATAGCTAAAGATATTTTTCCTTGGAAAGAACAATTAATTGCATGTTATAAGAATATGTGCATTCGGGCTATAATATGAGTTTTGCTCTGTTTACTAATATTAAGTGTCTGGCGTTTTATGAATTATGATGTCACTTTAACTGAGAGGTGTAGGATTTTAATTTTAATTTCTAAGTTTGCTAAATTTGTTGACTGACTTTGTTTAGTTAATTTCATTTAGTTATGGAAAGTGAAAGCCTTTGTTGTTTACCAATTCATTACCCAAGATAGAAAAAGAAAAGAAAGAGAATATCTTCAAGGACCTGTCCAGGGGCAGTGGCTGAACACAGCACCTGTCCAGGGGCTGGGGCTGGGCACAACGCCTATCCAGCACCTGTCCAGGGGCTGCTGCTGCGCACAGTGCCTGTCCAGCACCCTTCTATATTTTTTTAAGCATAATTTAGTGAAGAATATTTGTGATCAGTCCAACACTTAGCTGAATTCATTATTGTTGGTTGATCATTATTGTTGGTTTTCATTGACCTCTGTTTCTCTTTTCTCTCCAATTATACTTTTCAAGGCTATAGAAAACTGAAAATTATGCATTAGCCTCCTTTGATTAAAGAAAGATAATTTTTAATTGACATCAGTGAATTTCTCTTCATATCATTAGCTTTAAGATGGCTTTTGGTTTCAATTATTGTTTTAGGTATATCAAATTTACTTGGATTATGTTGGTCTTTTGATTGGTTTTTTTACTGCTGTTGTTATATTTTGGTTCAAATTGCGTTTTTTTGCTACGGCTGCTATCTGATTGCATTGTGGATCTGGTTAAAAAGTCTTTTTTTTTAGAAGATAAGTTGGGTTAATTTGGTTTTCTTCATCTCAGTAGTATCTACACATGATCTTTTTGTCTTTTCATTTGTTGTTCTTTTGTGCCTGTTCTTGTGTGTCGGAACTGTGTTTGGAAACCAGGGAGGGAAGAAAGATTAACTAGTCTACTATTAGTAAGATATATTATCTTGAGCTCGTAGCTTTCCATGAACACTATGCAGAAGCTGCTGCATGCAGCACCTTTGCAGGGGAGAACAGAGAGGAAGGGAGGGAAGGAGGCAATTTTTTACATTTGCAGCCATAAAATGGAAAATAGGAAAAAGAAAAAACAATAACTTGGAGATATGTGACTTGATATGTGATTTTGTTTTGTAGTTTTCTTTCAGAGCTGAGCAACATGTTTAGGTCAAGAATTATTGCTCTCTCCATCGTACCAAGTACTTCAAACCAAACTCTAGTTGTGTCTTCACAACATCAACATGATTATGAACCTGAGCATGATTTTCAACTTGAAGATGATTTCATATCTCTTTGATTCTGAGCCCCAATCAGTAAGAACTGAAAGTCAAAACAACAATAATGAAGAATATAAGATAATTGGTAATTTATGTATTATAACTTTTTATATAAAACTAATTTGCTATCTCTATGTTATCTTATTTATAAATTTTATGTTTTCATTATATAGATTCTAAATGGAAGGTGAGAAAGCAAATATGTATAATGCGGACACCACAGGTGTGGTCCTTGGAATGCAAAGAGAAAATTGTGGTCCACTTCAACAAATATAATCAACCTGTGAAGACAGGTGGGCGAATCTTAAGTAGTTGGCATGGTTAGATTGCAAAGAGAGGAAACCTTTGTCCACTTGATTACATTGATTAGAAGAAGTTGCCTTCCAACTACAAAAGAGACCTTGTTTTATTGATTTGGATAATTAAAAATGTCCAATAAATTTTTTCTTCTTTTTTTTTCTTTGTAGTGTTGTACATGCATATACTCCTTAACACCTAAACTACTTGTTTGTACTGTTTCTATTCTTTGTTGTAGAGGAAGTTTCATTATCCTATGATTGAGGAGATCTACAAAATTTTAGTGAGGATGATTGGTAAAAAAAAGGAATGATTACATATATATGCTTAAAAGGGCACATGTGCGAAACAGAACAAACCAACAAATTTTGAGCAACAAAGTTCCAAAAGGAGTGGGTGGACACTAGTGGAAACAACTTGTGAACTAATAGTTTTTTTTTTTTAGAGAGTGAAGTTGTTTATTCAAAATTATGTTCATTAGAATTTTGAATTTTTTTTTATTTTCTTATAATGATTGATTAGTCGAATTGGTTCATGGTTGTTATAACAATATTCTACTATAGGGGCAACTTCACGTAAAAGACAATAGTGTCCTCACACCTCAGGATGAAAGAGTTTTGCTAGGAAAAGAGATGAATATGTAAGTAGATCTACTTCATTTGTCCAAATTTTCATTTAAGGTGTAGTTTATTGAGTCAGTTTTTAAACTCTTACTTTTCTTAATTGGTAGGAGATGAAACATAAAAAAGAGCCAGGACACGTTGAGTTTTTTTTCTTCTGAAACCAATAAACGGAAGGATAAGACTTTTATTGATAAAGAATCAAGACAATTTATGGTAAGTTCAAATGTGCTTAAATTTTAGACTCTTGTTGCTAACACTAGGTTAGTTGAATCTTTTAATGTATTTTGATTTGTGTGGGCCTTTAGTAATCTCTTTGTGGCTGTATCATTGAGTTTTTTTTCATGATTTTCATGAATACTTTTGAACTACTCATGTGTGGGCCTTTAGTACAATTTCGAAAACCTCAAAACTTTTTGTCTAACTATACCAATGTGGTAATATGAAGTTCTAGTTTTCTTGATGAGATGATTTCAAACCTCAAACTATGGGACCAACCGTATCAATGAATTATCAGATTATATGATGGTTTTCTTGGATAAATGTTGCTTCCATTCCCTCCGACCAAGGAGTTGGGGTATTGAGCTTCATAACTGGCTGAAACTTTCATCACTTGTCGGCGATCACCGATCGATGCTTCGACAATAGTGAATGCTAATAAATTAAAGTGATCATTAGCATATAACCCACATCAGGTGCACCCATTTTCTAGGACAGAGGGCCTGGGGATCTTGGGTTGTCTATGTGAGTTTCAACAGCTTAGCATGAACTAAGTACAATATTATTACAATTTGCATTAACTAGTATTAAGACACATTAATTTCAAAGGTTGCATTGATCTTCTTGTTAAAAGAAAACACTAATGGTCCATGTAATTAATCAGTTGATGCATGTCATAATTTACCAATGCTGTATAGTCATGAATAACAATGCTCATGTAATCCATATAGTAGAAAAGTCTTGTGTCTAGAAATATTTCAAGTAAGTGGAGGTAGTTAGTAGATGAGAATTTGAATAGATGGAATAGATACTAAATAGTTGGTACTTGTGAGTTTGGAAGTTTTAGTAAATTTGGTTAGCTAAAAGTCTTACATGAGGCTTATATAAAGGAGTGAAGTGAGTCCATATCTAATAACAATAAATAAAAGTCTTCTTCTCCAATTGTTTAACCCTCTTCCACAAAACACTAAAAACCACCTTTAATTCCATCAAGCTGTCCTTTAATTCTAATGTGTAGATCATCATGGGCATGCATTTGAAACTAATCATGAAACACTCTCATCTTTAGCATCATAATTAATTTGGTCTTTTATGATAGCATTTCAAATACGAATTCTTTCTCACATGAAACATAAAATAACAAAATATCATGTGTGCAACTTTTTACTATTGGTTCATACAACAAAATTGTTGATCAGAAAGTACTAGAAGAAAGTAATTACTCTAATCTGTTTGATGAAAAAGGTGAATGAACAATTAGACTTATCTTAATTTAACATTCTCTTTGGCACTTATTACTAGCATTGTGTATATACATTGTGTTAGATGATATTTCATGTTATATTACAATTCAATTATTTTACTTATTTGATATACTTCATAATTCATTCTTAATTATTTTCGTAAATCTCCAGTTAGATGATTTGAATGTGAATATATTTAAGTTCAAGAAAGAATGTGAATAATATGATATATGTTTAATCAATAATATAATTTATCTTTTTTTATTTCTTAATTGTAGGAGATTATTGAGGCCCGTGTAGCCGAATGTGTTGCTGTTTCAGGATATTTTGATGCTAGTAGCACTTTGGATCCCATTGATGTGTTTGGATTTTCTACTCACGTTAATAGTTTTATGGGATACAATGGGACCCATGCTGATGAGATACAGACTTTGAAAGCACATATAGAAGAGATCAATATAAAGCATTCTCATCAAATTCAAGGAATTATAATGGAGCATGATGATCAAATAGCAATATGCAGTCCCAAATGGATGAACTCAACTCTTTACTGCAAGGGTTGATTAATGGAGTATATCATATTTGATTTCAACTATAATGACAAATAACATATTGATTGAGACTTCACTTAAATTACTTGGTTGTATTTGAATTTATAATATGATTAATAAATTATGAATGTTTGTTAGGAAATGATATTTAAGTATTGATATTTGAACTAACATGGCTTTGATGATATATATATGAAGAATAGGGGCACTTAAAAGTGTCGAAATGTGCATTTTGGCACTAAATTTAATTTACCCTTGAACAGTTTTGGCACTTCAAAGTGCCAATATGAGATTGCCATACATTTAAGTGCCGGTAATTTTCGATGCTTTCAATTGCCACAAAAATTAATTACGGCACTACTAAGCGCCAATATATTATTAATATGTTCGGCTTATTGTTGTGCTTCAAAGCACCGATAAGCACAATTCGGCTCTTCTTTTAAGCATCGGCTCTGATATTGCGACACATTGTATACTGACGCTTGAGTTAACGCTTTCGTGAAGCATCAAAAAGACATATAGCGGCACTTGTAAGTACCGAAATCAGCTTACTGAAGCCCCGACGAGTGAAAATTCTCTTGTAGTTTTTTAGTGGAGGCATTTATCACTTTAAAAATAGCATTTATTCGCGGTTCATAACCAAATTATTTCACTTATATTTTTCCTACTGTTAGTGTTTATATATCTTTTTTATTCCATGAAAGAATCTTTGTCGCTATCACAAATCTCTTGACACTGAGGCAAAGATCGTATGCACTCTTTGGGAAGCTCCTACGGATATCAGCTATAGAGATTCACGTTTGCTGACGCAGTTAAAAATACAAAATAAACAAATTTAAGAAATCAATTCAAAGGAATTTGGGAACTATTTTAGGCATGAACTTTACCAGCATTTATAACGATTAGAAACAACATCATATACATCTATAGCTGTTGTTTGTAACCTTATCAAAACAAAACCATCATCTTCATTAACAAAAAAAAAAAAAAAAAAAATGAAAGAAAGAGAAAAGTTTTTATTAAGGCAAAGGTGAATGCATCTTATAGAAGCAACTTAAAACATATGTATCTCGATCTATTTCTTATTTTGGTAGCTAAACTTGAATATCATGTAAAAGCATCATTATGATTGTGAATCTCTATATCTTAGTTGCTTAATCCTTAAGCTATGATTGGTAGGAAATAAGAGTGAGTAAATATGAAAGGAGAAAAAAATGAAATAAAAGAAAATATTGAACTTCCTATCACGTGTTGGACAAAGGGCCGAAAAATGTTCAAAAATAGTTATAATGTTATGATGTGTTGGGAAACAAAGAATTATTTTTCCTCTTTGTGTGAATAAAATAGGCACAATTATAATACAAAATAACCACAGCAGAAAAATAATAATCAAACCATCAAAATCAAGACACCAAATTTTTACGTGGAAAACTTCATCAATGCGAAAGGGAAAAACCATGTGACCTAGTCCAAGCAAAAATCTCCACTATAAAATAATGAGAAAGTATCTTCCCTAGATCAACTAGAGGATTAAAAAATAATTTATCGTCACTTAAAAGTTAGATTTCAATAATAATCTACCAAACAAATATTAAACTAATCTCACCAAAATAAGTTGTAATAGAAGCAGGAGAATAAACAGAATACATCGACTTGAAGCTTTCACCCAGTAGAATTAACATCCAAAATTTTGAGCACAAACTATGATGAAATCGACATCTAAATTGGATCAGAACTGTAAATAAAACGCAAGAAAATATTTGGTGCAAAACTGTTTCGGTGGCCACATATTGAAAACCAACTTGTGATCCAATAACAACAATATGTTCTATTTGTATACTATTTCTCCTAGGATCATGTCTGCATAACTTTTAATCACAATTGGTGACCCCCAAAAGTGGAGAAAACCACCTCAACTATCTCCCCCTTTCAACTATGTTGAGGGCACAACCATACCTGCAACCTTTTTGCATAATTCAAACTTTTGCAAAGGCAAAGCTTTAGTTATCATATCCGATCCATTATCATCGATATAGATTTTCTCAAGTTGCAATAACTTTATCTCTAGAGCATCACAAATCTAATGGTAACACACATCAATATGCTTAGATCAATAATGAAATGTCGATTTTTTTGCTGAGATGGACACTACTCTGATTGTCACAGTTAACCTGTACTTTTCTTGCTTCATGCCCAATTCTTGTATGAACTTTTTCAACCATAATAACTCCTTACAAGCTTTAGTCAAGCCAATATATTCAGTTTCTGTAGAAGATAAAGCAACTTATTTTTGAAGTTTAGACTGCCAAGACCCGACCTCCCTGCAAAAGTCATCAAGTACACTAAAATAGACTTTCGAGAGTTAATATCACCAACCATATTAACATCTTTCATAGGAGGTAATGTTTGCTTTCTAGATAGAATCTGGAGCCCTTTCTCACTCATATGACTGAACTGCTTATACCATAACTCAATGGACTCATCTTCAGCTACATTCACCTGGTTTTTACATGCCTTAGCTTGCAATCTATAAAAGCGACTAGTCTTATTTCCCCTTGCAAGAATCAATGAACCTATGGAGAGCTTCCACACTCCACCTTTGAAGTTACTCTCATAACCTTTATCATCAGGTTGAGTAGCGAAGACTAGATTAAGATGAATATTGGGAACATTTTTTGCATCTTTTAAGAGCAATCTGCATCCAATGTTGGTTTCCAACTAAATATCTCCTACACCAATAACTTTACATGAAACACCATTGACTATCTTCATAGAGCCAAAATCACCAACAACATAGGTTGAAAATAAATCTCTAATAAAATGATAAAGGAGAGATGAAATCAATTGATCTCATTTTCTTATTTTATTCTATGAATGAAGATATATATATATATATAGATTAAAAAGAACGAAACCCATTAGGAAACTAATTCCGTGATTAAAGGAAACTAACTAATTTCATGATTCAAGGAAACTAATTAGGAATCCTAATACCATTAGGAAACTAATCTCATGATTTAAGCAAACTAATTAAGAATCTTAATAGCATTAGGAAACTAATCTCATGATTTAGGGAACAATAAATCAGGAATCCTAATACTCCCCCTCAAGTTGGCGCGTGGAGATTTAAAACGCCCAACTTGCTAAGAAGGTAAAGAAACTGGTCACAACCAAGAGCTTTGGTAAAAATATTTGCAAGTTGTTGTTGAGTAGACACATATGATGTGACCAAAATTTCGGATGCTAATTTTTCCCAAACAAGGTGATAGTCGATCTTGATGCATTTAGTATGTTCATGGAAGATAGGATTAGCAGCAATATGAAGAGCAGCCTGATTGTCACAAAATAATTTCATAGGTTTGGAATGTGGAATACCAAGGTCATGAAAAAGATATTTTAACCAAACCAGTTCATATGTGGCAACCGCCATGACACGATATTCAGCTTCAACGGAGGACCAAGAGGTGATTAATTGTTTCTTCGTTTTCCAATAAATGGGACTTTTGACCAAGCGTGATAAAATAACCAGTAGTGGAATGATGTGTCATTGGACAATTGGCCTAGTCTGAGTCAGCATAGGCAAAGAGTTATAGTGAACTATTTGTAGCCAACAGAATGCCTTGGCTGGGCACAAACTTAAGGTAACGTAAGAAATGGATGGCAACATCATAGTGGGGTTGGCGCGGTTGTTCATAAATTGACTGCGAATATTAACAGAATATATGATGTCTAGTCTGGTGATAGTTGAATAAATTAGATGCCCAACTAAGTGATGATAAATAGTGGGGTCATCAAGGAGCTCCCCTTGATCTTCAGTCAATCTCTAGTGTTGTTCTATAGGAAATGCAACAGGTCGTGCACCAAGATGTCCACTGTCTTTGAGAATATCAATAGCATATTTGCATTGACTTATAAAAATTTCCGTTAGAGAACGTGCCACCTCAATTCCTAAAAAATATATCAAGGGGCCCAAATCTTTGATGTCGAACTGCTGGTGAAGAAAATATTTTAAGGCAATAATTGAGGATAGATCGTTTCTTGTCATGATAATGTATTAACATAGACAAGAACTACAGTAAAAGTAGAATATTTGGAACAAGCAAAGAAGGAATAGTCTGCGAGAGATTGCAAGTAACCAGCCTCATTGAGAGCAGTGGAAAATTTTTCAAACCAATTCCTAGAGGCTTGTTTGAGACCATAGAGAGACTTTTGGAGAAGACAGACACGTTGCTCCCCTTGTTGAGAGAAGCTAGGAGGAATGGTCATATAAACGTCTTCATATAAAATTCCATGGAGAAAAGCATTATGAACATCTAATTGATGGATTGGCTAATGCTGAATTGCAGCCACGACTAAGAGACAACGCACTGTGATAAGCTTAGTAACAAAGGCGAAGGTCTCATGATAATCTAGGACCAAACGTGCTTTAAAATGTTCAATTGTACCATCAGCTTGATATTTAATTTTGTAGACCCATTTGGAGCCAATGGGCTTTTTGCTGGGGGGTAGTGTTTGGATGGTCTAAGTCCAATTTTTTTCTAAAGCCTGAATCTCAGTGGCCATAGAATCATGCCAATGAGAGTGTTTTACTGCTTGGGAAAAGGAAGTAGGCTCATCATGTGAGGAAATGGCAGTAAGAAAAGCAACATGATTAGTAAAAAAATAACTACATGAGAGAGAATTTGACAAGGGATAAAGAGTACCTATAGAAGCCTTTGAAGCGGATAAAGTGAGAGAGGACTGGTGGGGTAATGTGGGGTAAATATAATCATGAAGGTGAGTGGGTCGTGTGATAGTGCGTTGGGACCTCCGTAAGCTAGATGGGTTGGATCCAAGTAAAGGGGCCGTCGTAAAACGGGGTATGTTAGATTGTGAAACTGGACTAGATAGAGTTGTGGTAACATCTTGCGACTGGTCTAAAATGGGAAAGGGAATAATAGTGATGGTTGAGTCTAGTGCATTGAGGAATGAGAAAACTGTTTCAATAAAAATAATATCTTAAGAAGTAAAAATCCATTTGGTGGCCAGATCGTAGACTCAATAACCATGTTGATCACAAGGGTATCCAACAAAAATACACTATTAAGTCTGAGGTGTAAATTTATGGTGATTGACATTTAAAGTGCAGGCACAACAAAGACAACCAAAAACTTGAAGGTGATCATAAGATGGTGGACGGTGAAAGAGCTTTTCATGAGGGGTTTGACCAGACAAATTGGGAGTGGGAATTCTATTTATGAGGTAAGTGGTAGTTAGAAGACATTCTCCCCAAAAAAAGATAGGTAAATGTGCTTGGAAGTGCAACGCACGTGCTACTTCAAGAAGGTCTCAATGTTTCATCTCAGCTACCCCATTTTGTTAAGGAGTCTCAACACAAGTTCATTGATAAATAATCCTATTTTCATGATAAAAGGCTTGAAATTCAGTACCATTATTAGTCCAAATTTTATGAACTTGGCATTAAAACTAGGTTTTAACTGTAGCACAAAATTTTTTAAGGAAATAAATGCATCAGATTTATATCACATAAGGTAGACCTATGTGCAACGAGAATGATCATCAATAATGGTGAGAAAATAATGTGCACCAGTGTGAGATGGTGTAGGATATCCTCCTCATATATCATAATAAATCAAATAAAAAGGATCATTGCTTCTATCAATACTGAGATGAAAGGGATTTCGAGTTTGTTTTGCAAGATGGCATACATCACAGTGAGAATTAATAGGAAAAATAATATTGGAAACAAAAGATATTTGGGATAAATGAGCATGAGAGGGGTGACTGAGTCACAAGTGTCATAGGTTAGAACTTGGGCGTGTGACTAGCATGGCGGAAGGTATAGCTGGGGATGAGTGAGGTGGTATAGTCCATCACAAACTTCACCCATTCTAATCAGCTTCTTCGAGGATAGATCCTGAAATACACAAAAAGTTGGGAAAAAAATGGAGCAAAGTTTAAGGTTTGGGTTAACTTACTAATAGATAATAGATTAAACTGAAAGTTAAGAACACAAAGAACATCATTCATGTGCAAACTATTGGACAGATTAACAGAACCAACATGTGTGATAGGAATAACATCACCAGTAGGAAGCTTAACTAGCTTAGCATTTGGTATGGATTGAAAACTAGTGAAAGAGAATATGTTGGGTGTCATGTGATCGGAAGCACCACTATTAATGATCCATGTAGTGGGTCAAAAATAAGTAGTGAAATTGCAAAAAAATGAAGGTAAGTTACCAGCAAGATTGGCAGAGATATTTCTCTCATTTAGTAAAGATAGGGGTTGTTGATATTGATTGGTAGAGAGTCATGGTAGAACATTCACATATTGGGAACTAGCATCCGAAGTGTCTTGAGTAGAAATATTGTGAACCATAGAGTTACTTAACAAGTTACTTTTCTTGTTGGGCTGATTGGATCTTAGTCGACCATAGTTGGGTGGATATCCAACTAGTTTGTAACACTTTTCTTTTAGGTGACCCAGTAGTCTACAATGGTCACAACGGGGTCATCCTTGAATTTGGCTAGGGGCACAGAAAAAATTGGTACCTTGATAGAAATTGCTAACAAAAGCAACTGAATCTGTAGTGGTTGGAGAAGGGAGATGAAGTAAGTGTTGCTTTTCTTAATGATTGATTATTACGAAGACTTTGCTCACTTTGGAAAAGGATCCATAGCTAGGATTTGGCTACAGATATGAGAATATGTATCATTGAGCCCCACTAAAAATTTATAGACTCACTCATTCTTTTGGAGAGATTGGAGTTCTTTGAGTGATCCATAGGTGTAGGTAGGGAATGTTGTATAAGTTCCCAATTCATCCCAATAAGATTTTAGTATATTGTAGTATATAGTTAGTGATCGTTAGTCCTATTGGAGAGTGCAAATATCTCTTTTCAAATGAAAAATGCGAAGATTGTTTCTTTGGGAGAACCTTTCTTCAAGGTCGAGCCAAACTTCTTGAGGTGTTCCTCCATAGATGATGCTATTATGAGAGTTTTGTCAATGGCATTAAGAATCCATGACAAAACCATGTCATTGCAATGTTCCCAAATATGATGCTCCTTCGAGTTTGCAGTGGGTTCTTTCAGAGTTCCGTTGATGAATCCGAGTTTATCCTTGGCATTTAAAGCCATTTTCATTGCTCTACTCCAGGTAGAATAATTTTCACCTGTGAGTAAAGAAGAGACAAGAATTGCACTAGGGTGATCGGATGAATAAAGATGATATGGTGAAGCCACATCATTGATGGGATTTGAATCCATTGTATTCGAAGTATTTGTTGCCATTGAAGAGAAAGAGACTATGTGGAGGAAGAACCGTAGTGCTCTGATACCATAATAAAAAAGATAAAGGAGAGATGAAATCAATTGATCTCATTTTCTTATTTTATTCTATGAATGAAGATATATATATATATATATATATATATATATATATATATATATATATATATATATTACAGAGAACAAATCCCATTAGGAAACTAATTCCATGATTCAAGGAAACTAATCAGGAATCCTAATACCATTAGGAAACTAATCTCATGATTCAAGGAAACTAATTAGGAATCTTAATAGCATTAGGAAACTAATCCCATGATTCAAGGAACAATAAATCAGGAATCCTAATAAATCTCAGTGAGAGGTAATATGAGATGTAGCACGTATGTCAACTACCCAAGTGGGGTCATAACATGTGAAATTAAAAGAAGTATCATCACAAACAACAATAATATCAACATCAAATGCAACTGCAGTTGTACCACTGTGTACTTTCTTCTCTTCACATTTTTCCTTATTTTGCTCTCTCTTCATTTTCTTGCACTCGGATCTAATATGATGAGGCTTGCTGCAATAATGATATATAACTCATTTTTCTAGACTTTAATCTCCATCTAGGCTTATCACATGATTTATCACAATTGTAAGGAGGTTTTCTGCTTTTACTTCTCCCCCTACTATCTGTAAATAGTGCCTGAGCCTTAGACGAGATTCTCTGCTCCTTTTTTATGGTTTCTTCATTAAACATACTATCTTTAACACGTGCCAATGTCAACGTTCCATCATCAGTAGAATTACTATCTGATACCACTAGTATATCCTAACTATTTGGTAATGAACTCAATAGTAATAAGGTATGCAACTCATCATCAAACACAAGCTTCAAGATTCTCAATTGATTCAATAAACTCTGAAACTCATTCAAATTCTCTGCAACCCTCCTTATATTTCAGATTTACAAGTTTCCTAATGATAAAAACCTTGTTCTGAGTGGATTATCTTTCATACATAGATTCCAGCTTCTTCTAGAGTGTAGTTGCATTAGTCTCAGTGGCTACATGATGAAATACACTATGAACAATCCATTGCCAAATCACCCAAACAGCTTTCCTTTGCAAAAGCTTCCAATCTTTATTAATTTTACTATTAGGTTTAGTTCCATCAACTTCAATAGGGTCATGCATATCCCTAAAGTATAACAAATCCAATATTCTAGGCTTCCAAATTGAGTATTTGGTGGCAGTGACGGACAAGCTTCAAGATTACAATGAAGAGGTTCATAAATTTTATGCTTTAAAATTAGTGATGAGATTTCATTTATTCTTGTAAATCCTTCAACAATTTCATCTAATATATTGGGAAATAATGTTATTTGGGAATAACAAAAGCAAGGATATTATGTTAAGAAACTTTGTGGTTGTCACTCCCAAAGTCTTGTGTGGCCTTTAAATAATAGAACTCTTCTTTAGAATTTCACTCAACATAATGATTCTTCACAAGGGAAGGCATCGAGTACATAAGACATGCCTTTGGCAAACAACTTTGTTTAGAGGAATCACAGCTTTAATTTTTAAAACATTGTGCTAAAATTATCAATTCTGATGTTAATAGTAAAATAAATTTTAAATTCATATGGAATTTTTGTATGTCATAATATTGTTTACATTAGAATAACATTAATGTTTCAAATGTTATAAATTTTATTTTGGGAATAACTTCTCACTCCTTTCTTATAGAAATCAAATCATTGTATTTTTTATTTTTAAATTCACTTATGTATCGTAGTGCTTCATGAAAGTAGGCTAAATTTGGTTAACTATTCAATTTTTTTTATAAGATTTGGTTAATTATTCATTTGCAATAGCTAAGGGATGTGTGCTTTATTTGGCCCCATCAGCGGGGAAGAAAGTTTAATTTTTAAACAATGTTGCATAAGTGCTTCACTATGAACTTCACCAACCCTAGAGAATCAAACTACAAGGATCCAAATCTTTTCTCTAGTTAGTGATATATATCTTACCCTTTAACTTTAGTTTCTATAAAGTAAATAATTTCTAAGTAGATTTTTTAAATAATTATTTCTAAAAAAATGTTTACGAAAACGTAACTATGATAATCTATTTATTTAGGTTCCATGCCATTAGAGCATTGTGCATGTTCCTATTTAATCAAAAAATAATTTAATATGGTAGCATATTGATTGCACCATGTGGAAAGACACTAGCAAGTAATAAGGAATATGACTAGAAAAAGAAGAGTTTTATAGGTGCATTAAATGAGATAAGACAATCAGTTGTCAAAACGCCTATAAAACAAAAACTTTTAAAAGAGAAGTTCAAGGAACAACATTAAGACAAATAGGATAACTCGAGGACCCGAGGTTGATAAACTATAGAGATCTTTATTTCAACCTCAAGCACACATAATTACTAATCCTGCTATTTAGGGATTGAGGACAAATTGAAAGTCATGTGTTTAACTTGGCTAAGGTTTGCCATGATTAGATATAACTCACATAGTGGAGTGAAAGATTTGGACATGTGGCATGCTCAACGCAATTAATCTAGAGAATGTGAAGAAGTGGAAACATGGGAGACTCTTTGAAAACATCAATACAATTGTCCAAGCTAGAAGCATTATAAATAGCAGCAAAATCAATCACAAGAGAAACATAAATAATCATCCAACAATCATTATCTATCTGCATTTACTTTACTTTCCAATCGCAATAGGAGTAGTTATATCGTAATCCTAGCTGTAAGTCCCCCTTCCTTTGTCTATCTCGAAGTCAATCCTAGCCAGAGCTACATTGAAGGCTTGGCCTACATTACAACAAGCTCGAGGAGTCTATATCTTGTATCTTAAGGTTTCAACTCTGTAAACCCATTGTATCATCATTGCTTTCAATTTCAATAGAATGAGTTTTTTTTTATTACTTTACATTTGTTCTTTATCGTGTTCATTAATTGCAAGATTAAATTCTTTTATTTGAATTAATAACTGTTGGAAATTTGTCAAAGAATTAAACAGTTGAAGGGTTCAGCATCAGGTCTGGTTGTGCGCCGCGACCTCTAGCATGCCCGGAAGTCCTCCTCTCCAGGCCGCACTGCTGCCCAGCCTTGGGCACCGCGGCCTCCAACAGATGGTGGAAATGTGCCCTGTTGTGCGCCGCGGCCTGCCCTGCTTTGGGCCGCAACGCTAGGCACACCTAACCCCTTTTATTCAGCATTTTGAGATAGTGCATGGGATTTGATTAAAATGCAAAGGTTCACTTAGACTCTTAGAGAGCCATGAGTCTTTGGTTCTTGAGATCTAAGGGTTGAGATTGATTTCAAAGATTGGATGAAGAATTTGTTGCCCTATATAAAGGGTCATCTAGGAGCAATTCAAAACAACATGTGAGCATCAAGTGTGAGAGTGCAAAGACACAAAATACAAGAGAGACTCATTCAAGAGAGGCTGGTTGTTTAGAGAGAGAGTAGTCTAGATTGGGGATTTAAGGGCTTTATAATTGGAATTTTCTTGGGGAAAATTCTAGGGAAACAGTTAGTTCTTATCATTTTCCTTTTCTGTTCTTTCATTCTTCAAGAACAAGAGGGTTCTTGAAGAGGTGTTGTTGCAATTGTCAGAACTCCATTAATTTAGTGCAGAGAGCTCGGAGGAGCTCACAGGGACGTAGGCACATTGCTGAACCTCGATAACAATTGCTTGTGTTCTTTCTTTGATTGTTTGATTTCTATTATGTCCAAATCATTGTGGATTTGGGGTGTTTGGAAAGATCACAACCTGGGATTCCGCAAGAAGGTGATTTTCCAACAATAACGATATGTCATTAAAGTCCTCTTAATTGAGGCAATACCGAACCCATCTAGAGAAGTATTGTTCCAATCGAGTCTACCTCAACCTCGTCTGATTCATAAATTAAATATTGCACCAAGAAGATTTTTTGCGACCACAGTGGGAGAAAATCTAGTACATGCCAGTTACTAGATCAATGATGAAAGCTTCAGTGAATTCGAAAAAAATTTCCTATTCCTTATGTCTTTGGGAATAGCTTAGACAAATTGGATTAGGACATAGGGCAATTGCATTCCCAAATGGATATGTTGGTGGCTAACCAACATCAAACCAAAGAAGAAATAGCCCAAACAACTAGGTAAGTAACTCATTTGCAAAGCCAATATCAACAACAAATAGTTCAACAACAAACTCAAAGCCAACAATAAATGGCTCAGATTCTAGAGAAGCTCAACATGTTTATAGATCAATGACCACAACATGAGGATGGTTTCCTTACAAACAAGAGTGATCGGAGAGGTTTTGTACAACATGAAGCAGAATCTTCAAGGGTATTCCCTAGAGGAAGTGATTTTGACATGCCCATAGCCTATCCTTGAGTTTTACCTAACAATAATGTAGAAATTCTTGCTAGAGATTTGAATGTTATACAAGTAACAAATGCAGGGACTATTACACTAATAGACCCCCAGGTCGCGCATGCTTAATCTACTACGGGGTTTTCATCCCTTGGAGTGCAACAACCTGTTGGAGTGCAAATGCCACCTAGACCTACGGTCTAAGCATTAGGCTATCCTTCCAATCAAGCTTCTCCGACTCTGTGATGGTCACTGAAGATGATGTCGAAACCACTACTGGCGACACCTCTATCATGGATGCCATAATCTTCGGTATCTCATCGACTATCACCATCCACAGATCCTTATCCACGAGTAGATCCTCCATCTTTAGTTTCCATAACTCGAAGCTCTTCCCTCCGAATTTCTCAATTTCAATCTGTGATCCAATTGACATCTTTGATCATTAATCCTCGAACACAAGGCTTTGATACCAATTGAACAATTCGAGACCTGTCAATCAAACGAATTATAATAGAAAGAAAAGAAGACAAGATTTACCTAGGTTCACCCAAGAATAGGGATATGTCCTGCCAGAAGTTTCTTATTATCAACCTCACAAATCTCTTTGTTACAATGTATGCTCAGTACATAAAGAGTATTTATATGCAACTTAAGATGTCATAATTAGGGTCTAATTAGGATTCTGTTTTGCTACAGAAATATGGCTCTTCATAGGCCCAAGCCCAGACCGCCAAGCCGAAACCCAGGCCCAACTCAAGTACATGGCCCAAAAGTTTCGGGGGCATTGCCCCCTAATCCCCATGTTCGTTTGGGGTCCTACATATCTGGTCCCATGAAGTATGCACCAACTCTAACATATCACAATGGTTCAGCCCAATGTACCCTTAGTACAACCAATCCAACCCAATATACCATGGGCTCAACTAATCTAATCCAATGTACAATTGGTGCAACCTATCTAACTTAATGTACCATTAGCACAACTAAATATCCTAGGACAAGTTAAAGTTCAGCCTCAACAAATATCACCTAAAAACCGTGAGGTGTATCAATTATCCCTCCAGTTCCATCACCTCCTAACCTCTATGATCCTGCACGTAGTAATCAACCTTATATCCTAAATCGAATGTTACCTGGGTGGTTTGAGCAATTCGAGCACCTATATAGGCATAGGATTCATAGGGTATAAATGTCTGTTAATAGGAAACCTTAACCTGATTACATCGACCAACAATTTGAGTTTCCTCGAAACTACAAAATCTCTAACTTCATTATTTTTTCTAAGGATTATGAGAAAACTGGTTTAGAACACATTGGACATTTGCCATTCAATGTGGTGAATATTCAAACCATGATTTTTTTGAAGCTACATTTGTTTCATAATTCATTGGCAAGATATGTGTTCATGTCGTACATTAATCTTCCTCAAAACTCGATCATGAATTAGGATGATATGTAGGAAAGATTTTTGACTTAGTTCACTCAAACGAGTGTAGACATTTCCATAGCTGATTTAGCTAGTCTGAAACAACCACAAGATGAGACCACTGAAGATTATTTGAATTGTTTCAAGTAGGCTTGAGCCAAGTGTAATTTTGGCTTGCCTGAAGTCGAATAATGTGAATCTAGCCTAGAATGGGTTAAGTAATGAATTTCGTAAGAAGTTCGAGGGTATGGTTTTCCATGACTTGTTCAAGTTAGCATAAAGGGCTGCTTGATACGAGTATATATTGAAGGAAGAACAAAAAAAAGAGGACTTTTTCTTATGGGACATACTATTATGATTCCAATGTCAAAGTAGATGTAGCTAAGTTTGTAGGCTGAGAACCATTTATGTGTGATGCTCTGACCAAGAAACAAACTCAAATACAAGAGTCTAATAAACCGATTGCTCTTGTGAGGTTGTATTCTTTTGGTCTGAGTAAAGCAGATCAATTTTTTTTTATTTGATGTAGCAGACTAAGCAAATAAGATTAATAGGGCGACACAAGATACCCTCGAGTGAAGAGCTCCAAGGTAAAAAATTTTGCAAGTGGCATAGCTCATTTACTCATTCGATCAACAAGTGTGTGGTATTTAGAAATATTATTCAAGATAAGATAGAATGAGGGATACTTAAATTCCCTGAGAAAGAAACAAAAACAATACAAGTTGATACTAACCCATTCCTTGATTTGATTAATGCTAACATGTTTGCTTTAAATGTTTCTCAATTAACATAAGACAATAAAGGGTTCACTAATCCTCAATGTTTGTTTTCAGGAACAACCATGAGTACTTCACGAAATAAAACTCAACAACAAATCCTAAAGGAATGGTATGAAGCTAGGGATCTTGAAGTTGGATTACTAGAGAGCCTTCAGAAAAGTTCGACTATTGTCTCACGTACTCAAAAGAAGCAGATCCAGTTTCGTTCGAGGAAATCAAACCCATAAAATGGGGAGATGAATTTGATGGCCAACTAATAATGGTTGAAGACAAAGAACTGAAGCTAAAAATGGTTGTAACAGTGAGACTGATAACTGGGATTCCTGAATTGATTTTCCTAGTGACCTTACTTGACGCTCGAAACATCTTATGTGCCGCATGCCAATAGAATGTGGCTAAGTTGTTTATGGAACATGTGAGTGTAAAAGACTAGGCATAGGAAGAATAAAAAAAACCAGCTCGAGTGGAAGGACCGTCAACTACCCTTTGACCTACATCAGGTCTACGAATGATCAGTGCTTGAGGAACAAAGGGCGAATATTCGCAAATGAGAGGTTAAATTGTCTCAAAAGGTAGGCCTTATGCACGATTAGGATTAGACAACAAAAGAAAGAAGCAACATATGTGGTGATAAGGAAACCAAGAACCTTTAACATGCCACTTATGAAGCCAATGAAATGGTACCACTTTCATACCAACATGAAGGAACATATGAAGCCGAAATATAAATACGATCGAACCCAGTGAAGAAGATGGCTACGCTAGCAGATTGCTAAACAAAGATAAGATATGGAAGAAAAACAACCTAAATTATCTAAGAGAGATAGGGAATATAAGAGGCTCGAGAGAGGAGTTGAGACTCATAGCTCAGAGGGAGAAGAGGAAGTCATTTAAGCTCAAGAGGAATGAGAGAAGAAAAGAGTCACTAATTCCACAGATAGGAAGGAGATAATAGTGACATTCTCAAATAAAAGTAACAATGAGGAGAAAGTGTACATAGAAGGAACCTTCACATGGGATATGGAGTTTATCCTAGCTCAGAAAGAGTGATTTCATATAACCTATGCTACTGGAGAAGTTAGGGATGAATGGTTGGAGTCCATGAGCATTAATGGGTGAATACACATTATTAATTTGGGGATAACCAATCAACAAGGGAAGATATCAAGGACTCTAAAGAGTTCAGAAGAAGAGCAAACCCATGAGGAAGATTTCAACCACAACAGTGCTAAGGATGATTCCCTTAATGATGAAGAGCATTGAAGTGAAGAAGATTAAGGCAAAGACACTGAGAAGAAAGACTCAACGAAATAAGCCATGACTATGGACTGCAACATGGTCATCCTCTTGCCCTCCTCCTTTCGAGTAATGTATAGTCAGCCACTTGAAGTTAAGGGAGTTGACATCGAGGATATGAGAACAATCAAAGAACAAACACAAAAGACAGTATGCACATGAAATTAGGAGCTAGGGACAAAACAGATGAAGATAAAGGAAATTACTCCTATGATCATCGAAAAGCCCTCTCGAGCATGGCTCAACACGTTAAGCCTTTATATCTTAAGATTCATATAAAAGGTAAACCTGCGAATCGCATATTAGTTGATAATGATGTAGCTATCAACATATTACCACATACCATGCTCTGCAAACTAAGAAAAATAGAAGAGCATAGTAGAACATGAGAAGTCATCCCCCTTGAGTTATAAGTTCGAAGTCGAGTCATAGTAGCCGTATTTTTTATGGTTGACTCAAATTCAAGTTATAACACCTTATTAAGGTGAGATTGGATTCATTCCAATTATTATGTACCATCATCATTGCATGAAGTACTTTTTTTTTTTTGGAATGATAATAACCAAGTTAAAATTATGTATGCAGAAGATAAGCTATTTATGGCTTCTTCAAACAAAATCGAGGCAACATTTTACTAGAAAAATATTGGCTACGTGAAGATGCTGGGAAGAGACAAACACGAGAAGCCCATTGAGATAATAGTGTCCATGGAAGAGCCAGAAAAAGTGGCTCCTGAGCAGGTTTGTAAGGAGATGTCTAGACCTTGACTACCCTTGATTGAATACAAAGTGGAAGATTAATAGTCAACTCTATAAAGACAAGAGTGAGGCCATAGCTTTAGCCTAGTCAAGGTTGGCCACATATGTGGCTAGGCAAAAAGTGATAAACCAATATAACGTCAAGAGTACAGAGAATCTAATTGAAATCGGACTAAAAGATCTTGAACCTGCCTCAGTTAAGCTTAAAGATTTGAAGGCAGAAACATAAGATTCCATTGAGAAAGCTAATTTAGGTGATGGAGAAGAATCAAAACCAACCTTCATTAGAAAGATACTTCCCCTAAAAGAGAAATAATAACTTATGTCTCTTTTGAGACAATATAAGGATTGTTTCGCTTGGGACTATGATGAGAAGTTGAGACTGAGTCGAAGTGTGGTGGAACATCGACTACCCATTAGGAAAGGCCATAAACCATTCTAGCAGGAATCTAGAAGGATGTCCACAAAAGTCATCGTAAAATTCAAAAAGGAGATCGAGTGTCTACCAAAAGTCGGGTTCATTTGAAGAGCCAGGTATGTAGAATGGCTTTCTAATATGATTATAGTAATAAATAAAAAATGGCCAACTAAGAGTATATAAACTTTAGGAATTTAAACAGTACCACTCTTAAAGACAGATACCCTATGTCAGTAGCTGACTTATTGGTAGATAGTACAACAAGCAACTAAGTGCTCTCTTTAATGGATCGGTACTCTGGGTATAATCAAATTTTTATAACTCCAAAGGATATAACTAAGACTATTTTTCATTATCTTAGTAATCTAGGGACTTTCGAATGGGTAGTAATGCCCTTTGGATTCAAAAACAGTGGGCATCTTACATGCATGCTATGAACCTAATTTTCCATGACATGATTGGAAAATGTATAGAAGTTGATATCGATGAAATAGTGGTGAAATCACAAGAATTTGCCTCATGCCTTGAAACTCTCTTGAGAGGATTTAAAAGAATGAGGGTTCACCAGTTAAAATTAAAATTCTTTGAAATATGTATTTTGTGTGAATGCATGGAACTTTATAGGACTTCTAGTCCATAATCGAGGAATTAAAGTCGATTAGAATAAAGCTAAAACAATAATTCAAGCTAAATCCCTTTCTAATAAGAAATAACTTCAAAGGTTCTTGGGGGCAAGTGAATTTTTTAAGGTGTTTTATTGCTAATATTGCAGGTAAAACCAAAGTATTCTCTCCATTATTGAAGCTTAAAAGAAAAGAGGCTTTCATATGGGAAGAGCATCGTCAGAAGGCTTTCGAGGAGATAAAGAAATATCTATCGAACCCTTCAATATTGATTCCTCCTCAACAATGAAGACCATTAAAGGTCTATATATTAGCTATAATAGATTCAATAGGAATTTTGTTAGTTTGTGTTATTTCATCATATTTTATATCCTTTCAGTGTTTACTGTGTTTTTCTAGGTTTTTGGAGCATTATAGAATTATTCGGCTTAAAGAGCAAAATGTGAAGGTTTAAATCCCACATCCCACATCGGTTGGAAACACATTCTACATCCCACATCCCACATCCCACATTAATTGGAAACACATTGCACTCATGGAGTTTCCCTATAAAAGCCCCATTTCACTTCATCTTCAAGTGTGTGGATCTCGAAGGCTTTGCTATCAAGGCGGGATAGCGCCACACATCAAAAACAAAAAGAAGAAAAAACAAAGAGAGAAGCTGCAAGTGTAATTTCTCTCTCAATATATTTTCAGCTTTAATTATTTCTTTTTTTTTTAAATTTTAATGTTTAGCACTTTAATTGTGAAATTTATTTTCATAATCATGAAAAGCTAAAACCTTCGTCTAAGGTTGAAGATGAAGCCTCTCCATTGATGAGCATTATATTTTCATATAGGTTCATACGATTCTGACATTTTTGTATTAATGTTCTATTTCAGTTCAATTGTTTGAGCAAATTCTTATGATTGATTGTTTTGTTTAAACTGTTCAAATTGGATATTCGATGTGTTTCATACATCGAATCATTCAAATTAAATTGGATATCCACTGTGATTTGTAAATTAAATGGATACATTGGATGATTTGATTTAATTAGGATATTCGTTGTGATTTGTATATCGATGGACTCATGGAATTATTTGATAAATTACTTTTATATAGAACATACATAGGATGTAATTGCTTGTCGGTTGTAGGAACAGAAATCATGAAAATATATGCTTTAATTTGGTGGGGTGGATTCAGAAACCTTAGTGCTTTTATCATTTGTTTTAAATCAATTTAGTTTAGTTTATATTCTTTGCACGACACAGTTCGAAATTCGGAACTAGGTTAAAATAGGTTTAGTTTAGATAAAAATCTATTTTCACGATGCAATTCCCTGTGGATTCGACCTCGCACTTGCACACACTATATTGCAAATGACTCGTGCGCTTGTGAGTAATTTAAAACTCACAACACATGTAACCTTGAGCAAGCTATTTTCTATTTAAGTCGTTTATTAAATTCAACAGAATGAAATATTTTCAATAGAAAAGTTATGTTTAGCACTTTATTTTGTTGTGACTAAATTGTGATATTATGATTGCTCAAACTGACCTAGTTAAGTATATGCTTTCACAACCCATACTTAGTGGCAGAATGGTCAAATGGAGTCACCATTATCGAATTTGACTTAGTTTATATTCCTCAAAGGTAGTTAAAAGACAAGCCTTAATAGGTTTCTTGGCTAATCATTCCAGTATAAAATTAGAAATTCCAGAGGAAAACTTATTTATAAGTTTAGCCCCACGGAAATGAAGTTTAGATGGGTCTAAAACAACAAAGGAGAACGGGATTGGCATTTCAATTCAATCCCTTATTGGAATATAAACAAATTTAACTTTTACTTTTGGGAGGAATTATTCCCATAATCAAACGTAGTGTGAAGCTTTAATTATTAGACTCAAAGTACTGAAGGAAATAAGAGTTACTTCATTAGAAATTGAAAGAGACTCATGGCTTGTAATCAAGCAATTCAAAGGAGAATATAAGTGTATGAGTGCTATATTGGCACCATACTTAGTAGCTGCACAACAATTGTGTAAAGCGTTTGACGATGTGTTTTTGCGTCATGTTCCTTAAGAGGAGAACTCAAGAGCAAATATAGTAGCCCAAATGGTTACAAGGCAGTGGGTCCCCAACAATTGGAAAAATAAATTTGTCAGGCTAAATCAAATAATGCTTTCCTTTATCACTAACATAAAACTTGCAACAAATACAAAAGCAAGTTTAGCAGGACAATGATTGGAGAAAACCAATTATAGACTTCTTAAGGAATCCAAATACAAAAGCAAGCAACTCTTTGAAGTTAAAAGCTCGACATTATGTTCTTTGGGGAAAAAATGAAGAGCTATACAAATGAGAAGTCAAAGGATTACTTTTGAAATATCTAGGAGCAGGAATCATTATAAGTCATGATCGAGTTACATGAAGGAATTTATGGTTCTCATTAATCAGGATTAAAAACGCAATGGTTAATACGAAGGTATGAGTATTACTGGGCTTTAGTTTTAAAAGAGTGCCTAGAATATTCTAAGGGCTATCAAGCATGTCAACGGCATGGGAACATACCTCGAGTTTTGGCTAGCCCCGTACATTCAGATGTCAAACCGTGGCCATTTGGAGGACGGGTCATTGACATAATTGAAAAAGTTTACCCTACTTCAAGTAAAGGACACATATTTGTGTTAGTGGCCACTGAATATTTTACCCAATGGGCAAAAGCTAAGTCTTATAAAGAGATTGATGAAGTAGTTCATCAAATTTTTCCAAAAGTTGTTATTCATCGATTTGAAATTTTAGAATCCGTAACTATGTATAACGCATTAGTCTTTCATGGACAACAGGTTCGAGCATTCGTGTAAGATTATGTAATTAATTTAATTAATTCTAGTCCATATTATGCCCAAGTTAATAGTCAAGCTGAGTCAACCAATAAGATTATAAAAAATAATCTAAAAAGGGTAATAAACCAGAATCCCAGAAAGTGGGATGATTTATTATCTAGAGTCTTCTGGGCTTATCGAACATAAAAAGATCAAGCACTGGCATTATCCTGTTTGCCTTAGTATTTGGTCAGGATGCAGTTTTGTCTATGTAAATTACTGTTAAATCATTAAAGGTTACCAGGCAAAATGAGTTAAGTGACATTGATTATTATAATGCTATCTTTTTTGAGCTTGATGATCTTAAGGAAGTCCAAGTCAGAGCATTAGATAATATAATGCAACAAAAGTTAAACGTTGCAAAGGCTTATAACTGAAGGGTTAAGGTTTGGAAATTGATCTTGCCACCTAGATCAAAAGATCGAGAGTTAAGTAAGTGGTCTCCAATTGAGAAGGACTATATTTAGTGGTTAAGGTTTTAAGTAGTAATGGATACAAGATCATAACTATTGATGAAAATGAACAAAAACTATATGTCAATGGAAAATACTTGAAACCATACATAAAACAAAAAATGGAAACCAAATTATATCATAATAAATATTAAAATTATTTGTATAGCAAAATCGAAAGAAAATTGAATTACAATAAAATAAAAGAAAATTTTAAACTCCGCGATGGAAGAATTTAGTTATAATCATCCATTTCAAATAAATATAATATGCAAAATCAGGCACATCGTTTAGAATTTCAATGATGGCATGATGAACAGAGTTAAATTCTCCATGATGAGTAGACAATGAAGAATAATCTCCTTCAAGAGTCTTCGCCTTTAGTAATAAGCCTTCCAGAGTTGGGCATTAATTTTCTTGAGTTTCCATTCAAGCTCGATCTTGGGAGCTTCGACTTGTTTCATGTCTATCAGAGTGTTCTCGAGTTCCTTTCAAAGGTTCTTAGACTCACATTGGGAGTGTTCGAGCTTTTGGAATTGCTGCTATAATTTTTGTTGCTTAACTTGATTCACAATAGCTAACGACAGCAACCTATCAAAGTCTTTGTGCAAAATGCATATTGTATGGAGTTGATGCTATGGAAGATGAGTTTTCCTTTCTAGTAGCTAAGAGGCACGTTGGCATACTTGTGCTTGTGTCTTGGTATCTCCATAGAAGAACTTCCAACCTTGATCCACTAGTTTCTCGAGTTTAAGCAGGGGTCCCATCATCTCAGGAGAAGCTTCTTGGAGTCATGCATTACCTATAGGAAGGCTAGGAAACCCGACCAGCATCACTTCAAGCTCAGACTCTAGTAGAGAGGTTGTCATCCCTTTACTTCTTTTGAGTATTCCTTAGTAGTAGAAATGAGAAGCAAGACTTGTTGGTATTTGTCTAAGGTTTAAATATGGCTAAGGTTTAAACATGGTTAAGGTTTAAACGAGGTTGGAAGAAGTCAAGCATCAAGTCATTGAAACCTTAGCACACTTGGAGTGTGCCTCAGCACAAAGCAGCCAAATGAGTGAAGATCCAGCATTAGGTGGCGCTGCACCTCTGCTTACCCCAGGTCGTGGCGCCTAGAAGGTGGAGTGCTGGAGGAGGAGGCTAGGCTGCGATGCCCCCTACCCAAGACTACGGTACCTAGAACCTTGAGGAGTGTGTGCTATGCCCTGGGCCACGACGCCCCCTGTTCTAGGCCGCGGCGCCAAGCACACTGATGCACACATGTGTAAACCTCTTCCATGGTTTGTGAGATATGTCTAAAATGCATAGCTTGACTAAGGAATGATCAAAGGCTATGTTTGATTGTTCATCTAGATCTAAGGGTCGATATTAACCCCCAAGATTGGACAAGAAGTTGGTGCACTATATAAAGGGTCACCTAGCTTCATTCACAACAACAATGTGACATAATTTGTGATCAAAAGTGAGAGAATTGTAAAGAGTGCAAAGACACAAAACAAGAGAGACTCATTTGTAAGGCTGGTTGTTTAGAAGAGTGAGTAGAATAGAAAAGGGATTAAAGGGCTTGTAAAGGGAATTTTCTTGGGAAAATTCCATGGTTAGTTCTTATCACTTTCTGTTTCTTCTTCTTCTTTGTTTCTTTAAGAACTTAGGCTTCTTGGAGAGGAGTTACTGTGATTGTAAAATAACCATTGATTAGTGCAGAGAGCTCAAGTGAACTCATGGAGACGTAGGCTATTACTGAACCTCGATAACAAATCGCTTGTGTTCTTTTCGTTCTTTCTTCCTTTCGTTTGTTGTTTATTTTCGATAGTGGTATCAAAGCCGGAGGAACTAGTACAGCCGGGTGTCAGAGCAAGAACAGAAAGAATCAGAGAAAGACTCCAAGAATCAAAGAACAAACTTCTTGGGTGATTCAGGAAAGGAGTAAAGATCTGTTGGAGTTTGTCTAAGATTTAAACGGAAAAAGGAAGGATGAAAAATTAGCATGTTCAGCAAGGGGTACACACCAGTGTGCGCCGCGGTCCAGCCTTGTCCAGGCCGCGGTGCCCAGCAAGGAGGAATGCTAGAGGAAGGAGCAAGCTACAGCACTGCCTTCCCCAGGCTGTAGAGCCCAGAGGGGTAGCAAGTGTGCTCAGCTCCAGGCCGCAGCACCCCCTGTTCTAGGCCGCAACACTAGGCACACTGATGCACACATATTTTAACCTTTAATTAAGTTCGTGAGACATGCTCAAAATGCATAAGATCACTAAGGATTGATGGAGGGTCATGGTTAATTTGTCATCAAGATCTAAGGGTGGAGACTAACCCTCAAGATTGGACAAGAAGTTGGTGCACTATATAAAGGGTCACCTAGCTTCATTCTCATCAATTAATTGAGAGATTACAAGAGACACATTATGACATACAAGTGATCATTACATAAGAGAGAATTGTGTGCGAGTGCAAAGGCACAAAACACAATAGGGAATCATTGTAGAGAGGCTGGTTGTAAAGAGAGAAGTAGTATAGATTGTGTGTAGAGTGCTTTTGTAATAGTTCTATCACTTTCTTTCTTCTTTTCTTGGTTCTTCAAGAACTTGGGTTTCTTGGAGAGGGTTGCTGTATTTTGTAAAGAACTCCATTGATAAGATAGTGCAAAGAGTAGATAACAAATTGCTTGTGTTCTTTTCTTTCTTACTTTTGTTTGTTGTTTCATTTCATTACAAGTCATTCAAGACTTGGGTGTTTGGGAATCATCACTTGGGCATTCTTGTGAGGTGATTTCTAACAGTGGTATCAGATCCGGAGGAGCTAGTACAGCTGAGTGTCGAAGCAAGAACAGAAGATATCAGAGCAAGATTCCAAGAATCAAATAACAAACTTCTTGGGTGATTCAAGGACGGAGTAAAGATCAAGATCAGATCATGTTCTTGAGGTTGATTCAAGAACAGTGTTGAGATCAATCTTCGATCATTTTCTTGAGGTTTAGAAGAAGTTAAAAAGCATTTGTGGGTGCTGCACATATTTGGGATCATCTCCGCAAGATGGGTTCAAATTTCGTTGTTGCGAAGTTTGATGGAGAGGGAGATTTTGCCCTATTGAAGTGGAAGATCAAGGCTATTCTTATGCAACAGAAGGTGGACTTGGCTATTGGAGAAGATGATGCTTTTCTAGAAAGTGTCACAGAGGACCAGTGGATTGAGATGAAGAAGATGGCATACAACACCATCTTCTTGCACATGTCGGATAGTGTCACAAGGGAGTGCAGAGACTCGAAAGATCCGGCTGTCATATAGAAGAAACTAGATGAGTTGTTTCTTACCAAAACTCTCCCTAACAAGATTTATCTTTTTGAAAGAATCTTTGCTTTTAAAATGGATCCTAATAAAGAGTTGCAATATAATCTTGATGTCTTTAATAAACTAGTTCAAGATTTGGCTAGTTGTAGTATTAAATTCCCAGATGAACAATTGGCTGTTATGTTATTAAATTCTCTTCCTGATTGCTTGGATAGTTTAATTAATGTAATTGAATATGGAAGAGATACACTAACCAAAGAAATTATGGTCAATGCTATAAAGGCTCATGATTTCAAAGCCATGAGTAGGGAGGCATCAAGTGGAGAAGGGCTATTCGTAAGAGGAAGGCCAGGAACTCGGAATGGCAGTAGCATTCATGGCAACTACCGGGAGAAATCAAGAGCTAGAGGGTAGAGCCATGGGAGAGCACATTCCAAACTAAGATTTGGAGGAAAAAGGTGCTTCTACTGCAACAAGTAGGGTCACTTCAAGAAAGATTGCAAGAAGAAGTTGTGGGATGAGAGAGGAAGAAGCCACACCAACAATGAATAGGCTTCGGTTGCCAAAGGAGAACAACAAGATGATGTTCTTGTTGTGTGCTTAAATGTGAGAAGGAGGTAAGACAGTGATAAATGGATTCTGGATTTCGGGTGCACTTATCACATGTGCCCTCACAAGGAATGGTTCAAGAATTTCAAGGAGATCAATGATAGAAGGGTCTTCTTGGGTAATGACAATTCTTGCCAAGTGAGGGGGATCGGTGACATCCATTTGAGGATGTTCAATGGAGTCACAAGGCTGCTACGGAATGTGAGGTATCTTTCAGATTTGAAGAGGAATTTGATCTCATTGGGGCAACTGGATTCCTTGGGGTATTCATATAAAGCAGAGGGAGGAAAGAATGAGGTAACCAAAGGTTCTTTGATAGTGATCAAAGCAAAAATTAAAGATAGACTTTATGAGATGATCAGTGAGACAGAAATCAAGGATCAAGTAGCAAGCTTGATGGCTGAGATGGATAAGGCAACCCTTTGGCACACTCACTTGGGACATATAAGCCAAAAGGGCTTACAAGTTCTTAGCAAGGATGGTCTACTTGGTGGTGACAAAGTAAAGAAACTTGATTTCTGTGAGTGTTGCATTCTTGGGAAGCAACACCGGGTCAGCTTCAACACCGAAGTGCACAAGTCTAAAGGGATTCTTGACTACATACATTTGCATCTTTGGGGACCAGCAAGAACACTAACACAGGGAGGTAACTTTTACTTTCTGTCTTTAATTGATGATTATTCAAGAAAGGTTTGGGTTTATTTTCTTAAAAATAAATTAGATGCTTTGAATAAATTTGTTGTGTGGAAAAAGTTGCTGGAGACTCAAACGGGTAAGGTAGTTAAGGCTTTACGAATCGATAATGGCTTAGAATTTTGCAATAAGGATTTTGATAAATTATGTGAGTTAAATGACATTCTAAGACATAGAACGGTTGTAAAAACACCTCAACAAAATGGAGTTGCTGAGAGGATGAATAGAACCCTTATGGAAAAGGTTAGGTGCATGTTAATAGGATCCGGTTTACCAAAATATTTTTGGGGAGAAGCTGTGTCTACAGTTGCATACTTGGTTAATAGATCACCATATAGGGCTTTAGACCTTAAGACTTCCATGAAGATGTGGAGTGGAAAACCCCCTGAGTTGAACAACCTTAGGACTTTTAGATGTGCTGCATTTGCACATCAAAAGGATGATAAACTTAACCCAAGGTCTAGAAAATGTGTATTTCTAGGGTATGGTGATGGGGTTAAGGGATATAGGTTGTGGTCTTTAGAACCTAAAGGAATGAAACTCATAATAAGTAGGGATGTTATTTTTAATGAATTGTTATTTCCCTACTTGGAGAAAACTAACCCTGCAAGGGCTAGTGAGTAAACCAATCCAAAATTTGTGGAGCATCGCATCAAGGAGAATTCAATTCAGGTAGAGCAGAGGAGGCAAGAGGGTTCAGAACAGGTAGAGCCCATTAATGAAGGCCATGCTCAGGGCACTCAAGAGGAGGCTAAACTGGAAGAGGTTGATGCAGCAAGTCAGAATGACTACCAGCTCACAAGGGATCGAGAAAGGAGGGTGGTAAGACCATCTTTAAGATATGGGTTTGCGGATGCTAATGTAGCAGCTCCTTGGACAGAAGAAGGAATGGTTGAACTAGAAACCTACATGAAAGCCATGGAGTGTAAGGATTTATCAAAGTGGCAGCTAGCTATGGAGAAAGAAACTGATTCTTTGAGGAAAAATAACTCTTGGGAATTGGTGCCCAAACCAGAAAAACAGGGAGTTGTGGATTGTAGATGGATCTACAAGATCAAAGAAAGGAATACTCCAGGAGATGAAGTCCAGTATAAAGCTAGGCTAGTGGCGAAGGGGTTCACAAAAAAAGAAGGCATAGATTTCACCGAAATCTTCTCACTGGTTGTAAAGTACAAGACGATACGTATAGTATTGGCAATGGTGGTCCAATTTGATTGGGAAATCGAGCAAAGGGATGTGAAAATAGCGTTCTTACATGGAGGGCTTGATGAGACCATCTACATGAGGTAACCTGAGGGCTATGAGGAAGGAAGGCAGGGAGAGTTGGTCTGCAAATTGAAGAAATCTCTCTATGGCCTGAAGCAATAACCTCGGCAATGGAGTAAGAGGTTCGATTCCTTTGTAATCAACTTGGGTTTCATGAGGAGCTACTATGATTCGTGCTTGTACTACAAGGGGCAAAAGGTTGAGGAAGTGGTCATCATTCTGATCTATGTTGATGATATGTTGCTGGTTAGGAGCAGCATGGAGAGGATAAAAGAATTAAAGTCTCAAGTCAGTTTGGAGTTTGAGATGAAGGATCTTGGCTATGCATAGAAGATCCTTGGGATGAATATCATCTGAGAAAGGAAGAGAAATATATTGAAGATCTCTCAAACTTCCTACATAGAGAATATGATATCTAAGTTCTCTATGGAAGATAGCAAACCAGTGAAGGTTCCCCTTGCTGGTCATTTAAAGTTCTCCCGCGATCAACGTCTAAGATCGGAGGTGGAGAAGAAGGAAATGGAAAAATCCCCTTACTCTAGTGTTATTGGTTCTATAATGTGCACCATGGTAAAAATTAGACCTGATATTACTCATGCAATAAGTGTTCTCAGTAGGTTTATGAGTAATCTTGAAAAGGAGCATTGGCTTGGGATGAAGTGGTTGCTGAGGTACTTAAAGGGAAACCCAGAAGTGGGGCTGATTTATGAGAAGAGGGGTAAGTCCATTTGCCTTGAGAGTTATGCGGATTCGAACTATGGAGCAGACCGGGATAAAAAGAGATCGATTACTTCCTATTTTTTCAACTTAAACGGATGTTATGTAAGTTGGAAGGCTAAGTTATAGCCTATGGTAGCACTCTTAACGACCGAGGCTGAGTACATAGCAGCAACGGAAGCCATAAAGAAGGCTAAGTGGTACAAAGGGTTGTTGGAAGAGTTGACGGTCCTAGAAGAGCAGATTGTGGTGTTTTCGGATAGTCAAAGTGTAATGCACTTGTGTAAAAATCTGGTGTTCCATGAAAAGACAAAGTACATGGATGTTCAGTATCATTTCATTAGAGAAAATGTTACGGAAGGATGCATTCATGTGGACAAGGTAGCCACGGAGGAAAATCCTGTAGATTTAGGCACCAAGGTTCTACCTCTAAGTAAGTTCAATCATTGCCTTAAACTACTTAGGATTGTAGTTGGTTGATTAATGACTCAAGATGAGTTTGGATACTGAGTTCTCTGCATAATGGGTTCGGTTTAAATGCTTAGACAAAGGTAGAGATTGTTGGAGTTTGTCTAAGATTTAAACGGAAAAAAAAGGAAGGAAGAAAAATCAGCATATTCAGCAAGGGATGCACACCAGTGTGCGTCATAGCCTAGCCTTGTCCAGGCCATGGCACCCAGTAAGGAGGAGTGTTGGAGGAAGGAGCAAGCCGCAGCGCTGCCTTCCCCAGGCCGCAGCGCCTAGAGGGGCAGCAAGTGTGCCCAACTCCAGGCCGCAGCGCTCCCTGTTCTAGGCCGTGGCGCTAGGCACACTAATACACACATATTTTAGCCTTTAGTTAAGTTCATGAGACATGCTTGAAATGTATAGGATCACTAAGGATTGATAGTGGGCTATGGTTAATTGGTCATCAAGATCTAAGGGTGGAGATTAACCCTCAAGATTGGACAAGAAGTTAGTGCACTATATAAAGGGTCACCTAGCTTCATTCTCATCAATTAATTGAGAGATTACAAGAGATATATTGTGACATATAAGTGATCATTACACAAGAGAGACTCATTATAGAGAGGCTAGTTGTAAAGAGAGAAGTAGTATAGATTGTGAGTAGAGTGCTTTTGTAATAGTTCTATCACTTTCTTTCTTCTTTTCTTGGAGAGGGTTGCTATATTTTGTAAAGAACTCCATTGATAAGATAGTGCAAAGAACTTAGAGGAGCTCATAGGGACATAGGCACATTGCCGAACCTGGATAATAAACTGCTTGTGTTCTTTTCTTTCTTTCTTTCGGTTGCTGTTTCATCTCATTACAAGTCATTCTAGACTTGGGTGTTTGGGAATCATCACCTGGGTATTCTTGTGAGGTGATTTCCAACAAGATCAAGATCAGATCGTGTTCTTGAGGTTGATTCAAGAACGGTGTTGAGATCAATCTTCGATCATGTTCTTGAGGTTCAGAAGAAATTGAAAAGCATTTATTGGTGCTGCACAAATCTGGGATCATCTCCGCAAGATGGATTCAAATTTCATTGTTGAGAAGTTTGATGGAAAGAGAGATTTTTCCCTATGGAAGCGAAAGATCAAGGTTGTTCTTATGCAACAGAAGGTGGACTTGGCTATTGGAGAAGATGATGTTTTTCCAGCAAGTATCATGGAGCACCAGCGGATTGAGATGAAGAAGATGGCATACAACACCATTTTCTTGCACATGTCGGATAGTGTCACAAGGGAGTGCGGAGACTCGGAAGATTCTGCTATCATATGGAAGAAACTAGATGAGTTGTTTCTTACCAAAACTCTCACTAACAAAATTTATCTTCTTAAAAGAATCTTTGCTTTTAAAATGGATCCTAATAAAGAGTTGCAAGATAATCTTGAACTCGTTAATAAACTAGTTCAAGATTTGGCTAGTTGTAGTATTAAATTCCCGAATAAATAATTGGCTATTATTTTGTTAAATTATCTTCCTGATTGTTTTGATAATTTGATTAATGCTATTGAGTATGGAAGAGATACTTTAACCAAGGAGATTGTGATCAATGCCATAAGGGCTCATGATTTCAAAGCCAAGATGAGGGAAGCATCAAGTGAAGAAGGGCTATTCATTAAAGGAAGGCCAGCAACTCTGAATGGCAGAAACAACCATGGCAACTATCAGGAGAAATCAAAGGGTAGAGGGCAGAGCCATTGGAGATCTTATTCCAAATCAAGATTTGGAGGAAAGAGGTGCTTCTTCTGCAATAAGGAGGGTCACTTCAAGAAAGATTGCAAGAAGAGGTTGTGGGATGAGAAAGGGAGAAGCCATACCAACAATGGAGAGACTTTGATTGCCAAAGGAGAATAGCAAGATGATTTTTTTTTTGTGCTCAAATGTGAGCAGGAGGGAAGGCAACTAGAAATGAATTCTAGATTCCAGGTGCACTTATAACATGTGCCTTCACAAGGAATGGTTCAAGAATTTCAAGGAGATCAATGATGGAAGGGTTTTCTTGGGAAATGACAATTCCTGCCAAGTGAGGGGGATAGGAGACATCCAGTTGAGGATGTTTGATGGAGTCACAAGACTGCTACGGAATGTGAAGTATCTTTCAGATTTGAAGAGGAATTTGATCTCATTGAGGCAGCTAGATTCCATGGGGTATACATATAAAGCTGAGGGAGGAAAGATCAAGGTAACCAAGGGTTCTTTGATAGTGATCAAAGCAGCAATCAAAGATGGACTTTATGAGATGATTGGTGCGACAGAAATTAAGGATCAAGCAGTAAGCTTGATGGCTGAGATGAATAAGGCAACACTTTGGCACAATCACTTAGGACATATGAGCGAAAAGGGGCTGCAAGTTCTCAGCAAGGATGGTCTACTTGGTGGTGACATAGTAGAGAAACTGGATTTCTGTGAGAGTTGCATTCTTGGGAAGCAACATCGGGTCAACTTCAACACCGGAGTGAACAAGTCTAAGGAGATTCTTGACTACATTCATGCGGATCTTTGGGGACCAGCAAGGACACCGACACAGGGAGATAATCTTTACTTTCTATCTTTAATTGATGATTATTCAAGAATGGTTTGGGTTTATTTGTTTTAAAATAATTCGGATGCTTTGAATAAATTTGTGGTGTGGAAAAAGTTGCTGGAGACTCAAACGGGCAGGGTAGTTATGGTGTTAAGAACCGATAATGGCTTAGAATTTTTTAATAAGTATTTTGATAAATTATGTGAATTTAATGTCATTCTAAGACATATAACGGTTATGAAAACCCCTTAGCAAAATGGAGTTGCTGAGAGGATGAATAGAACCCTTATAAAAAAGGTTTGGTGCATGTTAATTGGGTCCAGTTTACCAAAATATTTTTGGGGAGAAGCTATGTCTATAGTTGCATACTTGGTTAATAGATCACCCTCGAGGGCTTTAGACCTTAAGACTCTCATGGAGATATGGAGTGGAAAACCCCCTGAGTTGAACAACCTTAGGACATTTGGATGTGCTACATATGCACATCAAAAGGATGATAAACTTAACCCAAGGTCTAGAAAATGTGTATTTCTCGGGTATGGTGATGGGGTTAAGGGATATAGGTTGTGGTCCTTAGAACCAAAAGGAATGAAACTCATTATAAGTAGGGATGTTATTTTTAATGAATTGTTATTTCCTTACTTGGAGAAAACTAACCCTGCAGGGGCTAGTGAGCAAACCAGTCCAGAATTTGTGGAGCATCGCATCAAGGAGAATTCGGTTTAGGTATAGCTAGGAAGGCAAGAGGGTTCAGACCAGGTAGAGCCCATTGATGAAGGCCAAGCTCAAGAAACTTAAGAGGAGGCTGAACTAGAAGAGGTTGATGCAGTAAGTCAGAATGACTACCAGCGTACAAGGGACCGGGAAAGAAGGGTGGTCAGACCACCTTTGAGATATGGGTTTACGGAGGCTAATGTAGTAGCTCCTTGGACAGAAGGAGGAACGATTGAACCAGAAACCTACATGGAAGCCATGGAGTGTAAGGATTTGTCAAAGTGGCAGCTAGCTATGGAGGAAGAAATAGATTCTTTGAGAAAAAACAATTCTTGGGAATTGGTGCCCAAACCAGAAAAATAGAGAGTTGTAGATTGTAGATGGATTTACAAGATCAAAGAAGGGAATACTCCAGGAGATGAAGTCCAGTATAAAGCTAGGCTGGTGGCGAAGGGGTTCAGACAAAAAGAAGGCATAGATTTCTCCGAAATCTTTTCACCAGTTGTGAAATATAAGACAATCAGGATAGTGTTAGCATTGGTGGTCCAATTCAATTCGGAAATCAAGCAAATGGATGTGAAGACAGCGTTCTTACATGGAGAGCTTGATGAGACCATTTACATGAGGCAATCCAAAGGCTATGAGGAAGGAAGGCAGGGAGATTTGGTGTGCCAATTGAAGAAATCTCTATATGGCCTGAAGCAATCACCTCGGCAATGGAATAAGAGGTTCGATTCCTTTGTAACTAGCTTGGGTTTCATGAGGAACTACTATGATTCGTGCTTATATTACAAGGGGCAGAAGGTTGAGGAAGTGGTGATCATCCTGATCTATGTTGATGATATATTGCTGGTTGGGAGCAGCATGGAAAGGATAAGAAAATTGAAGGCTCAACTCAGTGAGGAGTTTGAGATGAAGGATCTTGGCCCTGTACAGAAGATCCTTGGGATGTGTATCATCCAGGAAAGGGAGAGAAACAGATTGAAAATTTCTCAAACTTCCTACATAAAGAAGATGATATCTAAGTTATCTATGGAAGATAACAAACCAGTGAAGGTTCCCTTGCTGGTCATTTCAAGTTCTCCAGCGATCAATGTCGAGATCGGAGGCAGAGAAGAAGGAAATGGAAAAGGTCCCCTACTCTAGTGCGGTTGGTTCAGTCATGTTCATGATGGTAAGTACTAGACCTGACATTGCTCATGCAATAAGTGTCTTTAGTAGGTTTATGAGTAATCCCGAAAAGGAGTATTGGCTTGGGATGAAGTGGTTGCTGAGGTACTTGAAGGGAAGCCCAAAAGTGGGGCTGATTTATGAGAAAAGAGGTAAGTCCATCTGTCTTGAGGGTTATGCATATTCGAACAATGGAGCAGATCGAGATAAAAGGAGATCAATTACTTCCTACTTCTTCAACTTAAACGGATGTTGTGTAAGTTGGAAGGCTAAGTTGCAGCCTGTGGTAGCACTCTCAACAACCAAGGCTGATCACATAACGGCTACGGAAGCCATCAAGGAGGCTATGTGGTGCAAAGGATTGCTGGAAGAGTTGAAGGTACTAGAGGAGCAGGTTGTGGTGTGTTGTGCGATTATCCACCTAAATTAATGAGTGAATAACCGTACTTGTTTTACTTGCAAGTGCACAAGGTCAACTTAGTAGTATAGTGTGCGAAAGCAAGATCATCTCCACAGGGATTGATGAATTTCTTTTTAGAATTATATTCGCAATGTAAAAAGATAGAAATAATAAAAGAGTTGATTTTGATAAAGATAAAATAATAAAGATAAAGGCATAGGGACTTGATATCCACTACTAATCATGCTACCACAATAAAACAGTATGCCAATGCTTTACTCATGTCATGAATACCTAATGTTTGTCAACCTAAGGGCATGGTATCTACTCCTTAAGATATTGATCTCCCTAAGCAATGAGTTAGGCATGGTATCTACTCTAACTCTTTTCTCTCTCAAGGGATTCAACCTGGTGTATGCTGAGTTGTTCCTTAAGAGAGCACAAGATCTGTGGAAATCGACAACCACACGGGGCCTAGGATATGGTATCTACTCCCGGTTTCCCATGTTGATTAACCCAAGAATCCGGTGTGGATATCTTTTGTTACTAATGTTAAACCCAGGACTCGGTCATCCAAATTGATCTAACTAACAAGTCCATACCACATGCACATATTGATCAGACATATACATATAAGGAATTTAAATAAAAGCACGTATTAATCAAGTTAAGCAACACAACATAAATATCGCAAAGGTGCCAATACTAAATTTATTGAGTAAACATAATTAGGGCTTCAACCAAGCCTTTACTGAAAGTTAAGTATACATAATAAATATAAAGGAAAGAAAAAACCCGAGAGAAGAGTCGTCAATTCTCCTCCACAGTTTCCTTCTTTAAGCTAAAAGCAAAAAGAAGTGTTCTCTAAGTTGTGATCTAAGAAGTCATCATTTGTGTGTGCTTTACAGGTGCATTTATAGGGCTTGATTAGTCCTAGAAGGCTCATGAGTTCCTAAACTTTCCTAAAACACAAAACTCCTTTATTTCCAAAATAGAGTTATTTCCAAAATAGGGTTATTTCCAAAATAGGGTTCTGCAGTTTACTGTTCACGCCCGTACATGTGCGCTCGATCGCATGCGTTTTACGCTCGATCGCATTGCTGTGCTCGATCACATTGCTGTGCTCGATCCTTTATATGTGCGATCGATTGCACTTTGACCAGAAACTGCTCCAGGATTTCCAAGCTTCTTCCCTTAAGTGCTAAAACTACTTCCTTTTTCTCCAAGACCTATAAAAACATGTGAAACACACAAAATGAAGTAAAACAGACTAAAACATATAGACAAAGAGCTTAACACATGTAAATTAAGGGGCTTAAATATGAATATTTAAGCATTTATCATGGTGTATTCAGATAGCCAAAGTGTATTGCATTTATACAAGAATCTAATGTTCCATGAGAGGACAAAGCACATGGATGTTCGGTACCATTTCATTCAGGAAAATGTTATGAAAGGATACATCCATGTGGACAAGGTAGCCACGGAAGAAAACCCAACAAATTTAGGTACTAAAGTTCTACCTCTAAGTAAGTTCAATCATTGCCTTGGAGTACTTAGGATTGGAGTCGGTTGATTGATGACTCAAGATGAGTTTGGATCCTGAGTGGTCTGCAAAATGGTTCGGGTTTAAACACTTAGACATAGGTAGAGATTGTTGGTATTTGTCTAAGGTTTAAACATGGTTAAGTTTTAAATGAGATTGGAAGAGGTCAAGCATCAAGTCATTGAAACCTCAGCATACTTGGAGTGTGCCTCAGCATAAAGCAGCCAAATGAGTGAAGGTCCAGCATCAGGTGGTACAGCACCTCTGCTCACCCCAGGCCACGGCGTCCAAAAGGTGGAGTGCTGGAGGAGGAGGCCAGGCTGTGGCGCCCCCTACCTAAGGCCACGGCACCCAGAACCCTGAGGAGAGTGTGCTATGCCTTGGGCCGCGGCGCCCTCTGTTCTAGGCCGCGGTGCCAGGCACACTGATGCACACATATGTAAACCTCTTCCATGGTTCATGAAACATGTCAAAAACGCATAGCTTGACTAAGGAGTGATCAAAGGCTATGGTTGATTATTCATCTAGATCTAAAGGTGGATATTAACCCTCAAGATTGGACAAGAAGTTAGTGCACTATATAAAAGGTCACCTAGCTTCATTCACAACAACAATGTGACATAACTTGTGATCAAAAGTGAGAGAATTGTAAAGAGTGCAAAGACACAAAACAAGAGAGACTCATTTGTAAGGTTGATTGTTTAGAAGAGTGAGTAGAATAGAAGGAGGATTGAAGGGCTTGTAAGGGGAATTTTCTTGGGAAAATTCTAGGGTTAGTTCTTATCACTTTCTGTTTCTTCTTCTTCTTTGTTTCTTTAAGAACTTAGGCTTCTTGGAGAGGGGTTGCTGTGATTATAAAAAAACCATTGATTAGTGCAGAGAGTTCAGTGAACTCACAGGGACGTAAGCTATCGTCGAACCTCGATAACAAATCGCTTGTGTTCTTTTCTTTCTTGCTTTCGTTTGCTGTTTCATTTCATTACAAGTTATTCTAGACTTAGGTGTTTGGGGATCATCACCTGGGTATTCTTGTGAGGTGATTTCCAACAAGACTTCTTTATCACATTAGCGTGAAATTGCTTGTAGCTCTAAAGTTAGACTGCTTTTAGTTTTCCAAAGGTTAGTTACTTCCTTAGCAAGAGCCTATATCAAAACAAACAACATGGTTACAAACAAAAAAAATTCTTCTGATATTGAAAAGAGCAAGGATTGATAACTATACCTCGCGTGCTGGAGGCTCAACAATTGATGATGTGCCTCCAGCCTCTATAGCCTGAACCACCAGGTTAGGAGTAATTTGGCTTTCAGAGGCCATCTCAATAACCTCCACCTTTATAGCCTCATCTCTTGAGGCTACTTCCACCAACTCATCACCACTTCCGACCTTGACCATAACCAAGGTAACATTACCATGACTGGAGAGCTATGCCACAAGCTCTCTTGCTTCTTGATCTTCTTCTCCCTCTTTTTTTTTTTCTTATTTCTTCCATTTCTTGCTTTCTCTTTTTCTCTTCGTCTCTCAACTTTTTTTTCTCTTCCACCTTCCTCTTCGTTTCCTCACTTTCTTATTTTTTTCTCAACATCCTTTCAAATTCCCTAACCCTTCTCTTTGTTTCCTCTACAGGCCTCATCTTCTCATTATCTCTTTTCCTCTGTCTCTCCCTCTCCCCTCCATCTTTTTTCTTCTTGGCCAAGTCCACATATACCTAGGTTGAAGATGATCATTATTGCTTCAAAGGTCAATCTCCCTCTTCAAGCTCAAACTTCTGAAAGCTAGAGACAGTTTTTGACTTTAGAAATGAACCAAATAGGTGTTTAGCTCTTTAGCCCGAAAAAAGGTAAAACAAGAGAGGTATTAACGTAAGCTCTATCAATATCTACAAAAATCAAAGTAAAATAAGGTAATAGATAACATACTTATCAAAGCAAAAGTCTTAGTATCTTCCCTTATAGACTTTACTTTCATCCTTTTACCCAATCCATCTCCCATAGCGGATTGGTAAAAATGGCTGAAGAGATCAACCATCCTCAACTGAATCTATCCATATATAACTAGAGAGATATAAGCCTCCCACCACTGAGAATAGAAAGTGGTGTGAGTTGTATTCTACATAAAACAAGGGCACTTAAAGGAGTGTTTAGCCCTACTGTTGGATCGAACAATCTCTCCCAAGTCAAGATAAATACCCTTTCGACTCTAAAAAGAAACCCTAACATAGTATGGTGGTAAAGTAATAGTTTAGATCATACCAAACTGCCTAGCATCTTACGCAGGAGAATAAGCTTCCAAGCCTCTCTTTTAAGAAATATGGAGAAAAAAGCAACTAGTTCCCTAGAGAGATAGAAGCTAGCTAAAGCAACATTTGCCCAATTACCATTATCTTCATTCAAGGATTCTAAAGTTTTGAATAGCCTGGGCCCATACAACTTACTTCTAAAAGGCATAAATTCAATATCTGTAAAGGACAATCTATGCAAGCCGTCGAGGTAGTCTTGGAATGACGGCTGAGGATGTTGAGAATTATAAGTTCCCCTACGAAAGAACTCCGCTTAATAAAAGAATTGAACAGTATCTCGACTGGCTAGAGTAACTGAAGCAAACATTGGAAAATACGTGTAAACTGAGACATGAAGAAGCCATAAAGTGCCATCTAAGGAGAAAGAAAATCTCTTCCTGTATATGTCAAATATAAAGATATACAAATTGGCAACGACAAACTATGCCAGGCCAACTATCTTACCATGGGCCAACGCTTTAACAATTGCCAGAAATTGCTTGGTGACTTTTTTAGCGGATACGCACACCAAATATTTGCAATTAAGATACAAATAAAAGGTGCCTAGTTCTACTTTAAAAATCAAATAATCTGCTCGGCCTATATGGTCAGAAAGGAAGAAACTAAAACTAAGTCGATTTTTCGTTATAAAACAAAATCTACCTCACCTAACGACGCATGAGGCTGCACAACGATATGTGTTGGTGAGATATTTAGAAGTGAGAACATATCCTCAATTGTGATGGTGAATTGCTTAGTCAGAAGATGGTAGGTGTTTGATACTAGTGACTAGAAGAGTAATAGAGCGCTCAGTAAAAGATGGTTTAAAGATATATTATGTATTGAAGATTGAACCACCTCGAGCATGTATACATCCTTTAGCTCTTAAGCACGATGAATAATGACTCTTTCCACCCTGGCATGCCATTGATAACTAATATGGTACTAGGATATTTTAGGAGTATCGATCCACCAAAAGGTTCATGTTAAAGACTAGGGCCCTTTTTGGAAAAGAGGGCAGTCAACAGGATAATGAGGGTACATAGCCCCTAAAGCTCTCGGTTCTTCTTAAGAAAAATAAGGACCAACTGCAACAAAACCAATTAAAGAATGAAGACTCTCAGTAGGATCTACTAACCATTAACTAGAAAGTCCTTACAGATAAGGTTAATAGGTTTCTTATAGAATAGTCCCTGGTCTCGAGAAAATTGAAAAAGCTCTGTTGCATGAGCCAAAAACTCAACATTGGTTCCTTGTTTAGAGCTTTAATAGAAATAATACCTTTTTCCCTCACCAGGAGAAGGTATAGTAGTACGATGAGGTATTTGTTTGAGGGAAGCATCACCAACGTGGATACTTTTTCTTTTAGCAACCATTGAGAGATTGAAGTAATTTGAAGAATAATAGATGGAACAAAAGATTGAATGTGTTGAAATAATTTGGGAATGTTAGGAATTGCAAAGAAAATGTTTGAAAAGAATTAGAAAAGGGAATAAGTTATTTATTAGTTACGGAAGTGCAAGCGATTTGAATCTCTAAGGTAGTGAAAGATCTTGTATAATCACACACAGTGGTTCTCATCTTTGATCCAATTGCATACAAGGGGCAATTGTTTATAGTAAAAAAATTTAATGTGGTAGCATACACTGATTGGGCAATATGGAAAGTCCCTAGCAAGTAATAGGGTATATGGTTAGAAAAATAAAAGCTGTGATAAGAGTATTAAATGAGATAAGACAATCTACCATTAAAAAGCCCGCGAAACAAAAAATTTTAAAAGAGAAGTTTGAGGGACAACATCAAGACAAATAAGATAACTCGATGACTCGAGGCTGATAAGCTCAAGATATCTTTACTTTAATCTCAAGCACAAATAATTTCTAATTCAACCTTTCAGGGATTGAAGAAAAACCAAAAGTTGTGTATTTAACTTAGCTAAGGTAAACGTAGCCACAATTAGATACAACCTATGTAGTTGAGTGAAAGATTTGGATACATGGCATGCTTGGCACAATTAATCTAGGGAACGCGAGGAAGTGAAAACGTAGGAGACTATTTGAAACATCAATACAATCATCTAAGCCAAAAGCATTATAAATAACAACAGAATCAATCACAAGAGACACACAAACAATCATCCAACAATCATTATCTATTTGCATTTACTTTCCTTTACTTTTCAGTCTTTTACTTTCCAGTCGCAATTAGAGTAGTTGTACCATAATCCTTGCTATAATTCCTTTATTCCTTTGTCCATCTTGAAGTCAATCTTAGCTATAGCTGCATTGAAGACTTGGCCTACATCACAACAAGCTTGAGGTGTTTGTATCTGGTATCTTTAGGTTTCAACTCTGTAAACTCATTGTATCAGCATTGCTTTCAATTTGAATATATTGAGTTTTGTTATTACTTTTCACTTATTCTTTATTATGTTTATTAACCGGTAGATTAAATTATTATATTTCAATTTATAACGACATATCATTAAAGTCTCTTAATTGAGGCAATACCAAAACCATTTAGAGAAGTGTTGTTCAAATCAAGTTTGACTCAACCTCGATTGATGCATAAATTAAATATTGCACTGATAGTTCCATCTTTAAAAAAATGTTCATATTTTGAAGTTTGGCTATGGACTGTCTCAATGACGTAACACATAAAAAATTTTGATCATTGTTCTAAAAATAAAAAAACAGAACTCAACCCCTTTGTGCCTTTTGTAGTGCATCTTAAAGGAGCAAAATTATAGTTTTCTTCATTCTACTGCTATGGCTATAAATTGAAAATTTTCTTTTTAAAGCCTTCATCTCTATGTCTTTAGTCCCCAAATTCATTTTACTTTGACACATCCAGTATAAGGAAAATGATTTTTTGCGACTGAACATTAGCGACAATATATTCCCTTCGCTGAAAATGATTAACTATGATGGGTTCCCGTCGCTGACAACATCACTAAAAAACTGAAATTCATATTTGAAACATACCTATAAATTACAAGACTTTTCATAGCTGATGATATTAATCCCGTCATATATATTATAACCATGTTGTTGATTAAAGACATCCCCTCGTAGATGATGACCTAATAATTTTTAATTACAAAAAATAAAAATTAGGTTTAGTGACGGAAAACTGCTCACTAATGTTCGTTTTCCCATCTCTGATGTAAAAAATTCCTAAACGTATTCAGTCCCAGCTAATTTCCTCGACAAAATGCCCAACTCTCTCTCTCTCTTCTTTGCAATCTCTCAATTTTTTTAATATACTATCTCTCATTTGCTCTCATTCTCTTTTTAGTCTCTTCTATCTCAATTCGCTTTTCTCTCTCTCTTCGTTCTTCTATCTCTCCTTGCACTTTCTCTCTCTCCTTGTTCTTTGAAGTGTGTCGTCTACCTCCTCCAATGTCGTTCATCATTTTCCATTCGTTGTCTACCTTCTCCACAGTGCCTCATCGTTCTCAAATAAAGTATTTTTGTACCATCCTTATTCTCTACCAAATGACTGTAGCATGCTATTTTGTTCGATTTTTTGATGAATTTTTTATTTAAATGTGGTAAATTTGTTGGGTTTATGTGTGGTTCTTATGTTTTTTTAGGAGGAATTTAATAATAATAATTTGCTAGATATTTTTTATAAATTTTTTGATTTAATCTGTTGAATTTTTTCATTTTTCCTAAATACCCATGTAGCTATGTTCTCTGTATTGGGAGTTTCTTTGTGAAGCTGATGCTTTTGTTGTTGTTTAACTATTTGTTATTCTTTGTTTTCCCAAATAACCATCTGCATTTGTTCTTGATTTTTGTGGGATGTGTGGTTTCTTCATCAATACATGGACACTAGTGCTTGTGGTTTTTTTTTCCTGTTGTTTTATTTTAGTAGGATCATGACCTTATGCTTATATTTAGTCTGTTTTATATGTTCTCTTGATCTAAAACTATATAGGACCAATGAGACTCTAAGAAAGGGTAAGAATTTAAAATTGTCCCTTGTTTAATCTGTCAAAAGGGAACCCAGTTCCAAAACTCAACCTTGCTGTTACTACCATAAGCATAAGAAGAACTGCAAGTGGGGTTTGAGTAAGAAGAGAAAGAAGAGTAGTGAGGATGAAGAGGCATGAGTAGGGATCTATTATGGTTAAAGATTGGGATTGAAGAACAAAGAATTAGGGGAATGGTTTTTGTTGACCTTGAATGATTTTGATAGTGACAAAAATCCTAATTAAGCACTAATGAATATTACTTAAGTAATACAGATTGTTACTAGTGCTTATACATCAAAAGATATCAAGATTGTAGAAATTGGTGAATTAAAGTTGATGATCTCAAAAGTCAATAAGCTCTCCAAAAGATCAAATTCAAGGAGAATAATTTAAATACAACTTTAAAGACAATAGGGATAAATTATAGGTTTGAATCCTAAGATACTCTTTGTAAGCATTTCAATTCTTAGGAGCTAATTATATTTGCATTGCATTTTATTATATAGTCTTAATTAATTGAAGATATAAAATCTCCACGTGATTTTATTAAATGCAAATAAATTCTTTGGGCTCAATACTTAAAATTACTTGAGCATTTGTAATATATCATTCTTCATATTTCTTGCACACATATTATTTGTAATATGTTTTGTCATCATCAAAAATGCCTCAATCAAGAAATCGATTAGATTAATTTTTATGATAACAAAACACTTTTGAAGTGTTTAACTCGTGTGTTTAATGTGCAAGAAAGTTTGATTCAATTAGGAGATTTTTTGGAACTCAAAAATCCAAAAAGAATAAAGAGATATGAAGAAAATTGATGCTGAAAACACCGTTTATGTTGAAAACACTGTAGTAGCGCACAAATAGTGACCCAGTCGATCGGGTGAATAGTACCAATCGACTGGTAAAACGAGCAGAAGGTTCCCAGTCGACTGGTAACACTGTAGCATTAAAAATGTGATTTTTAAAGAGAACCCAGTCGATTGGTATCTCGACCCAGTCGACTGAAAGTTCAAAAATATGACCGTTAAGACTCGAAATCTGAGATTTTAAAGGCACAAACATTTCAAATTAAAGTCTAACGGCCATAATAATTCATGGCTATATAAACCCACTCAATTCAGCATTCAAGAACAAGAAGAAGGCATTCAAAAAGAGAAGAACACACACAATCAAGTCATTCATTCTTTGAAACTCAAAAAGCTTTGAATACTCATGTTGAGCCATTCTTCAAGCTTTACTTTGAAAGATAAATTATTCAGTTGTATAAGCTTCCATTGTTATCTCTCTACCATTTACTTTACAGTATTTATTGTAAAGGGATTACTTTCGAGAGAAAGGGGATTACTTCCGAAAGGAAGTTGATTGTACGGTTTGAGAAACACTCATAAGTTTCTTGTGTTACAGTTTGAGCAACACTCGTAAGTTGCTTGGTTTAGTGAAAGACTTCAAGGAGGATCCTTGAAGAGAGTGGATGTAGGGTCGGAAGGATTCCGCTATTGCCAAACCACTATAAATCGAGTTTGCATATCTCTAACTCTATCTCCTTAATTACTTTCATAATTACTTGCTTATAATTATTTATTATTCAAGTAAATGAGATTGATTGCTTAATTATTTTATAATTCAATTATCATTTCTATATTAAGCAATAAACTCTCTCATCTTTGTGATAGTAATTTAGAAAGATTAATTTGATTTAATTCCGCATACAATTTGATATTTGAGATTGCAAAAAGTATTTAATTTTTTAATACCCAATTCACCCCCCTCTTGGGTATTGCCATAGTATATTTTGGACCAACAATTGGTATCAGAGTAAGGTGCTCTTATTTTAGGCTTAACATCCTAGAGTTGATCCTATGAAAACTATATTTTTAGAAGGAAGAGATCCCACTAGTCCTCCTCTTCTCCATGGAACAAATTTCACCCATTGGGAAGCTCAAATGAAGATTTTTATTCAAGCTTACGATTATTATGCTTGGTATTTCATTCTTGAAAATGAAAATGATTTTGATGCAAATGATTGTAAATTCATTCAACTAAATGCTAAAGTTATGAACATGTTTTATAATTCTCTTGATCAAAACAAAATTGATCAAATTTCCTCATGTAAGACCGCAAAAGAAATTTGGGATTTATTGGAGGTCATACATGGAGGAAATGAGCAAGAAAAGAATTTCAAATTAAAAAACTTTGTTCATGACTTAGAGCATTTTAAAATGAATGAAAATGAATCAATTTTTGATTCACAAACTCATTTTACTATACTTGTTAAAACTTTATCTTTCATGGGTAAAATTTATTCTAACCTTGAACTTGTGAGAATATTTCTTAGATCTTTGTCAAATCAATGGAAAAATTTTGACAAAGCATTCTACAAGTGAAAGCTTAGAAGAGCTTGTGGAATCCCTCAAGAAGCATGAAAGCTACTTGGATTACAAAATTGATGGTTCCCCCACATCCTTACCTCTTATTGAAATTGAAGATGTTAATCATGATGGTGATGAAGAAGAAGAAGACTCATCGAATAAAGAGATCAGATACGAGGAAATTGCCAACCTATGTCTTATGGTAATCGACGACGAAAATGAGGTATCGACTTCTTCCTCTTCAAAACTTAACATTGTTAGTAGTAGTGAAGAATTGATAGAAGTCATAAATGAAATGTATGAAGAATTGAAGAAATTCGATTCTCGAAACACCATTCTTAAAAAAGAAGTGTCATCTCTTTCTAAAGAGATGGTAGGTCTAAGAGAAGAAAAAGATAAACTATCTTCATTACTTTATGATTCTTCTCAAGATCTTCTTAAAGATGAAAATGAAAACTTAAAGAAGAAGATAATAGAATTGAATGGCACAATATCTAGACTAATGCTTGGAAAAGAAAAGCTAGATGAAATGCTATCTTGCCAAAGATTAAATGGAGGAAAATCTGGGTTAGGTTATTCTCCATTAAGCAAGCAAAAATCAAAAAAGAGCTTATTCATGAAAGCATCATGTGTGAATGAAGCCTCTACTTCTAATACCTCTAGCAAGGTTAAAAGAACTCCCTCTATGAATGCTAGCAAGTCTATAAATACTAATTCTAATGTTTATACAAGAATGAAGCATCCTAGAAATACTCATGCTTATATGTATGCTCATTCAAGAAATGTTTATACACATCCTAGGAATAACCATCATGTGCATCCTAGAAACAATATGTATTTCCTAGGAATTACCATCATGGTTATCCTAGAAATAATATGCATACCCATAATAATGCAAGCATGTATCCTAGAAATTATCATCACACATTTTTCTGGAAATAATATGTATATTCATATTCCTCATAATAGAAACATGTATCATAGGAACTTATATCCTAAGCATTATAGGCATGCACATCTAAGAAATCCTAGAAATTTCAATAACTATTATCCTAGGATTGTGCTTCATCAACATGTCTATAGAACACCATATATTGTTAAGAAAGTATGGGTCTTAAAAGGAACTGTGTTTTCTAGGACTAACCCCAAATGACCCAAGAAATTTTGGGTACCCAAAAGTGCAATCGTGTATTGTGTGATGTAGATATGTTTCCACACCAACGAAAAAAGTAACTGTTGGTACCTTGATAGTGGATGCTCGAAGCACATGACCGGTGATAAAAGTGTATTCAATGAGCTAACTCTAAGAAATGGTGAAATTGTCACCATTGGAGACAACACAAAAATAAAGATCCTTGGGCATGGAAAAGTTGGTAATGACTTCTCAACCTTAGATAATGTACTGCTAGTACAAGGCCTTAAGCCAAATTTACTAAGTATTAGTCAACTTTGTGATAAAGGCAACAAAGTCGCATTTGATACCTCTTATTGTCTAGTTATAGACATCAAGAGCAATAAGATCAAATTTGTTGGCCATAGACATGAAAATGTCTATATAGTTGATATGAAATCCTTGTATTTCAAAAATGAAAAATTGTTTTCCTGCATTTAGTGAAAGTCCATGGCTATGGCATAAAAGGCTTGGTTATGTGAACATCAACTTGCTGAAAATCATTTTAAGAAAAGATTTAGTCATTGGACTTCCCAAAATCAATTTTAAAAAAGATAAAGTATGTGATGCTTGTCAAATGGGAAAACAAACTAGGATTTCTTTTAAATCAAAGAATGTAGTCTCAACTACTAGACCTTTGGAACTTTTGCATATGGACTTATTTTGTCCAATAAGTACCATTAGTCTAGGTGGCCACCAATATGCTCTTGTTATTGTTGATGACTATTCAAGATATACCTTTGTTATTTTTATTGCTTACAAGGAAGAAGCTTTCAAAGGATTTAAAAACTTTTTCAAAAAGGTTCAAAATGAAAAAGGGATTTGTATTTCAAGCATAAGAAGTGATCATGGAAAAGAATTTGAAAACCAAAGCTTTTCAAGATTTTGTGATGAAAATGGAATTGATCACAACTTTTCAGCTCCTAGAACTTCTCAACAAAATGGAGTTGTTGAGAGGAAAAACAGAGTTCTAGAAGAATTTTCAAGAACAATGCTTTGTGCAAAATAGTTTACCAAAATACTTTTGGGCTGAAGCCGTGAACACTTCTTGCTATATCTTAAACAGAATTTTAATTAGGCTTATGCTTGATAAAACTCCATATGAACTATAGAAAGGTAGAAAGCCTAATATCTCTTATTTTCGTACATTTGGTTGCAAATATTTCATCCTAAATAACAATAAAACTAACTTGGGTAAATTTGACTCTAAGACTAATGAAGGGATATTTTTAGGATATTCTAGATCTAGTAAGTCTTATAGAATTTTCAATAAAAGAACTCTAGTGGTAGAAGAATCTATTCATGTAACTCTTGATGAGTCTAACCCAATTAGTAGTAGAGAAGTTTCCTTTAAAGATGATGCAGATTTTATTCCAAGAACAAAAACTCCTACTCCCATTGTTGACCCAAAGGAGAGTCCTCCTCAAGCAAATGAAGAGATGAAAACTCACAATTTAGACCAACTATCTAAAAGCCAACAAGAGGATAATCTTCCCAAAGATTGGAGGTATGTAAATTATCACCCGATTGATCAAGTGATTGGTGATCCTTCACAAGGGATAAGAACTCGTTCCTCTATTAGAAATATTTGCAATTATGTAGCTTATTTGTCTCAAGTAGAACCTAAGACATTTATAGAAGCTGAAAATGATAATGATTGGATAATTGCGATGCAAGAAGAAATAAATCAATTTGAGAGAAACAATGTTTGGAAACTAGTTCCAAGACCTAAGAATCATTCAATAATTGGAACTAAATGGGTATATAGAAATAAGATGGATGAAAATGGAATAGTAACTAGAAACAAGGCTAGACTAGTTGCTAAGGGATATAATCAGGAAGAAAGAATAAACTTTGATGAAACCTATGCCCCTGTAGCTAGATTAGAAGCCATTCAAATGTTATTAGCTTTTGCATGCTTTAATAAGTTCAAGCTATTTCAAATGGATGTAAAAAGTGCGTTTTTAAATGGCTTTATAGAAGAAGAGGTTTATGTTGAGCAACCTTTTAGATTTGAAAATCCTAGTCTTCCAAATCATGTCTATAAGATTTCGAAAGCTCTGTATGGGTTGAAGCATGCTCCAAGGGCATGGTATGAAAGACTAAGTAGATTTTTTATTAACAATGATTTTGTAAGAGGTAGAATAGACACAACTCTCTTCACAAAAAGCCACAAAAATGACACTTTTATAGTCCAAATATATGTTGATGATATTATATTTGGTGCTACTAATGAATCTATATGTCAAGAGTTTGCAAAGTGCATACAAGGTGAATTTGAAATGAGCATGATGGGGAGCTTACCTACTTCCTTGGACTTCAAATCAAACAACTAAAAGGATGCATCTTCATCAATCAATCAAAGTACATTAAGGACCTACTAAAGAGGTTCGAGATAGAAAGCTCAAAGCCGCTTAGAACTCCTATAAGCACAACTACAAAACTTGATCTTGATGAAGGAGGTAAAACTGTAGATACTAAGTATTATAGAAACATGATAGGTGCTTTACTTTATTTAACTATAAGTAGACCTGATATAATGTTCAGTGTATGCAGGTGTGCTAGATTTCAGTCTAATCTTAAGGAATCACATATAGTTGCAGTAAAAAGAATCCTTAGATATCTATAAGGAACCCAAACCATAGGTTTGTGGTACTCTAGAGATTCATCTTTTGAGCTAGTAGGATATTCAGATGCTGATTTTGTTGGATGTAGGTTAGATAGAAAAAGCACAAGTGGAACATGCCAATTCTTAGGTGTAATGTTAACCTCTTGGTTTTCCAAGAAACAAAATTTTGTTGTACTATCAACTGCTGAAGTGGAATATGTGGCAGCTGGAAGTTGTTGTGCCCAAGTGTTATGGATGAAACAATAACTAGAAGACTATGGCATGAACCTCAAAGGCATCCCGATACATTGTGATAATACTAGTGCTATCAACCTAACCAGGAACCCTATTCAGCACTCTAGAACCAAACACATAGAAATTAGACATCATTTCTTAAGAGACCATGCTCAAAAATGTGATATAAGACTATAATTCTTACCTTAAGAAGATCAAATAGCTGACATTCTTACAAAACCTCTAAGTGAAGCTAGCTTATGCAAAATTAGACTGCTAATGGGATTATTAGATTATGATAAACTGCATGTCTGATTGCATCTACATTTCATCATTTTGCATATTTGACATCTGGTGAAAGAGTATTAAACCTCATTTAATCACTCCCTCACTCAAGATGGCATAGATAAACAAATTTCGTGCTAAGGCTCAAAGACTAGAAATCTTTTTAAGGGTCCAGTCGACTGGTAGGTATATCTTAGTCGACTGGTAAGTCTCTGCCCAATATTCCAATCGACTGGTAATTCTATCTGTCAGTCGACTGGTAAGCCTATACCAGTCCACTAGACTTTGTCTGGAGCCATTTAATACTCAAATATTAATTGTTCTTTGATAAATTCTCTTTGATTTGGCATTGGATAAATCAAGTGATGAGCTGAATATGAAACTTTCTATTATATATGCTTGAGTTTGAAATTAATGATTATCTTTGCATTGAATTGATAATCATCTAATTATTGAATCTAATATACCCTGAAAATGATATTTGAAAATTATATTTCGGTGCATATATGCAGGGGAAGTAATTTTTTTCAAGTACTTATAGATATTTCCAATTTGAACTTCTTTTTGAGTAGTTGATGAGCTCTTTGTCTTGATTATTCAATCAATCAACTACCGATAAGGCTTGTTAAGTTTTATCCAATTTTATTTCTCTTAAGAGTTAAAAATGATTACTTTAGACTTTTTGAAAGGGGGAGAAAATTTGATTTATTGATAAAAGAGAAAACCTTTGCTAAAATCATTTTACTCAAATGAGTTTTAAATACTTGATAAACTATTTTTGATATGTTTTAAATTTGGATATTCTATCTTGAAAATTTTATCTCTATGTGCTAAAGGAACTCTTTCAAAAGCTTTATATTTTTTGATATCTTGTAAAACGATTCTTTTCTCAATATGTTTCATCAAAATATTTTCAATAGCATATTTTGAGGGGGAGCTCTTCTTTGAAATCTACCCTTTTTTATTATCACAAAAAGGGGGAGAAAAATAAGAATATTAGAGATCTTGTTAGACCTTATTCTTAAGATTTTTGTCACCATCAAAAAGGGAGAGATTGTTGACCCTGAATGATTTTGATAGTGACAAAAATCTTAATTAAGCACTAATTAATATTACTTAAGTAATACAGATTGTTAATAGTGCTTATACATCAAATGAGATCAAGATTGTAGAAATTGGTGAATTAAAGTTGATGATTTCAAAAGTCAATAAGCTCTCCAAAAGATCAAATTCAAGGAGAATAATTTAAGTGCAACTTCAAAGACAATAGGGATAAATTATATGTTTGAATCCTAAGATATTCTTTGTAAGCATTTCAATTGTTATGAGCTAATTATATTTGCATTGCATTTTATTATATAGTCTTAATTAATTGAAGATATAAAATCTCCATGCGATTTTATTAAATGCAAATAAATTCTTTGGGCTTAATACTTAAAATTACTTGAGCATTTGTAATATATCATTCTTCATATATCTTGCACACATATTATTTGTAATATGTTTTGTCATCAACAAAAATGTCTCAATCAAGAAATTGATTAGATTAATTTTGATGATAACAAAACACTTTTGAAGTGTTTAACTCGTGTGTTTAATGTGCAAGAAATTTTGATTCAATTAGGAGATTTTTTGGAACTCAAAAATCCAAAAAGAATAAAGAGATATGAAGAAAATTGATGATGAAAACACTGTAGCAGCGCACAAATAGTGACCCAGTCGACCGAGTGAAGAGTACCAGTCGACTAGTAAAACGGGCAAAGGATTCTTAGTCGACTGGTAAGTCATACCCAGTAGACTGGTAACATTGTAGCATTAAAAATGTGATTTTTAAAGAGGACCCAGGCGACTGGTATCTCAACCCAGTCGACTAGAAGTTCAAAAATATGACCGTTGAGACTCGAAATCTGAGATTTTAAAGGCACAAACATTTCAAATTAAAGTCTAATGGCCATATTAATTCATGGCTATATAAACTCACTCAATTCAGCATTCAAGAACAAGAAGAAGGCATTCAAAAAGAGAAGAACACACACAATCAAGTCATTCATTCTTTGAAACTCAAAAAGCTTTGAAATACTCATGTTGAGCCATTCTTCAAGCTTTACTTTGAAAGATATATTATTCAGTTGTATAAGCTTCCATTGTTATCTCTCTACCATTTACTTTACAGTATTTATTGTAAAGGGATTACTTCCGAGAGGAAAGCGATTACTTCCGAGAGGAAGAGGATTACTTCCGAAAGGAAGGGGATTGTACAGTTTGAGCAACACCCGTAAGTTGCTTATGTTATGGTTTGAGCAACACCCGTAAGTTGCTTGGTTTAGTGAAAGACTTCAAGGAGGATCCTTGAAGAGAGTGGACGTAGGGTCAGAAAGATTCCGATATTGCCGAACCACTATAAATCGAGTTTGCATCTCTCCAACTCTATCTCTTTAATTAATTTCATAATTACTTGCTTATAATTATTTATTATTCAAGTAAATGAGATTGATTGCTTAATTATTTTATAATTCAATTATCATTTCTATATTAAGCAACAAACTCTCTCATCTTTGTGCTAGTAATTTAGAAAGATTAATTTGATTTAATTTCACATATATTTTGATATGTGAGATTGCAAAAAGTATTTAATTTTTTAATACCTAATTCACCCCCCCTCTTGGGTATTGTCATAGTATATTTTGGACCAATAGTTTTATTGTTTGGCTAGTATCCACTTAAGTGATAGTTATTAATATGTTAGTGTGTTAGTATGTGAAATTTAGTATGTTAATGTATTAGTATGTGAAATTTAGTATGCTAGTTTTTTATTCTATGAAATTTAGTATGTTTAGGGTAAAATTTTTTTGACTTTGGGCATATTGAAGACTTATTAGTATGTTAGTATGTGAAATTTAAATTGAACTATTAGTATGTTAAATAGTTAGCATGTTAGTGTGTCAGTATGTGAAATTTAAATTGAACTGTTAAATGCTGGCAATGGTGAATCATTGGGGTGTTAATCAATTTTGGTTATTAAAAAGTGTTTGCATCTTATTTTCTTGCAAGGTTTCATCACACCCAATTTTCCTCACAAGTGCCTCTTGAGCTTTACCTTGCATCCTCCACTAATTAGGTAACCTTCTAGTACTTGATTTACATTGTCAATGTAATTGTGGATGCTTTATTTTTTAGTTAATGTAGCAAAGTTACAATTATTAAGAAAATTTCATTGACTAAATGTACTAGATATGTTACAAGCTATTGAGATGGCAATCTATTTTTGACTATACTAAAGCTATATATATATATATATATATATATATATATATATATATATATATATATTATATGCTCTTGTGCGTGAGCTCGTGTGTGCATGGAGAGTAGGTGTGTGGGTGGGGTGGGGTCAATGTGTGTGGGTGTGTGTTTGTGTATGGATATATGGGAGTGGGTGTGGGGGTGGGTGTAGGGGTGGGTGCATGCGTGTGCGAGGGGACTAAGTAATTTGTATGCTAGTTTTCAAATTATTGTGAAAAATGGTTGGCTAGTTGGTATATTAGTATGTTAGGTAGTTAGTTTGTATGTTAGTTAGTGTTAGTATGTTGTGAGAAAATTACAATGATTGTAAGTGCTAGTATATTACTTTGTTAGTTTGCATGTAAGTGTGTCAGTTAGTTTGTTTATATGTTAGTGTGCTAGTTTGTATGTTAGTGTGTTACTATGTTTAATATCATCCAAAAGAAAATGATACTCCCTAATATATTACTATATTGGTATGTATGATTGGATTGGTTAAACTAATACAAATTTTTTGGGCATTTTAAAATTTTGGAAAAGTCCAAAATTTAAGAGAAACTCTATCGAAATTGCTTTTAAATTTTCGGTGAATGAAAATCTTATAAATCTTATAATTTAGGTTTTACCCTTAGATTGCCAATATAGAGATTATTGAGCATTGCGAATGCTCTTATTGCTTACCAGTTAATATGTTTGCAATGAGAGTGTTTGTGTTCAAATAATCTTTGGATTGCCCAATATGAACAATTTAGGAATACATGATCCATATTGTAGTTAGTTTTTCTATGCTTGTTTTGTTTCGAGTAAATTTTGGTAGCATCTCTCCCTGTTTTCTAGGTATATAATAAATTCGGGGCTACCTTCTAAGGAGATAGCCCCAAATTTAAGTCATGTACATAGAGAACTAAGGGGAGGGGGGTACTGGTGAAATTTACTTGAAATAAGCAAGGCTAGAAAACTCTTTGGTGTCCTTGCAAAGTTTGTAAAATTAATAAGTTCCTAACTCGAGATGATGTTATCCTGCACCTATACAGAAAGGGTTTTATTAATTATTATAAGTGTTGGTCTCTCTATGGGGAATATAATTAGGTTAGTGAACCATTGAAAAAATCATTGATTGTGTGGAAGAAGGTTTTGGAGGAAAAAATCAGATTAGGGACATGGAAATAGATGTTGCTAGGCCATATATTAATTGGGATGCGGAAGAGGGGCCGAATCTTGATGCTGAAAAGTTTTATGATATGTTAAGAGATGCTAATGAGCCATTGTAGGAGGGGTGCAAAAAGCATACTAAGTTATCAAGAGTCTCGCAAACATTGAATTGTAAATCTGATTTCAATATGTATGAGAACTGTTACGATCGGTTAATATCAATTATCAAGAGTATGTTACTGGAAAGCGAGAAGTTTCCTAAAAACTTTTACCAGTCTAAGAAGATGGTAAAGGGTTTAGGACTTGGTGAATTACGCCCAAACAGTACTATGCGGTAGTAGTAGCATAGAATAGGGTGTCGATCCCACGAAGAGAAAGTTCTACAATCAAAGTCTCAGGCAAAAAAATAATAGAAACAAAATAAAAAATTAATATTAAGAAAATGTTGAGAGTTAAATGAAGAAACTGAATTTAGTGATAGAAAATCAATAATGAGAAACACAAGGGTCCAAGAATCCCTCCTAAACTTCACAGCTTCATTTTGTATTAATTCAGTAATTATAACTCAACTACACGTTTCACATCCCAAATGCGTAATCGGAAAATAATAGTGAAAGAACCAAAAATATTCTTTTGTAAATTATTATGAGAAATCCCCTTCTTGATTTAACAAGTAATGCAACGATCGATTATACATGATATCTGAAATCGATGATTTATCTGGAGACAATAACGCAGTAAAGGACAATTGTATATAATTAATCTACTGAAATCAATTGCAATCTAAATTCCACACATAAGAGAAGAACGATTGAACTTATATGGAGAAAAAGAACAACAATCACCGGAGTTAAATAAATCTATGGAAGAAAATATTATTTTCTGTCACACAAAAACGTCAACTTCATATTAAATAAAAGGAACAGCTCAAAATAATTATTCAACATTAAAAACACCAATAACTGAATTAAATACAAGCCAAACCCGCTATGCCTAGGAATTCATCTCTTCACCTTTGTTGAAACTTAGTCTAGCCGACAATACATAATCAAAGCAGCTCTCTAGATATTCAATGTGTATCTGTTCAGCTCCCTTGGTTTCTGAGTCTAAAATCCTATATATAGCTGTATGGAGACGATTTTGTAGACAAAAAAAATGCCCTGGGTTTCTATTCAGGCTGTGTTCCTTGCTACTGTGCAGGCCAGTGTTTCTACTTCTGTCCAGATCCAGTTATGCTGCTGTCCAAGCCATGCTTCTGCTGCTGTCAAGGCCAGATTCTGCTGCTGTCCAGGCCACGATTTTGCTGCTGTCCAGGCACGATTTTGCAGCTGTCTAGGCTGTGCTTCTTTTGCTGTCTAGGCCCAGTTCTATTGTTGTCCAGGCCACGCTGCTGTTCAAGCCTAAGCCTGGTTTCTCTGCGCTGAACTGGTCCGGATGTTGTGGATTCTTTCAAACATATTTTATATATTTTTTTTGTCTAAGGCTTCTTTGTTTTTTTAATCTGCAAAACACACTGAAACACAGAATTCTCTGAAAGACCACACTTGTCAAGAAATTCAATGAATAATAAAAAATAATCTCAACAAATGCATATAATTAACTCTATTTGAAGTGCATTTTCATGCCCTAATTACAACCCCCAACCAGCTCATTGCTAGTACCTAGTGATGCAAGCGAAACAGCAATGCATGAAAAGTAACATAGCATGCATGTTGTTTATCTAAGAATTTTACAGAACTGTCTAGCATTCAAACAAATGTTGGCCAAAGCTCATAGATGCTAACGAGATTTTCAAATCATGTCTTCTGAGAAACTGTGAGTGTGTGCATTAAGCCTAAACCTTCTTACCACAAACCAATGATGCTTAAAACTTTGAATTCAACCAAGAAAGAAGCTTCAACTCCATTATCCTCACAGGTAAAGTGTTTATCAATTGAAACATGCAAGGTATTTACTCATATAATTGGAAAATAAATAAAAGAATTTAGTGAAAGGGTCAAGCAATTTAGGACAAGAAAGTGAATTTATTTTGAGTGTGGTGCGACAACTTATCTTAAACTGTTGAATCTTCCTTCTTTCGAATAAAAACTAAAATTTGAAGTAAACAAAAACCGATATTTTTCTTCTTCTTCTTCTTCTTCTTCTTCTTCTTCTTATTCTTTTCTCTTCTCTCTCTCTTTTTTCTTTTAGAGAATTACAATTGAAATAAATAAGCTGATAGAATAATGATATTTTTTTCTTCTCCTTTTTTTCTCTTCTTTTTTTTTTCTTTTAGAGAATTACAATATAAATAAATAAGCTGATGGAAGAAAAATCATTCCCAAGATATTGTCGATGATCAAAACTCTGCGCAAATGTCAATGATGGATTCGAAGACTTCGACGACTAACCAAATCATTTCTCCACATGTGAGGTAAGCCAAATAAACCATCTCAAATAGTGATAAAACCAATTTAAGTAGGTCACAATGCTAGTTTTCTCAGACTCTCCACTTAATAAAAACAAATGTGTTTCAAACATTGTTAAAAACCAAAGATCATATTCATCACTCTCTAAACAATCCACAAAGCTTAGTATGTGCATAGAAATGAGTTTCTAGAAAACAGTCAATGTTAATCAAGATAGTGTCATTGGACCTTGATGAAAACAGAGTTGTAATCATGCATCAACAGTTCAAAAAATCGTGAAATCTCATAAACATGCCATGACAGTTTCACACAAAACAATATATAACAAGCATGCATATGCTACCATCCCCAACCAGAATTTGACAGTGTCCTCATAGTCACCAAAAGATAAGAAAATCATACCAACGGGAGAGAGGAACTCCAATAACGTAGCGTAGGTAAACCTGTATCACATAAAACAAAATATAAAAGCAAACAAAGCAAAAAAAAAATAATAAATAAATAAAAAACTAAACTAAATTAGAAAACAATAAAATATAATATAGATAGAAGTACCGAACATCAAGCAAAGTAGACAAGGGTAACCAGAGAGATCTCCTCTAGTTCCTCTATTTTCTCCACATAGTGCTTCAGACGTTGCCCATTCAATCGAAATACTCTCCTAACTGTGCGATCTTCTATCTCAACCGAACCATTGGGAAAGACTTGCTTAACCATGAACAGGCCAGTCCATCTCGATTTTAGCTTGTTGGGATGAAGGTGAAGCCTTGAGTCATAGAGGTGGACTCATTGATTAGGCTTGAAATGCTTCCTTAGAATTTGCTTGTCATGAGCCACCTTCGTCTTTTTCTTTTAGATTCTTGAGTTATCGTAGTCATCATTTTGCAACTCTTCAATCTCAACCAACTGAAGCTTCCTATGAATTCCTGCATCATTAAGATCAAAGTTAATGCTCTTTACAGCCCAATAAGCACGATGTTCTAACTCAACCGATAGATGGCAACCTTTTCCATAGATAAGCCGGTATGGAGACATCCCGAGGTTAGTCTTGTAAGCAGTATAGTAAGCCCAAAGAGAATCAGGAAGGTGCAAAGACCAATCCTTTCTATTTGGGTTCATCGTCTTCTCCAATATTTGCTTCAACTCTCAATTGGCCAATTTAGCTTGGCCATTCATCTATGGGTGGTAGGCGTTAGCGACCTTGTGGTGCAATCCATACCTGCGCATCAAAGCCTCAAAAGAATAGTTACAGATATGAGTGCCTTGATCACTAATCATAGCCCAAGGCATGCCGAATCCGAGAGATAATGTTTTCCTTAAGAAATTTGACAACAGTGTTGTTGTCATTTTTTTAGCACGCCCCAACCTCTACCCATTTGGACACGTAGTCCACTGCAAGCAAGATATATAGATACCCAAAGGAAGGTGGAAAGGGTCCCCTAAAATCAATCCCCCAACAATCAAATATTTCAATGAGAAGAATCGGGTTAAGGGGCATCATATGCCTCGGGACAAAGCACCAAGCTTTTGCCTTCTATCACAAGAATGACAAAAATTGTTAGTGTCTTTAAATAGAGAAGGCTAATATAATCCAGACTGTAAATTTTTTGCAGCAGTGTTTTTCATAGAAAAGTGACCGTCACAAGTTGAACTATGACAAAAATGTAAGAAACTATTGATCTCAACTGTAGGGATGCACTGCCTCATAATTTGGTCAGGTCAATACATATAACGATAAGGGTCATCCCAATAGAAATTTCTTACCTCGACCAAAAATTTTTGCTTATCTGGCATGCTCCATGTGGATGGCATTTCGTCGGAAAAAAAGTAATATACAATGTGCGTATACCATGGTACTTGGCTTACGGTGAACGGATGTTCGTCAGGGAAGTCGTCTCAAATGGGTGGCCCATCGGCAGACTCATTGAACTCCAGGCGAGACAAGTGATTTGCCACCACATTCTCCACCCTCTTCTTATCCTTAATTATTAAACCAAATTCTTATAAGAGTAAAATCCACCTAATCAATCTTGCTTTAGCATCATTCTTTGAAAGAAGGTACTTAAGGGCTGCATGGTCAGTAAAAATAGTGATAGGTTTACCAATCAGATAAGCACGAAATTTATCTAGGGCAAAGGCTACCGCTAGCAATTTTTTTTCAGTAGTGGAATAATTTATTTGTGCATTATTAAGAGTTATACTAGCGTAGTATTCAACAAAGAGCTTCCCTTCCCTTTGTTGTCCCAAAACTACCCCCACTGCATAATTACTCGCGTCACACAAAATCTCAAACGGTAAATTCCAATTTGGTAACTACATTATGGGGGCAGACGTAAGCCTATCAATGAGTGTTCGAAAAGTGTCCTCACACTCTTGTGTCCAATCGAACATGGCTTCTTTAGATAGAAGGTTACATAATGGTCTAGATATAGCATATAAACTCTGTATAAACCTCCTGTAAAAACAAGCATGCCTAAGAAAGAATCTAACATCCTTAACAGTTTTGGATGTGGGCAATTTAGAGATCACTTCTATTTTTTATTTATCCACTTCGATCCCTTTTTCAGAAATTATATACCCCAAAACTAGTCTAGAGGGAACTATGAAATGACATTTTTCCAATTTAGCACAAGACCTTTTTCTTCACATCTACTCAAAACAGCCTGTAAATGGAGTAGACATGAATCAAAATAATCGCTAAACACAGTCAAATCATCCATAAAGACTTCCACAATTTTTTTGACCACATTGCTAATTATACTCATAATACATCTTTGAATAGTAACCGGTGCATTAAAAAGTCTAGAAGGCATACGTCGAAATGCATAAGTACTAAATGGGCATGTGAACGTAGTCTTATCCTGATCTTCTAATGCAATCTCTATCTGATAATATCCCGAATACTCGCCTAAAAAGCAATAGAAGGGATGGCTAGCTACACGTTCTAAGATTTGGTCTAAAAATAGAAGTGGGAAGTGATCTTTGCGGGTGGCATAATTAAGTTTTTTATAGTCTATACACATGCACCACCTTGTCACTACCTTGATTGGAATAGGCATCCCCTCCGTGTTGGTTACCACAGTTACCCCCGACTTTTTAGGTACTACCTGAGTCAGGCTAACCTATTTACTATTATAGATGGGGTAAATGATACTCGCATCTAATAACTTTAAAACTTCTTTTTTCATGACTTCTTTTATAGTAGGGTTAAGTCATCACTAGGGTCTCTACGAGGCTTAGCTCCTTACTCTAAATGGATCCTATGGGAACATATCAAGGGGTTAATACCTTTAATGTCAGCAATTGTCCATCCTAATGCAACTTTGTGCTCACTTAACATATCAATCAATTTATTTTCTTGTGAATCACTAAGTACAGAGGAAATAATAACAGGAAAGGTTTCACCTGGTCCCAAGAATTAATGTTTGAGTCCCTTAGGTAGCGTCGATAAGTCAACCTCTGGGGTATCCATAGCAGATGGCTTCGGTCTTTCTCCATCTCTTGGTAACTACTCAAAGTTTGGTTGCCATTTTCATTCTCCTTTATCATTTGACCCTGAAATAGCATAAACATCGAAAACATCGTTAGGATAAAGTGAACTCTCAGAATCAGAAATACAAAGGAGATACTCTAAAGATTCTGAATTTTTGCTCATGAGAGCCTCTTCTGGGATCAATGTGTCTATCATATAAGTATGATAGCAATCATCATCATCATATGGTTGTCTTCTGATGTTGAAAATGTTGACCACTAGAGTCATGTTCCCAAAAGACAGCTTCATTAGACTGTTCTTATAATTAATAAGAGTGTTAGAGGTGGCCAGAAAAGGTCTTCCTAAAATGATTGGAACTTTAAACTCCATATCAACCACAGAATGAGTATCCAAAATGAGAAAATCAATAGGATAGTAGAACTTATCTATCTGTATTAGTACATCTTTGATTATCCCCATTGGTTGCTTAATTGATTGGTTGGCCCACTGTAGTACCACAGATGTGGGTTTGATCTCTCCTAGACCCAGTTGCAAGTAGACAATGTAAGGCATTAGGTTCACATTGGCTCCTAAATCCAGCAAAGCTTGACCGATCTCATGAGTCCCAATTTGATAGGTGATCGTGGGATACCCTGGGTCTTTATATTTTGGTGGTGTCTTTTGCTCAATCACCGCACTCACTTGCTCAATCAAGAACATAGTTTTCTTGACTTGATGCTTTCTTTTTATGGTGCAAAGATCCTTGATCACCTTTCCATAGGTTGGTACTTGTTTAATCACATGAAGCAAAGGCAAGTTAATCTTAACTTGTTTCAAATATTCTGAGATCTCATCTTGTATTTCCGAATTTTTTCCTTTTGGTCGGAACGCTTGGGAAAAAGGGACTTGAACCGAAAATTTTTCGTTTGGCTAGTTCTTAGGGGCATTCTCCTCTGTGCTCGGAGAGGTACTTGTGGTCATCATCTGACTTGGTCAATCTAACACTTACCACTCCGAGTAGTTATAGCATTGACCACTGTGATATTTTATGAATCTGAAGTAGAGGGTTGTGCCATATGTTGCCCCCTTGGATTTGATTGAGGCTAAGATGGGAATTTGCCTTGTTTTTGCACTACGAGAGAACTTGTTAGCTTGGTTATTTGACTTTTAATGTCCTTGTTCTCTTCTGTTACTTGTGTCATAGTAGTTTCCAATCTCTGAATAATTTTACCTTGTGACCCTATAAATGCATTTAATTTTTCCTCTAAAGGGATTATATTAGGTTGCGCATTGTATGAGGTTGCGGGGTATGACACTGGTGGTTATGCATGTGCGTATGTGGGTTGGTTTGAGTCAGACTTCCAGCTAAAGTTCGGGTGGTTACTCCAACCAGGATTATATGTATTGGAGAAAGGATTATGAGGCTTCCTATAAATCCCTAAGGCATTACATTATTCATAAAAAACCCCTCTAATCTCTGCAAAAGTTGGGCAATCCTGAGCTAAGTGTTCCACTGATTTAGGCATGAAAATGCACTTCAGATAGATTTAATTATATGTATTTGTTGAGATTTATTTTGATTATTCATTGAACTTCTTGACAAGTGTGGTCCTTTGGAGAATTGTTTCTTTTAGTGTGTTTTGCAGATTTAAAAAAACAAAGAAGCCTTAAACAAAAAAATATATAAAATATGTTCGAAAGAATCCACAACATCCGGACCAGTTCAGAGCAGGGAAACTGGGTTACTCAAGAGGAGTGCGACAAAACCCATCATTTCTAGGCTATTAAAGATAAATTGAGCATTTTTCTAAGTCATGTTGTCACTAGCAAAGGGTGAAAAGGAGTTTCACTAAATTGCCAGAATTTCCTATACAGATCAGTCATTTTTATGGATTAAACTATATTGATTCAAGAAGAACTAGGAGGTGAGCTATATGTTCTTGGAAAGATCCGGATTTCTATCATTTGGAGAATTTTACGGCTCGTAAATATGATTTTTCTAGAGAAAGTTATGGCAGTTTTAGTAGACAAAGGTCAGGTTATGCATGATTTTAGCATGGTAGAAGTGAAGGAGCTATTAAATTATGATTTTTTTTAAGATTTGTATGGCCTGGACTGTAGCACAACTGAACCAGTTCTAGACAGCAGAAATCAGGCCTGGACAGTAGCAAATGCACGGCCTGGACAGCAGCAGAACTGGGTCTGGATAGTAGCAGAAGCACATAGCCTGAACAAAAACCCTAGGGCGACCTTTCTGTCTACAAAGCTGTCTCTATACAAATATATATAGGATATTAGACTAAGAGAACAGGGGCTGAATAAGGAGCTGATAAGATACACACTAAATTTCTAAGGAGCTGTTGTGATTATGTATTATCGACTACGCTAAGTTTCAACCAACGCGAAGAGATGAACTCCTAGATATAGTGGGTTTGGCTTGTATTTAATTTAGTATTTGTGTTTTTAACATTGAATAATTATTTTGAGCTGTTCTCTTTATTTAATATTGAAGTTGATGTTCTTGTGTGACAGACAATTATATTTTCTTCTTCCATAGATTTTATTTAACTCCGATGATTGTTGTTCTTTTTCTCCATATAAGTTCAGTCATGCTTCTCTTATGTGTGGAATTTAGGATGCAATTGATTTCTAGATATTAATTATATATGCTTTTCCTTTACTCTGTTATTGTCTCCAGATATATCGTCAATTTTGGATATCATATATGGTTGACCGTTGCATTACTTGTAAAAACAAGAAGGGGATTTCTCATAATAATTTACAAAAGAATATTTTTTGTGCTTTCACTACTATTTTCCGATTATGTATTTGGGATGTGAAATACGTAGCTGAGTTATAATTACTGAATTGATACAAGTTGAAGCTATGAAATTTAGGAGGGATTCTTGGACCCTTGTGTTACTCATTATTGATTTTCTTTCACTTAATTCAATTGTATCATTTAATTCTCAACATTTTCTTAATATTAATTTTTAATTTTCTTTCAATTATTTTTAGCCTAAGACTTTGATTGTAGAACGTTCTCTTCGTGGGATCGACACCCTATTCTATACTACTGCTACTGTGTAGCACTGTTTGGGCATAATTCAAATTTTGGAACCATTGCCGGGGAGAGTGTCAGTCTACAAAGAGGTTTTCAGGTACTATCTTTCCGAATTCTTTCTTTTAGTTTCTTTTTAATTCTAGCTTTAGTTTATCTTTTAGTTTTCTTTTATTCAAGAAAAAAAATTAATTAATTAATAATTAAAATAAATAAATAAATCAAATAAAAAAAAAGAGTGTGTTGGTGGTATATGCGTTGGGATAGAGACAAACACAGACAATTGGTTACAATCCTTCAGTTAGAATACCCACCGAATTACATTAGGAGTGAAATGGGTTCAAACACAAGCTCTAACACCATGAGCAATAATGTAGATGACCCTGTTAGGACCCTAAATGACTACCTTCATCCCACATGCACATCTATACCATCATGCATCATGTTTTCGCCAAACACACCACATTTAGATTTCAAGCCGGGCATGATAGTATTAATACCCACCTTCCACGGTTTAGAAAGCGAAAACCATTAAGTTCACATTAGGGAATTTGAGGAAGTGGTGGCCACGTTTCATGGCAGACCTGAGGCTATTAACTCGGTTAAACTGAGGTTCTTTATTTTTTCTTTAAAGGACAAAGCAAAGAGTTGGCTATACTCTTTGCGGTCGAGGTCCATAGGTTCATGGGAAGAAATGACGCAAGCATTTTTTAATAAATACTTCCCGATTCACAAAACCAAATGTCTAAGAAGACTAATTTCAACCTTTACCTAAAAGGATAGTGAGACATTATATCAGGCATGGGAAAGGTATAAGGATTTTTTAAATATGTGTCCACACCATGGGTACGAGAGTTGGCACGTAGTTAGTCATTTTTACGAGGGACTTACAAGTAGAGAGCGTTAATTCATAAAGATGATGTGTGTTGGTATTTGTCTAAGGTTTACATAGATCCAACCATGGTTCAAAGATGGTTAAAGTCTAAACCAAGGTTATAGGATTAAATTTCAGCAAGTTAGAAGACTGCACACATGTGTGTGCATCAATTTGGAGCAAGGGAAAGCCATGCGCACTAGTGTGTGCACTTCTGCACACAAGCTGAGAAAGTGTGCGCACAGGTAGCATCAGTGTGCACCGCGGTGCTGCCCTTCAGCACCGAAGTATCCAGCAAGGAGGTGTCTGGAGAAGAGTCAGCACTGCACCAGCACCGTAGTGCCCAGAAGGTGCTGAAAGTGTGGTTTTGCCTAGCACCGCGGTGTCCCTGTTGAGTGCCTAGGTGCTAGGCACACTGAAGCACACATGGATAGCTTGATTTAGCCTCTTGTTAAGTGCATGGGTGCAAGGTTAAAACACACCACTTCACCCAGGATTGATGAAGGGCCATGATTAAATGGAGATCATGATCAAAGAGTGAGGATTGAATCTCAAGAATGTCCAAGAAGTGGATGGCTATAAAAGGGGTATCCTAGCCTCATTTTTCACATGAGAGAAACACACAAGTTTGTGACATTGTGAGATCAATTGTAAACACATTGAGAGAATTGTGTGAGAGACATAAACATAAGAGGGACTCTTTGTAGTGAGGCTAGTTGTAAAAGATAGAAAAGTCTAGATTAGAAAGAGGACATTGTTAGTTCTCATCTTCTTCCTTCTCTTCTTGTTTCTTCAAGAACTTGGATTCTTGAAAGGGATTGCTATAACTTTATAAGAACCATTGATTTAGTGCAGAGAGTTTGGAGGAACTCACGGGGACGTAGGCACATTATCGAACCTCGATAATAATTGCTTATCTTCTTTCTTTCTTTGATTTTCTATTCTTGTGTTCGATTGCTGTATTTCTTTCTACAAGCCATTCTAGACTTGGGTGTTTGAAAGATCACCACCTGGGCATCTTGTCAAGGTGATTTCCAACAATGTGCAAGGGGACTTTATGCAAAAGGACCTTGATGACACAATTGAGTATATGAATGACTTAGCTGAGAAGGTCTACACTTAGACAGGGTCAAGTGCTGCTGAAAGCACAAATAGAACAAAGTCGATCAGGTTCTACCAACATAGGGTGAGTAACTCGAGAGTTAGAGGAACTTAAGACCCAAGATGGTAGACTCACGCATACTGTTGCAAGAGTCAAGTCACAAGGTGCTTGTTTTGTCTGTGGGGGAGTGGAACACTTAGCTCAGGATAGCCCGACTTATGCAGAGATGAGATGGGTTTTGGATGAACAATGTAACACCTTAGGGATTTACACAAAGCCTCATAATCCTTTCTCCAATACATATAATCCTGGTTGGAGTAACCACCCGAACTTTAGTTAGAAGCCGAACTCAAACCAACCCACACACGCACTTGCATAACCACCTGTGTCATACTCTGCAACCTCATAAAATGCGCAACCTAATAGAATCCCTTTGGAGGAAAAATTAAACGCATTTATGGAGTCACAAGATAAAATTATTCAGAGATTAGAAAGTGCTGTGACACAGGTAATGGAAGAGAACAAGGAAATTAAAAGTCAAATAAATAAGCTAATAAGTTCTCTTACAGTGCAAGAGCGAGGCAAGTTCTCATCTCAGCCTCAATCAAATCCAAGGGGGCAACTTATGGCACAAACTCTACTTCAGATTCACAAAATATCATAGAGGTCAATACCATAACTACTCAGAGTGGTAAGATGTTAGATGGACCCAGTCAGATAATGACCACAAGCACTTCTCTGAGAACCAAAGAGAATGCTCCCAAGAATGAGCCAAATGAAAAATATCCAGTTCAAGTCCCTTTTCCCCAGGCACTCCGACCAAAAGGAAAAAATTCAAAAATACAAGGTGAGATCCTAGAACATTTGAAACAAGTTAAGATTAACTTGTCTTTGCTTCATGTGATTAAACAGGTACCAACCTATGCAAAGGCGATCAAGGATCTGTGCACCACAAAAGGGAAGCATTAAGTCAAGAAGACTGCATTCTTGACTGAGCAAGTGAGTGAGGCGATTGAGCAAAAGACACCACTCAAATATAAAGACCAAAGGTGTCCCACAATCACCTGTCAAATTGGGACTCATGAGATTGTTCAAACTTTACTAGATTTAGGAGCTAGTGTGAAACTAATGCCTTACACTGTCTACATATATTTGGGTCTATGAGAGATCTAACCCACATATGTGGTACTGCAATTGGCCCACTGGTCAACTAAGCAATCAAGGGGGATAGTCGAAGATGTACTGATATAGATAGATAAGTTCTACTATCCTGTTGATTTTGTCATTCTGGAAAGTCATTATGTGGTTGATATGGAGTCTAAAGTTCCAATCATTTTAGGAAGACCTTTCCTGGCTACCTTTAACACTCTTATATATTGTAGGAACGGCCGAATGAAGCTATCTTTTGGGAACATGACTCTAGAGGTCAACATTTTCAACTTCGAAAGACAACCACATGATGATGATGATTGCTATCATACTTATATGATAGACACACTGATCCTAGAGGAGGCTCACTTGAGCAAAAATTCAAAATATTTAGAGTATCTCCTTGGTATTTATGATTCTAAGAGTTCACTTTATCCTGACGATGTTTTCGATGTTTCTGCTGTTTCAGGGTCAAAGAATAAAGGAGAATGAAAATAGTAACCAAGCTTTGAAGAGTTACCAAGAGATGGAGAGAAACTTAAGCCATCTATTAAGGAGACCCCAATGGTCAACTTAGCGATGCTACCTGAGGGACTCAAACATGCATTCTTGGGACCAAGTGATACCTTTCCTATTATTATTTCTTTTGTACTTAGTGATTCATAGGAAAAGAAATTGATTGACATGTTAAGTGAGCACAAAGCTGCATTAGCATGGACAATGGCTGACATTAAAGGTATTAGCCCTTTGATATGTTCCCATAGGATACATTTAGAGGAAAGAGCTAACCCCCGTAGACACCCCTAGAGACGACTTAACCCCACTATGAAAGAAGTCGGAAAAAATGAATTTTTAAAGTTATTAGATGCGGGTATCATTTACCTTATCTCCGATAGTAAATGGGTTAGCCCAAGTCAGGTAGTACCAAAAAAGTTTGGGGTAACTGTGGTAACTAATTCGGAGGGCATGTATGTTCCTACCAAGGTAGTGATAGGGTAGCGTATGTGCATAGACTATAGAAAACTTAATTCTGCCACCCGCAGGGATCACTTCCCACTTCCATTTTTAGACTAAATCTTAGAACTTGTAGCTGGCCATCTCTTTTATTGCTTTCTAGACTGGTGTTTGGGATATTATCAGATAGAGATTGCATTAGAAGATCAGGATAAGACTACGTTTACTAGCCCATTTGGTACTTATGCATTTCGATGTATGCCTTTTGGACTGTGTAATGCAGTGGCTACATTTCAAAGATGCATGATGAGTATATTTAGCAATATGGTCAAAAAATTTATAGAAGTCTTTATGGATGATTTGATTATGTTTGGTGATTCTTTTGATTCATGTCTACTCTATTTACAGGCTGTTTTGAGTAGATGTGAAGAAAAAGGTCTAGTGCTTAATTGGGAAAATTGTCATTTCATGGTTCTCTCTGGACTAGTTTTGGGGTACATAATTTCTGAAAAAGGGATCGAAGTGGATAAATCAAAAATATAATTGATCTCTAAATTGCTTACACGCAAAACTGTTAAGGGTGTTAGATCCTTTCTTGGGTATGCCAGTTTTTACAAGAGTTTTATACAGAGTTTCTCTGCTATATCTAGACCATTGTGTAACTTTCTAGCTAAGGAAACTATGTTTAATTGGACACAAGAGTGTTAGGACGCTTTTCGAACACTCTTTGATAGGCTTACGTCCATCCCTATTATGCAGTCACCAGATTGGAATTTACCATTTGAGATTATGTGTGACGCGATTAATTACACGGTGGGGACGGTGTTGGGACAACGAAGGGAGGGGAAGCCCTTTGTTGTATACGATGCTTGTAGAACTCTTAATAACGTACAAATGAATTATTCCACTACTGAAAAAGAATTGCTAGCGGTAGTCTTTGCCCTAGATAAATTTTGTACTTATCTGATTGGTACACCTATCACTGTTTTTATTGACCATGCAGCCCCTTAAGTACCTTCTTTCGAAGAAGGATGCCAAAGCAAGATTGATTAGGTGGATTTTACTCTTGTAGTAATTTGATTTAACAATTAAGGATAAGAAATGGGTGGAGAATGTGGTGACACATCACTTGTCTCACCTGAAGTTTAATGAGTCTGCCAATTGGCCACCCATCCGAGATGACTTCCCCGACAAACATCTATTCGCCATATGATAAGTACCATAGTATGCGCACATTGTAAATTACTTGGTTTCTGGTGAAATGCCATCCACATGGAGTGTGCAAGATAAGCACAAATTTTTGGTCAAGGTAAGAAATTTCTATTGGGATGACCCTTATCTTTATAAGTATTGCTCTGACCAAATTATGAGGTAACGGATCCCTGCAATTGAGATTGATAGTGTCTTACATTTTTGTCATAGTTCAGCTTCTGGGGGTCACTTTTCTATGAAAAAGACTACCGCAAAAATTATACAATCTGTATTATATTGGCCTTCTCTGTTTAAAGACACTAACAATTTTTGTCGTTCTTGTCATAGATGCCAAAAGCTTGGTGCTATGTCCCGAAGGTATATGACGCCCCTTAACCCAATTCTTGTCATTAAAATATTTGATTGTTGGGGGATCAATTTTATGGGACCCTTTCAACCTTCCTTTGGGTATCTATCTATCTTACTTGTAGTTGCCATCTACTGGTTGAGTTAGAACAATGTGCTTATTGGGCTGTAAAGAACATTAACTTTGATCTTAATGATGCAAGAATTCATAGGAAGCTTCAGCTGGTTGAGATTGAAGAGTTGTGAAATAATGCCTACGATAACTCCAGAATCTACAAGGCAAAGATGAAGGCGGCTAATGACAAGCAAATTCTGAGGAAGCATTTCGAGCCCAATCAACGAGGCCACCTCTATGACTCGAGGCTTCACCTTCATCCCAGTAAGCTGAAATCGAAATGGACCGGCCTGTTCATGGTTAATGGTTCGGTTGAGATAGAATATCCAAAAGATGGGAGAGTATTTCGAGTGAATGGGCAATGTCTAAAGAACTATGTGGAGAAAGTAGAGGAACCAGAGGAGATCTTTCTGGTTGTCCCTGTTTACTTTGATTGTTGTTCAATACTTCTATCTATATTATATTTTAATGCTTTCTAGTTTAATTTCTTTTGTTTTGCTTTGTTTGCTTTTATGTTTTGTTTTGTGTGATGCAGGTTTACCTACGCTACGTTATTAGAGTTCCACTCTCCCGTCGGTATGACTTTCTTATATTTTGGTGACTATGAGGGCACTGTCACATGCTGGTTGGGGGTGGTAGCATATGAATGCTTGTTATATATTGTTTTGTATGAAACTATCATGGAATGTTTATGAGATTTCACAATTTTGTGAACTATTGATGCATGATTACAACTTTTTTTTCGTCAAGGTCCAATGATACTATCTTGATTAACACTGACTGTTTTCTGGAAACTCATTTATGTGCACATACTAATCTTTGTGGATTGTTTAGAGAGTGATGCATATGATCTTTGGTTTTTAACCATGTTTGAAGCACATTTGTTTTTATTAAGTGGAGAGTCTGAGAAAACTAGCATTGTGAACTTTTATTGCCTACTTGAATTGGTTTTATTGCTATTTGAGAGGCTTTGTTTGGCTTACCTTACATGTGGAGAAATGATTTGGTTAGTCGTCGAAGCCTTCGAATCCATCATTGACATTTGCATGGAGTTTTAATCGTCGACAATATTTTGGGAATGATTCTTCTTCCGTTAGTTTATTTATTTATATTGTAATTCTCTAAAAGAAAAAAGAAAAAAAATCATTCTTCTATTAGCTTATTTATTTATATTGTAATTCTCTAAAAGAAAAAGAAAAAAAGGAAGAAGAAGAAGAAGAAGAAGAAGAAGAAGAAGAAGAAAATATCAGTTTTTGTTTACTTTAGTTTTCAGTTTGTATTCGAAAGAAGGAAGATTCAACAATTTAAGGAAGATAAGTTGTCACACCACACTCAAAAGAAATGAGCTTAAACACTAAGGCTTATTGATTGACCATTGAAATTTCGAGGCATTATATTGGTAAGTCAAATAAAGTGTTCTGAATTGTGTGATTAGCCTATCTTGTTGTCGATTCTTGTTCACTTGCTTGTCCTAAATTGCTTTACCCTTTCACTGAGTGCTTTTATTTGCTTTCTAACTCCATGAGTAAATATCTTACCTCTTTAAATTGATAAACACTTTACTTGTGAGGATAATGGAGTTGAGGCTTCCTTCTTAGTTTAGTTCCAAGTTTTATGCATCATTGGTTTGTGGTAAGAAGGTTTAGGCTAGTGCACACACTCACAGTTTCTTAGAAGACATGATTTGGAAATCTCGTTAGCATCTGTGAGCTTCGGCCAACGTTTGTTTGATTGCTAGACAGTTCTGCAAAATTCTTGGATAAACAACATTCATGCTATATTACTTTTCATGCATTGTTGTTTTGCTTGCATGACTAGGTACTAGCAATGAGCTGATTAGGGCATGAAAATACACTTCAGATAGAGTTAATTATATGCATTTGTTGAGATTAATTTTGATTATTCATTGAATTTCTTGACAAGTATGGTCTTTTGGAGAATTCTGTGTTTTAGTATGTTTTGCAGATTTAAAAAAAAACAAAGAAGCCTTAAACAAAAAAAATATAAACTATGTTCGAAAGAATCCACAACATCCGGACCAGTTCAGAGTAAGGAAACCAGATTTCCTAAGAAGAGTGCAACAAAATCTATCATTTCTAAACTGTTAAAGATAAATTGAGCATTTTGCTAAGTCATATTGTCACTAGTAAAGGGTGAAACGGAGTTTCACTAAATTGCCAGAATTTCTCGTAAAGATCAATCATTTTTGCGGATTCAACTATATTGATTCAGGAAGAACCAAGAGATGAACCATACATGCTTGGAAAGATCCAGATGTCTATTTTCTGAAGAATTTCACGGCTCATAAATATGATTTTTTTAGAGAAAGTTATGGCAGTTTTAGTAGACAAATGTCAGGTTGTGCATGATTTCAGCGTGATAGAAGTGAAGGAGCTATTAAATTTCGATTTTTTTTGGGGTTTGCATGGCCTGGAAAGCAGCACAACCGGACCAGTTCTGGACAGCAGAAACCGGGCCTAGATAGTAGCAAATGCACGACCTGGACAGCAGCAGAAGCACACGGCCTGAACAGAAACCCTAGGGCAAATTTTCTGTCTACAAAGTCGTCTCTATATAGCTATATATAGGATTTTAGACTCGGACAACAGGGGGCTGAAGCAATACACACTGAATTTCTAAAGAGTTATTGTGATTACATATTATCGGTTAGGCTAAGTTTCAACCAAGTCAAAGAGATGAAGTCATAGACATAGCGGATTTGGCTTGTATTTAATTCAGTATTTGTGTTTTTAACATTAAATACTTATTTTGAGCTGTTTTTTTTATTATTTAATATTGAAGTTTATGTTTTTGTGTGACATACAATTATATTTTCTTCTCCCATAGATTTTATTTGACTCCAGTGATTGTTGTTCTTTTTCTCGATATAAGTTTAGTCATGCTTCTCTTATGTGTAGAATTTAGGATGCAATTGATTTCGGTATATTAATTATATATGCTGGTCCTTTATTGTGTTATTGTCTCCAGATATATTATCGATTTAGGATATTATATATGACTGACCGTTGTATTACTTGTAAAAACAAGAAGAGGATTTCTCATAATAATTTACAAAAGAATATTTTTGGTGCTTTCACTATTATTTTCCGATTACGTATTTGGGATGTGAAATACATAGTTGAGTTATAATTATCAAATTGATACAAGTTGAAGTTGTGAATTTTAGAAGGGATTCTTAGACCCTTGTGTTACTCATTATTGATTTTCTTTCACTTAATTCGATTGTATCATTTAATTCTCAATATTTTCTTAATATTAATTTTAAATTTTGTTTCCATTATTTTTTTCCTGAGACTTTGATTGTAGAACATTCTCTTCGTGGGATCGATACCCCATTCTATATTGCTGCTATCGCATAGTACTATTTGGGTGTAGTTCATCCACTCCCCCACAGACGAAACAAGCATCTTGTGACTCGACTCTTGCAACAGTATGCGTGAGTCTACCATCTTGGGTCTTAAGTGCCTCTAACTCTCGAGTTACTCGCTCTAATTTGGCTTTCATGCTATCCTCTTCCCAAAGTTGGTAGATCCCAGCTGGTCTTGCTTTATTTGTGTTTTCTATAGCACTGAGCCTTGTCAAAGTGTGGGCTTTCTCAACCAACTCATTCAGATACTCAATTGCATCATCGGGGTCTTTTTTCCATAAAGTCCCTGTTGCACATCATCTCTATGAATTGACACTCTCTACTTGTAAGTCCCTCGTAAAAATGACTAACTATGTGCTAATTCTCGTACCCATGGTGTGGATACATATTTAACAAATCCTTATACCTCTCCCATGCCTGATATAATATCTCGCTATCCTTCTAGGTAGAGGTTGAAATTTGTCTTTTCAGACCATTGGTTTTGTGAAGCTAGAAGTATTTATTGAAAAATGCTTGCATCATTTCTTCTAATGAACCTATGGACCTCGGCTGCAAAGAGTACTAAGTTAATAGCCTCAGGTCTGCCATGAAACGTGGCCACCACTTCCTCAAATTCCCTAATGTGAACATAAGAGTTTTTGCTTTCTAAACCATAGAATGTGGGTATCAAAGCTATCATGCCCGGCTTGAAATCTATATGTGATGTGTTTGGCAGAAACATGATGCATGATGGTGTAGATGTGCGTGAGGGATGAAGGTAGTCATTTAGGGTCCTAACAGGTTCATCTGCGTGATTGCTCATAGTGTTAGAGCTTGTGTTTGAACTCGTTTCACTCTTAATGTAATTCAGTGGGTATTCTAATTGAAGGATTCTAACCAGTCATCCATGTTCATCTCTAACCCAACGCATACACCACCGACACTCCTTTTTTATTTAATTTATTTTTTAATTATTAATTATTTTTTCTTGAATAAAAGAAAACTGAAAAATAAACTAAAGCTAGAATTAAAAAGAAACTGAAAGAAAGAGTTCGAAAAGATAGTACCCAAAAACCTCTCTGTAGACTGATGCTCTCCCCGGCAACGGCACCAAAATTTGAATTACGCCCAAACAGTACTATGCGGTAGCAGCAGTATAGAATGGGGTGTTGATCGCACGAAGAGAACGCTCTACAATCAAAGTCTCAGGTAAACAAATAATGGAAACAAAATTAAAAATTAATATTAAGAAAATGTTGAGAATTAAATGAAGCAATTGAATTTTGAAAGAAAATCAATAATGAGTAACACAAGGGTCCAAGAATCCCTCCAAGATTTCACAGCTTCAACTTGTATCAATTCAATAATTATAACTCAACTATGCGTTTCACATCCCAAATGCGTAATCGGAAAATAATAGTGAAAACACAAAAAATATTCTTTTGTAAATTATTATGAGAAATCCCCTTCTTTTTTTTACAAGTAATGCAATGATCGATAATACATGATATCCTAAATTGACGATATATCCGGAAACAACAACACAATAAAGAAAAATCGTATATAATTAATCTACCGAAATCAATTGCATCCTAAATTCCACACATAAGAGAAGTATGACTAAACTTATATGGAGAAAAAGAACAACAATCACCGAAGTTAAATAAATCTATAGAAGAAGAAAGTATAATTGTCTGTCACACAAAAACATCAACTTCATATAAAATGAAGGGAACAGCTCAAAACAATTATTCAACGTTAAAAACACCAATAATTGAATTAAATACAAGCCAAACCCGTTATGTCTAGGAGTTCATCTCTTCACCTTGGTTGAAACTTAGCCTAGCCGACAATACATAATCACAATAGCTCTCTAGATATTCAATGTGTATCTGTTCAGCCCCCATGGTTTATGAGTCTAAAGTCCTATAAATAGCTGTATGGAAATGGCTTTGTAGACAAAAAAATTTCCCTAGGGTTTCTGTTCAGGCCGTGTTCCTTGCTGCTGTCTAGGTCCGTTTCTGCTGCTATCCAGACCATGCTTTTGTTGTTGTCCAGGCCGCGCTACTGTTCAAGCCTAGGCCCGGTTTCCCTGCTCTGAACTGGTCTAAATTTTGTGGATTCTTTTGAACATATTTTATATTCTTTTTTTTTAAGGCTTCTTTGTTTTTTTAATCTGCAAAACACACTAAAACACATAATTTTCCAAAGGACCACACTTGTCAAGAAATTAAATTAATAATAAAAAATAATCTCGACAAATGCATATAATTAACTCTATCTGAAGTGCATTTTCATGCTCTAATCACTTGAGTATAAGAAGATACATGCACGCCTAAATGATTGTATGTTGTACTAGAAGGAAGATAAGGAGAAGAAAAACTATGGCGTGTGTGGCCATGATCGATTTCAACCTAAACAAGTGGTTAACAAGAAGCAAAAGCATATACCATACAAGGTGTTGCATTACGTTCTAGTCACACCAATGCTTCAGTGGCTTTACATGTTTAGAAACACTACCAAACACATAAGATGGTACAAAGAGATCAAATGTAGTAAGCTAGAACTGTTCATCCACTTGGTGGATGGTGAGGTATTGAAATATTTTGATGATAAACACTTGTTATTTGTCGTCGAACCACAAAATGTTAGGTTGGGTCTCTTGATTGATAGGTTCACATCATTCAATCATTTGACTACTCCTTACTTTTGTTGGCTGACATTTGTCACCCCGTATAATCTATCACCAAGAATATGCATGAAGGAGCAATTTCTTTTCTTATCCTTACCTATTCCAAGTCCAAACCACCCTGGTAAAAGTCTGGATGTCTATCTAAAGTCGATAGTGGATGAGTTGAAGATGTTATGGACATATGAAGTTGTTACTTACGATGCATCTAAAAAGCAAAATTTCGATATAAAGCCTCACTTCTATGGACGATCAGTGATTTTCTCGTGTATAATATGCTTTTCGGTTGGATTACTCATGGGATAATGGACTGTCCTTAGTGTATGGACTGTACCAAGTCATTTCAATGGCCCCATGGTCATAAATACTATTGGTTTGATTGCCATCTTCAATTCTTACCAATTGATAAGGTTTTTCAAAAGCAAAAGTACAATTTCAAAATGAACACAGTAAAGTACTCTCTTCGACCACGTTGGTTGCCTGTGGAAGAATTAAAAAGATATAGTTTTCTTTTTCGTGCAAATAACCTTTAGGAGTGGGTCAATGAAGGTTATAGACCGAGGTTCAAACCTAAGAGAGGGTGAATTAGGTTTTAAAAACTTTTTACTAATTAACTTGCAAGTTTTTAAACAGTTTAATACGCAAAGCACACAATCATATAATATTCTTGAAAATAAAGGAGTTAAGAAAGAGAATATGCAAACTCCGTTTATAGTGGTTCAGTAATATCGGAATCTCTCCGGCCCTATGTCCACTCTTTTCAAGGAACCTCTTTGAAGTAATCTACTAAATGTTAGTTAAGAAACTTCACGGGTGTTGCACAAACCTTACAAACAATCTCTTCCTCATGAAAGTTATAACGAAGTGTTTAATCCTAAACACTCTAAGAGTTACACCAACTCTTTCCCTTTACAATAAATGGTGTTAACTGTAAAGTAAATGGTAGAGAGATAGCAATGAATGCTTTTACAAATGAAGAATATCTCTCTTTCAAGAACAAGCTTGAAGAATGGCTTACAATGAATTTTTCAAGGCTTCTGAGAATTAATGAGCTATATTGATGAATTGAATGTGCTATCTTCTTCTTTTAAATGCTCATTGAAGTCGGTTTTTACAGCCTTGAACTTATATGGCCATTTGACACTAACTTGGTAGGTTTGGGTCATTAAATTCTCAAGTCCCGCATTTCAAACGGTTATATTTTCAAATTTCCAATCGATTGGGTCCTTGTACCAGTCGACTGGGTCAAGTGAAAAATATTCACTTTTAGGTTTAGAAAAAGTACCAGTCAATTGGGTCATAGAACTAGTCGGCTAGGTTAAGTTACCAATCAACTAGGTCCTATTACCAGTCGATTGGGAACTTACTGTACCTTTTCCCAGTCGACTGGTATAGAGACCCAGTCGACTGGGTTGTCCTTAAACCCAGCTTTTTATGTTTCAAAGTAGTTTTTGACTAAGAAACATTTTTGTATTTTAGTTTTGTTAAAGTTTTTTGTGAATTGAGCAATAGATCAAGCTAGGTTATTGAAATTTAGAGATTTACAATATGATTCAATTACCTTAGTGCCTATTCTAGATCTTTTGTCTTTTTTTGGTGTTTGAACATGTTGAGTTCTTAGATCTTGTTTCTATACTGAATGCTTTTACTGCTTAAACACCTACATAAAACTGTTAGCGCAATTTAAGTGGTATTTTTTCATTATTAAAATCAAATATGGGTCAACAATCTCCCCCTTTTTGATGATGACAAAGCTAAGGAGAGAAAAAAACAGTTTTGAAAACTAAGTGTTGGTTTTTTGAAAAATTTAGACAGAATTTCCTTAGTTTTTCTAATAAAAATCAATCTGCAAGCATTCAAATACAGTAATATCAATCCTAACCAAACAATGCAAGATTATTTTACACTTGTTAACATGTTCAGAGTAATGCTCCCCCTAAATTTATGCTCTATCTTAGTGTACACAGATTTTTCTCTTTTTCTCCCCCATTTTCACAACAGTAGAAAAGGTGATGTAAATTCGAAAAATAAGCAATTTAATCACCATAGATATAAAGATAAGGCATAAACAAACTTGTGTGCAAAAACTAGGCATTAAGAGGAGTTAGGAAGACCTTTTAGGAAGAATCAAAATTTTGTACACTAGCTTAAAATAGTTAAAGCATATAAATGAGCTATAAGGGCTCAAACTAGGCAACTATAATGCTAGAAGTAAAGCACATACATGAGCTAAAAGCTAAATAAGTGAAAAGTAAACATGTATATACCTAGTTCCGAGTTTTGTATTATATGTTGCAAAATAAATGAAAGCTAAACTAAATTGATTTTAAAAACTAATAAAAAGACTAAGGTTTCTGAATCCACCCCGCCAAAGTTAAGCATATATCTCAATGTTCTAAAGATAGCCTATCAAAAAATTCCATGAATCCAACTTAAGACAAAAAACAACAAATATCCCAATTAAACCAAAAGCATCCAATGTATCCGCTTTTAACAAATCACAAAGGAAATCCAATTTAATCGAAAACAATTCGATGTATCCATCAGATGAAACACAAGGAATATCCAACAGAACAATTTAAACTCAATCAATCATAAGATTAACTCAAATAATTGACAGAACATTTATACTAAAAAAATTTTAGATTTGTACAAGCAAATCTGAACTACTATGCCAAACAACGGCGAGGCTTCATCTTCAACCTTAGCTGAAGATTCTAGCAGCTCATAACTATGAAACTATAATTCATAATAAAAGTGCTAAACATTAAACTAAAACAACTAAATAAAAAGAAATAAATAACTTTACATGGGAGAAATTCCACTTGCTGATGGGCGGCGCTTCCCCTCGTGGTAGCAAAACCTTCGGGATCCTCCAGAATGCTAGCAGACGTCCACTTGTTAACACCAAAGTGGCCCAGGAATTGTACACTGAATGATAAGGCCAGATGGTGTTTATATAGGGGGCGTCCCGGAGTACAAAGGGTTACAAATTCGATGTGGGATACTGCCCGAGTGCGCTCGATCGCAGTATGGTGCAATGCAAAGATTTCGATGTGGGATACTGCCCGATGTGGGATACTGGCATGCTCGATCGCAGGAACACTGCAATGCAAAGATTTCGATGTGGGATATTTTCCATGCGCTCGATCGCAGCACGGTTCGATCGATCGCATTTGCTCTTGAAGCTTGACATCTCCCGAAATGCTTCATTTTCTCCACAAACCTATAAAAATACACAAAACACAAAAAAAAAACATAAAATAAAGTGAAATACTGCTAACTAAGAGCATAACAAATATAATTTAAGGGTCTTAAATATGCAATATTTAAGACTCATCATGTAACATGCTGTGGACTAGGTGACTGCTCGTCAGTATCCATAGCAGTGTGAGGAGCAGCATCATCAGGTCCACCGTCGTCCTTATCATTGTCATCATCATCACCGATCTGAATGTTATTCCGGATTGTGCACCCCATCTTCTTAAGTGAAGAGACGTTGATAATGTCTTTAGGGCTGATATCTTGAGCTTAAGAGGCAGGCAGGGGGACTTTGAAGTGCTAGAGGATCAGGGTGATGAGCATCCCGTATGAGAGGCACCCGAAGTCATGTGCTTTGCCATTTATCATATCGGCGAGTAAGAATGGGTAAACATTGAAATGGTGTCTAGTTTTGAGACACCAAATCAATACTATGTCTATTTTAGACATATAACCCCGACTCCCGAGTCTAGGGTGGTTGGTCTAACTCACGATGAGGTTGAACAATTTTGAGTCGAGGGGCATGTCACTACACTGATGAAATGTAATGGGTCAAAAGGCATAGTCAGGGTCTCCCATAACTATATGGCATGCCTTCTCATAATCAAAATTTTTTGGCTATCCATCCAGACTCCACTGAATCCCTCCCACGGGGATTCTCAGCAGATTGACCAAGAGGTCATTGTTTACCTCAAATTCTATGCCCATACCACTAGTCTTAATTCTAAGATCTAGGGGACTTGGTTTGACTAGGTTGGCATAGAATTGATGAATGAGGTGGGGGTAGTATTTTAGGTGGATTTTGAGAAAGGGGTTAGGTTTATTGCCTCAAAAGTGGAAAAAATATCAAAGTTAGCATGACGAATAGAGTCAAAATCTACTAATCTACCTATAATGATTTTCTTATTTCTAGTGTCAGCGGTATACCTACTATTGACGGCGGGGTTCCAAAAAAGTGAACCATCGAGCTCAATCCTCGTTTACTTGCTCGAGAATCTAGTTACCCCTTCCCCTTAGAGTCCAGTGTTGAGGACTTCCATGATCTAGGCCTTGTGGGCATGTTAGATTCGACAACGGTTGTTTTTACTGGCATTCACTCAGGCATTTTAGAAATTTTTGGTGGGTGAAAGGTTTTTAGGAAATAGATGAAGTTTCAACTGTGAAAATTTGAAAATGATGTGATTTGAATAAGGATTAAGGGTTATATGGAGTTATTTCAAGAGATTTCGGTCTAAAAACAAGGATTTTTTAGATAGAAAAAGCTAGGGTTTTGCAAAAAGGTCATAAAATCTGAGAAAAATAAAGCGACTATATATAAAATCGCGATACCAGTCGACTGGGTCTTTCATAATTTGAGGATTTTTCGATATACTAGTTGACTGGGTCAAGGTACCAATCGACTGGGTAAACTAGCAGTAAGATACCAGTTGACTGGATTAACTCTACTAGTCGACTGGGTTGTCCAAGGAAATTTCAAATTTTTGGCTCCAAATATTGTCTTGTGGTACCAGTCGAATGGTTTAGGGTATTAATCGATTGGGATTTTGAGCAGTGAGACACCAGTCGACTGTATTAAACCTACTAGTCGACTGAGTTCATCAGAAGAAATTTCACATTTTTAGCTCCATGTTTCTTGTGTGATAGTAGTCGATTAAGTTATTGTACTAATCGATTGGTAAAATGGACAGTGAGTTGCTAGTCGACTGGATTGACTCAACTAGTCAACTAAGTAAATGGACAAAGAGATATTAGTCAACTAGGTCAACCTACTAGTCAATTAGGTCTTTCATAAATCATAAAATTTTAGCTCCAAGTAAGAATTTTGCAAGAAATGATCTATCTATGCTATTTTGAGTGAGAGAGATATTAAATAGGAGTTAATACTCATTCACTAAATGTCAAATATGCATATGATGAAATGTAGATGCAATCAAACACATATATTTTCATAATTTGTTAAGTCCATTAATAGTCTAATCTTGCTAAAGCTATTTTCGCTCAAGGGCTTAGTAAGAATGTTAGCAATTTGGTTATATGAAGGGATAAATTATAATCTAATATCACTCTTTTAGCTTGGTCTCTTATGAAGTGATGCCTTATTTCTATGTGTTTAGTTCTCGAATGTTGAATAGGATTTTTAGTTAAGTTGATATTATTAGTGTTATCACAATGAATTGGTATATGTTTAAAATTCATGTCATAGTCTTATAATTGTTGTTTCATCCACAAAACTTGTGCACAACAACTTTTGGTTACTATATATTCCACTTCGGCGATTGATAGCACAACCGAATTTTGTTTCTTAGAAAACCAAGAGGTTAACATTGCACCTAAAAATTGGCATGTTCAACTAGTGCTTTTTCTATCTAGCCTACAACTCGCAAAATCGGCATCCGAGTAACCAACAAGCTCATTTTCTAAAATACCAATACCCTAGGTTTTCAGTGCCTTGTAAATATCTTAGTATTCTTTTTACGGCAATTATATGTGATTCTTTAGGATTAGCTTGAAATCTAGCACACATGCATACACTAAACAATATATCGGGTCTAATTGTAGTTAGATAAAGTAAAACTCCTATCATGCTTCTATAAGTTTTAGTATCTACACACTTACCTTCCTCATCTAGGTCAAGTTTTGTAAAGGTGCTCATAGGAGTGCCAATTGACTTTGAGCTTTCCATCCCAAACCTCTTTAATAGGTCTTTGGTGTACTTTGATTTATTGATGAAGATGCCTCCTTTTAATTGTTTGATTTGAAGTCCAAGAAAGTAGGTAAACTCTCCCATCATGCTCATTTCAAATTCACCTCACATACACTTAGCAAAATCTTGACCCATAGATTCATTAGAATTATCAAATATAATATCATCAACATATATTTGGACTAATAGTGTCATTTTTGTGAGTTTTTGTGAAAAGAGTTGTCTATTTTTCCTCTTGTAAAACTATTTTCAATTAAAAATTTACGTAGTCTTTCATACCATGCTCTTGGTGCTTACTTCAACCCATAGAGAGTTTTAGAAAGTTTGTAGACATGGTTTGGAAGACTAGGATTTTCAAATCCAAGAGGTTGCTCAACATACACCTTTTCTTCTATAAAACTATTTAAAAAGACACTTTTTACATCTATTTGAAATAGCTTAAACTTATTAAAGCATACAAAGGCCAATAACATACGAATGGCTTCTAATCTAGCTATAGGAGCATATAGAATCTGAAAAAAAAATTTAGGCCTTTGTAATTTAATTTTTACAATTCAGTTTTTTATATTATTTTTTTGGGAACTCTAAGTAAGAAACAAAAAACTTTGAGGTGTTTAAATACTAGAAGGAAAGTTAAAGGAAGAACTTGTAAATTAATAAAGAAGAAGGGGAAGGGTAGAGTGGTAAAAGGCCAAGTGTTAGTGGGAGTATATAAGCAAAAAGTCAACCTAGAAGAGTGAAATCTCTCATTTGGCAAAGAGTGAGCTCGGCAGAAGAGAAAGGAGAGAAAGAAAAGCACCAGAAAATTCTCCTTCTCAAAAACCCATTTTTTCTTCCAAGCTTTGACCTAGCCTTAACCCAACCATTGAAGGTCTTTTGGCCCCCAAATTTCCAATACCATCTTCTGCCACCATCAGCTATCTTCAAGCCAGGGAGTTGAGCCTCCACGAGCAGGCCACGGTGGCGCATGGCATACATGCGCCGAGCAGGGGAGGAACGACCTGTTTTGTTCCTTTGGCTTTTTCATGTAGTGTTTGAGGTAATTTAGAAGAGTTGTCAACTAAAAACTTAAACTAGACTTCTTGATGTTGATTTTTGGCTTTTTTTTAGGTCATTTGGATTTAATTTGCTGGATTTGTATTGTCTAAGTTAGGAGAATGGTGTAGAAATTTTGGAAAAAAATTATGTTTTTGGGCAGTTTTGTGAGCTGTTTTTCAGCAAGAATTTGAGGTAATATTGGGTCCCAACTATTTTTATGTTAAAGTATGCTTCCTAAAGTTGATCTAGAACCTTGTTTGGGATCATTTGAATTTAAATTGACTTAGTTTGAAATATTTTAATTTGGGAGAAAATTTTAAAGAAATCTGAAAATTTTTGTATTATGGAACATTGGTGTTAAGGTTTAATTTTTGCTATGAGTATTGTAAAATCTAAAATCTATTGATAGAATTTTGATTAAATCCTACACTTTGGAAGAAAATAATAAGAGTTTGTGATGTTTGAAGATTTTTAGGGTGATTTTATGTACAAAGTTTGAAGTATTATTCTTGTATAACATGATTGTTGAGATGGGTATTGTTAGAGAATTTTACTATGGGTTGTAAATTTGAAACCCTTATAGGAATTAAAAGAAATTCCTCTAAGAGACTTTTTCTTGATTGAGAAATTATATTTAGAATGAATACTTTTTACAAGTTGAGATTTTTTGGTAATTACCCTAAATTAGTGTCTTGAAATTTAAAGTCCATATGAATTGAGAGTTTTATGGAGTAAAGAATGAAGGAAAGTAAGGAAAGAGTGAAAATAGGTGATTAAGGAGAAAAATGAACTTTAGTAATATTTTCTTTGATTTATATGTGTAAGTAAATGGAATGATTGATTTCTTATTAAGTGTATAAGTTTTAAATACTATGCTCATTGACAATTTATATATGTAGTTTGCTTTAATTGTTAAAATGACATTTCAATAGGTGTCATGGATGATCGTAGTAAAGGTAAAGAAGTGATCCACGACTAGTATTTGGCGTAAGGTGAGTATTACCCTACTCTTGGTAAGCATGAATGTTAATGGGGAAACCAAAATGATAAGGTTACATAAGAATTGTAATTCGCTATTTAGATATAATAATTATATTTATAACTATGTGGTAAGATAAGTTACTTATACACTAATGACGAGATAGTGATTTCAAAACCTTTGTGCCAAATGTTGTGTGATTGTATGGATTGATGAGAATTTGTTGGTGTTCATCACTTGATTTCATTTCATTTCATGCACTGAAATATACAGTATGTTATTGAGGGGGAAGTGATGTGTGAGGATGATAGGTCCCTTCCCACAAGGGGTTTAAGGGTATCAAATATATTTGGATGATTCGACCCAGCCCAGATCAAGGAGGTCCAAAAATTTATTGTTTGTGAAACGTACCGGTATGTGGGGAGACGTCCCCGATGGATTATGAGATGATACATTGCATTGCATCATGCTGCATTGGCATACCACATATGAATTTGAATTACTTGGCCCGTAAGGGGGCATATGAAATGTTTGGTTGTATGGAAAAATTGTGATATTTTGATTGACTATGGAATGGTGATTGCAAGTTGGTTGTGGGTTTTATAGGACCGTATTATGATTACTAAGATTGTTGATTTGCAAAGTGCTATATGACTATGTATACGAACAAATAAAGTAGAAAGGAAAAAGAAATATTCATAAGCTCTCAAATTTTTCTAACAAGTGATTACTTTGTGTAGAGTAAGAACTCGTTGAGCTTTATAGCTCATCCCCCCTTCCTCTTTATAACCTTTCAGGTAAGTTTCTAGGTGATCTCAGATTTTAAATGGTGAAGCTTTGAAGTTCAACGAAGTTTTAGGTTGGTCCACGAGCGTTGCATCCTCGATCAAGCCTTTTTTTTAAGTGTTATATTGTATATTAGGTGTGTGAAGTTGTAACCGATTGGCTATGTCTCTTTAGACACCTTGTAAAGCTACAACCTTATAGTTGTAATAACTGTATGATCTTAACTAATATATATTAGATGTTGTTTTGTTGTAGTATATATTTGTGTGTCCAGGTGCTCGATTCTGAAAGGTAATTGACACTATCCTGAGTGGGCCCACTCAGGATGGGTCATTACAGAGCATAAGTCTCATCAAAGTCTATTCTTTCTTCTTGATTATAACTCTTCGCAAATAGTATAGCCTTATTCCTAGTTACTATTCCATTTTCATCCATTTTATTTTTATATACCCATTTGGTTCCTATTATTGTGTGATTCCTTGGTTTAGGAACTAGATTCCATACTTTATTCCTTCAAATTGATTTAATTGTTCTTACTTAGCATTTATCCAATTAATATCTTTTTCGGTTTCTACAAAAGTTTTGGGTTCTACTTGGGATACATAAGCTACATAATTGCAAACATTTCTTATAGAGGATCAAGTTTTTACCTCTTGTGAAGGATCACCAATCACTTGATCGATTGGATGATAGTTCACATACCTCTAATCTTTGGGAAGATCATCCCCTTGTTGACTTGTATATGATTTATCAAGATTGAGGGCATCTACCTCTTAATTTGTTTGAGGTTTACTCTCATTTGGGTCAACAATGGGAGTAGGTGTATCCACTCTTGGAATAAAATCTGTATCATCATTAAAAGATACTACTCTACTACTAATTGGGTTAGACTCATCAAAGGCAACATGTACAGATTCTTCAACTGCTAGAGTTCTTTTGTTAAAGACTCTATAAGCTTTACTAGAGGTTGAATATCCTAAGAATATCCCTTCATCGGTCTTTGATTCAAATTTACCTAAATTAGTTTTGTTGTTATTTAAGGTGAAGCACTTGCAACTAAAAGCATGAAAATAAGAAATATTAGGCTTTCTACCTTTCAATAATTCATAAGGAGTTTTGTTAAGCATAGGCCTAATTAATACTCTATTTAAAACATAACAAGAAGTGTTTATGGTTCCACCCAAAATATTTTGGCAAACTATTTTCATAGAGCATTGTTCTAGTAAATTCTTCTAGAACTCTATTTTTCCTGTCAATAAATAAATTTTGTTGAGGAGTTCTTGGTGCTGAAATTTTTTGATCAATTTCATTCTCATCACAAAAATTCGAAAAGCTTTGGTTTTCAAATTCTTTTCCATGATCACTTCTAATACTTGAAATAGAAATACCTTTTTCATTTTGAACCTTCTTGCAAAAGTTCACAAATCATATATATGCTTCATCCTTGTAAGAAATAAAAAAAAAGGTATATCTTGAATAATCATCAATAATAACAAGAGCATATTGATGGCCACCTACACTAATGGTACTTATTGGACCAAATAAGTCCATATGCAAAATTTCCAATGGTTTAGAGGTTGAGATTATATTTTTTGATTTAAAAGAAATTCTAGTTTGTTTTCCCATTTGACAAGCATCACAAACCTTGTCTTTTTCAAATTTGATTTTTGGAAGTCTAATAATTAAATCTGTTGGTATTTGTCTAAGGTTTAAAAATGGTTCAAAGATAGTTAAAGTCTAAACCAATGTTGGAGGATCAAAGCTCAGTAAGTTAGAAGGCTGCATACATGTGTGTGCTTCATTTTGGAGCAAGGGAAGGCCATGCGCACTATTGTTCGCACTTCTGCATACAAGCAGAAGGGTGTTGTGTGAAGGGGACAACAACTCAAAGCTGCAGTGCTGGAACCTGGCAGGAATAGCACAAGGGACAGAAACTCAAAGCTGCAACGCTAGGAAGTCGACACTACAGCACTGGCCGGCACACATGGACAACATGCTTTAGCCTTTTCTTAGGTGCGTGAATGCAAGGTTAAAACGCACAGCACCACTTAGGATTGATGGAGGGCCATGGTCAAGTGGTCAACAAAGATCTAAGGTTGGAGAATGACACACAAGATTGGACAAGAAGTTGGTGCACTATATATTGGGTCACCTAGGTTCAATCTCAAAAAATGAAGACACAAGAATGTGATGATGTAACTTGTGAGACATGTGTGTGAATGAGAGAATTATGTGAGAGTTCAAAGACATAGACATACAAGAGGGACTCATTGTAGAGAGGCTGGTTGTAAAGAAAAGAGGGTAGTACAGAATTGGTAGAAAGCTTTGTAATAGGTCTATCACTTTCTAGTTCTCTTCTTGGTTTCTTTAAGAACTTGAGGTTTCTTAGAGAGGGTTGCTGAATTGTAAAGAACTATTGATTTAGTGTAGAGAGTTCGGAGGAACTCACGGGGACATAGGCACATTGCCGAACCTCGATAACAAATTGCTTGTCTTCTTTCATTCTTTGATTTTTTGTTCTTGTGTTCGATTGTTGTATTTCTTTCTACAAGTCATTCTAGACTTAGGTGTTTGGAAGATCACCACCTGAGCATCTTGTCAAGGTGATTTCCAACAGTGGTATCAGAGCTTTGGACAGTGTGATAGGAACACTTTGTGTTACGTTTTTAATGCCTTTCCTACCCTATTTGGCTTTGCAATTCTCTTAACTTTGTTATTTTGAGCTTAGTTTCTTTTCTTAGTATTTAAAAAGCTTGTGAACGTGGGAATGGTAAAATAAGACGCTAAAATGAGTTTTCCTAGTTACTTTAGGAAATCTAAGTGGATTAAGAAAATAGTCTTATCATTCTAAGAAACTTTTCTAATTATGGAAACTTTCCTTATCTATTATTTGCTGATTTCTTTGTAGGGTTCCACCTTGGAATTATTTGGATGATGTGTCAAAACACAAGAGAATATTGGAGTCCATTAGTGACATGGGTATGTCCAACCTAACATGGGCTTGCCCAACAAAAAATCACATAATCTCTTGTCAACTAAGCAAGGTGCAAGGTCCAATCCTTGATTCTTTGCATGTTTTAGGGATTGTTTCCTTGCATGTTTTAGGGATTGTTTCCTTGCATGTTTCATGGCTTGTTTTTAGCATTATTTTCTTGCTTTTCCTAAGCTTAGAGGGTTGTTCTAAGCTCTATAAATAGGGTGTTTGTAAGCTGAAAGAGATCATCTTTTCTCTTGGAACCATCTCTACTCAAAATTCAAGAAGCAAAAGGCTGAAACACTCCACCATTCCATCTCCAATTGTGAGCACATTAGGACTTTTCCAAAATGTGTTCTCCTTCATCTATCATCATAGCCGTGAGGTTCATCACCATTAACATCTCAAGCTTCCTTGAGTGTGTTCAAGAAGTGTACCCCTTACGGCTATTCTTTTTAATTGTTTCAGCCTTGGATTCTTATATTAGAGATTATTATTAATTCAATGAGTTGGTTAATTTTCAGATTTATTCTTTAATGTTTTTGAATTGTTCATGATATGTAGACATATTAATTCATTACATATGTTGAATTTTCAGTTCTGTTATATTGAAAACTTTGATATTGCAAATCATTGAAGCCATAATCGCACTTTCGATCACCTAATTGATCTAGAGTACGATTTAAAGTGGTAATAGCTATGAACAATAGCCAGTGTTCTGGAAATTGCATGTTCTTTATCTATGGACTTTTTCATAGGAATAAGGAACATGTTATTGAATCATAATTCCTTTTGATCTTAATGATTTGTTTAAGTAATTTTAAGGATGCGCTGAGTATTAACTTGATTGCTTAAACAAAATACTAGCTGATGGACTTTTCCTAAGCTTAGTGATTATCTAAGAAGGAATTTATAAAGTGCATGATCTCTTTAGGCTTGCACTTTGATTCAATTCTGATATGTGATTGAGGCACGAATTCGTTGTCTACATTGAAACAATTTGATTAGTCATTTAACAAACTTGATTTTCTGAATTGTGAGAGAAAATGATCAATTGTAAATAATTGTTCTTTAATTTCCTTAGTAAAATTAGTAAAAAGAAAAATCAGATCATGAAAACCCCCTAATCTTATGTAATGTTAATAGATGTAGATTTATATTTGTTTATAAACTGCTAATTAAACCAATCAAATCATTTTTTTTATTATTTTTATGACTCTTTAGTATAGAGTACCCACAATCCCCGGCCAATAACGATACCCTACTAATCACTTTACTACAATCTTCTACAGGGTTTGTTGATGACCGAAATAAACGGTTTATCACAGTGGTATCAGAGCAAGCACAGCTGGTTATCAGAGCAAGAACTAGAAGGTGACAGAGCCAAGACTCCAAGAATCAAAGATCAACTTCTTGGGTGATTCAGGAACGGTGTAAAGATCAAGATCTGATCGTGTTCTTGAAGGTTGATTCAAGAATGGTGTTAAGATCCATCTTTGATCTTTGTTCTTGAGGTTGAAGAAAGCATTTGTGGGTAGTGCATAAATCAGAGATCTTGTCCGCGAAAGATGGCTTCAAATTTCGGTATTGAGAAGTTTAATGGAAAGGGAGATTTTACCCTTTGGAAGCAGAAGATCAAGGCGGTGCTAGTGCAACAGAAAGTGGACTTGGCTCTTGGAGAAGATGATGCATTTCCAACAAGTACCACGGAGGACCAGAGGATTGAGATGAAGAAGATGGCTTACAGCACCATTTTCTTGCACATGTCGGATAATGTCACAAGGGAGTATGGAGACTCGGAAGATCCAGCTACAATATGGAAGAAACTAGATGAGTTGTTTCTTACCAAGACTCTCCCGGATAAGAGGTATCTTCACAAACAAATCTTTGCTTTTAAATTTGATCCTAAGAAAGAGTTGCAAGAAAATCTTGATGCCAAGATAAGTAGTGCATCAAGTGGTCAAGGACTGTTCTTTAAAAGAAGGCCAACAATTTGCTATGGCAGCAACCATGGCTACTACCGGGACAGAGGTAGAGGAGAGAGCCATGGGAGAGTGCACAGCAACATGCATGGCTACTATAGAGATAGAGGTAGAGGAGAAAGCCATGGGAGAATTCATTCCAAACTAAGGTTTGGAGGGAAGAGCTGCTACTACTGCCATAAGGAGGGTCATGTCAAGAAAGATTGCAAGAAGATGATAAGGGATAGAGGAGGAAGTCATACCAAGAATGGAGAGGCTTTGGTTGCCAAAATAGAACAGCAAGATGATGATGTTCTTGTTGTGTGCTCGGGTGTGAGCAAGGGGCAAGAAGGCAGCGGGAAATGGATCTTGGATACCGGGTGCACCCATCACATGTGCCCTCACCGGATTTGGTTCAAGAATTTCAAGAAAACCAATGATGGAAGGGCCTTCTTGGGGAATGAAAATTCTTACCAAGTGAGAGGCATGGGAGACATCCAGGTGAGGATATTTGATGGAATGACAAGGCTGCTGGAAAATGTGAGGTATCTCCCGGATTTGAGGAGGAATTTGATCTCATTGGAGCAGCTGGATTCTATGGGGTACACATGCAAGATAGAGGGAGGAAAGATCAAGGTGGCCAAGGGATCCTTAGTAGTGATCAAGGCAGCAAGAAATGATGGACTCTATGAGATGATCGGAGAGACAGAAATCAATGATCAAACAGCAAGCTTGATGGCTGAGATGGATAGGGTAGCCCTTTGGCACACTCACTTGGGACATATGAGCAAAGAGGGCCTGCAAGTTCTCAGCAAGGATGGCCTACTTGGTGGAGACAAAGTAGAGGAACTTGATTTCTGCGAGTGTTGTGTTCTTAAGAAGCAACACCTGGTCAGCTTCAACACCAGAGTGCACAAGTCTAAGGGCATTCTTGACTACATTCATGCGGACCTTTGGGGACCAGCAAGGACACCAACACAGGGAGGTAACATTTACTTTCTATCTTTAATTGATGATTATTCAAGAAGAGTGTGGGTTTATTTGGTTAGAAATAAATCAGATGCCTTAAATAAATTAGTGGTGTTGAAAGGGCTGGTTGAGACTCAAATGGGTAGAGTAGTTAAGGGGATAAGAACCGATAATGGCTTAAAATTTTTTAGCCAAGAACTTGATCAATTCTGTAGGTTAAATGACATTCTAAGACATAGGACGGTTGTGGAAACCCCTCAGCAAAATGGAGTCACTGAGCGGATGAATAAGACCCTTATGGACAAGGTTAGGTGCATGTTAAATGGATCCGGATTACCCAAATGTTTTTGGGGGGAAGCTGTGTCTATTGTTGCATATTTAGTGAATAGATCACCCTCTAGGATTGTGTATCAAAAGACTCCTATGGAGATGTGGAGTGAAAAACCCCCTGAGTTGGACAACCTTAGGACTTTTGGGTGTACTGCGTATGCACAACAAAAGGATGATAGACTTAGCCCAAGATCTAGAAAGTGTGTGTTTCTAGGATATGGGGAAGGGGCTAAGGGGTATAGGTTGTGGTCCTTAGAGAAAGAAGGATTGAAACTCATAATAAGTAGGGATATTAATTTTAATGAATTGTTATTTCCCTATTTGGAAGAAACTAACCCTGCAGGGGCTAGTGAGCAAACCAGTTTGGTTCTTGTGGAGCATCGCATCAAGGAGAACTCGGTTCAGGTAGAGCAAAGGAGGCAAGAGGGTTCAGACCAAGTAGAGCCCTTGGATGAAGACCATGCTCAGGGCACTCAAGAGGAGGCTGAACTAGAAGAGGTTGATGTAGCAAGTTGGAATGACTACCAGCTCACAAGAGACCAAGAAGGAAGGCTGGTCGGACCACCTTCAAGATATAGGTTTGCGGATACTACAGATGCAGCAGCTCCTTGGACAGAATGAGAGATGAGTGAACAAGAGACTTACATGGGATGTAAGGATTCGCCAAGATCGAAGCTAGCTATGGAGGAAGAAATGGATTCTTTGAGGAAGAACAACTTCTGGGAATTGGTGCACATTCTGGGAAATCAGAGAGTTATGGATTGTAAGTGGACTTACAAGGTCAAAGAAGGGTACCCTCTAGGAGATGAAGTCCGGAACAAGGTTAGGCTGGTGGCGAATGGGTTCACAAGAAGAGAAGACATAGGTTTCACAGAAACTTTCTGACCTGGACACAAGGTGGAGAAGATGGTGAGTATCCTCATCTATGTCGATGATGTGCTGTTGGTTTAGAACAGCAGGGAGAGGATGGAAAGGATTACATCTAAACTCAGTGAGGAGTTCAAGAGGAAGGATCTCAGCCTTACACAAAAGATCCTTGGGATGTTTATAATCCAAGAAAAGGAGAGAAACCAATTGAGGGTTTCTTGGGCAATGGGTGTTCTCAGCAGATTTGTGAGTAGTCCTAAAAAGAAGCATTAGCTTAGGATGAAGTGGTTGTTGAGGTATTTGAAGGCTCAGTTGAGGCAACAACCAGGGCAAAATGCATAGTGGCTATGGAAGCCATAAAGGAGGCTATGGGGTGCAAAGGGTTATTGGACAAGTTGGAGGTCCTAAAAGAGCAGGTTATGGTGTCTTCGGATAGCCAAAGTGTGGGGCACTTGTGGAGGAATCCGGTGTTCTATGAGGGGACGAAGCATATGGATGTTTGGTATCATTAAATTACGGAAAATAGTACGAAAGGATGCATTCATGTTGACAAGAAGACCACTGAGGAAAGTCCTGCAGATTTAGGCACCAAGGTTCTACCTCTAAGAAGGTCTAATCATTGCCTTGGACTTCTTAGGAATGGAGTCGGTTGATTGATGACTCAAGATGAGTTTGGATCCTGAAGCTCTCTGCAAAAATGGTTTGAGTTTAAACGCTTAGACAAAGGTAGAGATTATTGGTATTTGTCTAAGGTTTAAACATGGTTCAAAGATGGTTAAAGTCTAAACCAATGTTGGAGGATCAAAGTTCAGTAAGTCAAAAGGCTGCATACAAGTGTGTGCTTCATTTTGGAGCAAGGGAATGCCATGCGCACTAATGTGCACACTTCTGCATACAAGTATAAGAGTGTTGTGTGAAGGGGATAGCAACTCAAAGCTGCAGTGCTGGAACCTGGCAGGAATAGCACAAGGGATAGAAACTCAAAGCTGCAGCGTTGGGAAGTCGACGTTGCAGCACTGGCTAGCACACATGGACAACATGCTTTAGCCTTCTCTTAGGTGTGTGAATGCAAGGTTAAAACGTACAGCACCACTTAAGTTTGATGGAGGGCCATGGTTAAGTGGTCATCAAGATCTAAGGGTGGAGAATGACACACAAGATTGGACAAGAAGTTGGTGCACTATATAAAGGGTCACCTAGGTTCAATCTCAAAAAAAGAAGACACAAGAATGTTATGATGTAACTTGTGAGACATGTGTGTGAATGAGAGAATTGTGTGAGAGTGCAAAGACACAAACATACAAGAGGGACTCATTGTAGAGAGGCTGGTTGTAAAGAAGAGAGGGTAGTATAGAATTGATAGAAAGCTTTGTAATAGGTCTATCACTTTCTAGTTCTCTTCTTGGTTTCTTCAAGAACTTGAGATTTCTTGGAGAGGGTTGTTGAATTGTAAAGAACCATTGATTTAGTGCAGAGAGTTCAGAGGAACTCACGAGGACGTAGGCACATTGTCGAACCTCGATAACAAATTGCTTGTCTTCTTTCATTCTTTGATTTTCTGTTCTTATGTTCGATTGTTGTAGTTCTTTCTACAAGTCATTCTAGACTTGAGTGTTTGGAAGATCACCACCTGGGCATCTTGTCAAGGTGATTTCCAACAAAATCCTTCCGTGAGATTATTTTAAGCAAATCCATGTTCACATGACCAAGTCTTCTATGCCATAGCCATGGGTTTTCACTAAAAATAAGAAAACATTTTTCATTTTCCGAATGCAAAGATTTTAAATCAACTATATAGACATTTTCGTGTCTATGACCAACAAACTTGATATTGTTACTTTTGATGTTTATAACTAGACAATGAGAGGTTTCAAATATTACTTTGTTGCCTTTGTCACATAGTTGACTAATACTAAGTAAATTTGGCTTATAGCCTTGCACATATAAAACGTGATCAATGGTTGAAAAATCATTACCAACTTTGACATGCCCAATGATCTGTATCTTTGTGTTTTCTTCAATGGTGATGTGTCTGCCATCCCTTAGAGTTAGCTCTTTGAACATGCTTTGATCACCAGTCATGTGCTTTGAGTATCCACTATCAAGGTACTAATAGTTACCTTTTTCTATAGTGTGGAGACATATCTACATTACACAAGGATATACAATTGCACTTTTAGGTACTTAAAATTTCTTGGGTCATTCGGGGTTAGTCCTAGAAAATACGGTTCCTTAATGGACCCATACTTGAATTATGCCCAAGTGGTACTATGCGGTAGCAGCAGTATAGAATGGGGTGTCGATCCCACGAAGAGAACATTCTACAATCAAAGTCTCAGGTGAAACAAAATTAAAAATTAATATTAAGAAAATGTTGAGAATTAAATGATACAATTGAATTAAGTGAAAGAAAATCAATAATGAGTAACATAAGGGTACAAGAATCCCTCTTAAATTTCACAGCTTCAACTTGTATCAGTTTAGTAATTATAACTCAACTATTTATTTCACATCCCAAATATGTAATCGAAAAATAATAGTGAAAGCACCAAAAATATTCTTTTGTAAATTATTATGAGAAATCCCCTTCTTGTTTTTACAAGTAATGCAATGGTCAATCATAGATGATATCCTAAATCAACGATATATCCGGAGACAATAACGCAGTAAAGGACCAGCATATATAATTAATATACCGAAATTAATTGCATCCTAAATTCCACACATAAGAAAAGAATAATTGAACTTATATGGAGAAAAAGAACAACAATCACCCGAGTTAAATAAAATCTATGGGAGAAGAAAATATAATTGTCTGTCACACAAAAACATAAACTTCAATATTAAATAAAGGGAACAGCTCAAAATAATTATTTAATTTTAAAAACACAAATACTGAATTAAATAAAAGACAAACCGGCTATGTCTAGGAGTTCATCTCTTCGCCTTGGTTGAAACTTAGCCTAGCCGATAATACATAATCACAATAGCTCTCTAGAAATTTAATGTGTATCTCTTCAGTCCCTTGTTCTTTGAGTCTAAAATCCTATATATAGTTGTATGGAGATGGCTTTGTAGACAGAAAATTTGCCCTAGGGTTTCTGTTCAGGCCGTGCAAATCCCAAAAAAATCCGAATTTAATAGCTCATTCACTTCTGCCACGCTGAAATCATTCACAACCTGACCTTTGTCTACTAAAGATACCATAACTTTCTCTAGAAAAATCATATTTATGAGCTGTAAAATTCTCCAAAAAATAGACATTCGGATCTTTCTAAGCATATATGGCTCATCTTCTGGTTCTTCCTAAATCAATACAGTTTAATCTACAAAAATGACTGATTTGTACAGGCAATTCTGGCAATTTAGTGAAACTCTTTTTCACCCTTTGCTAATGACAAGATAACATAGCAAAATGTTTAATTTATCTTTAACAGTCTAAAAATGATGGCTTTTGTTGCACTTCTCTTGGGAAACCCGGTTTCCCTGCTCTGATCTGGTTCGAATGTTGTGGATTCTTTCGAACATATTTTATATATTTTTTTGTTTAAGGCTTCTTTGTTTTTTGAAATCTGAAAAACACACTAAAACAAAAAATTCTCCAAAGGACCACACTTGTCAAGAAATTCGATGAATAATCAAAATTATTCTCAACAAATACATATAATTAACTTTATCTTAAGTGCATTTTCATGCCTTAATCAATACTTTCTTAATATTATAAGGTGCTCTAAAATTGTAGACATGTTGATGATGCATGATCCTAGGATAATAATTACTGAAGTTTCTAGGATTTCTTAAATATACATGCCTATTGTTCCTTAGATAAGCATTCCTAGGATACATGTTTCTATTATGAACACACATGTTATCTCTAGGAGATGTATGATGGTAATTTCTAGGATGTACACTTGTAGTATGCAAGTTATGAACATACATATTATCTCTAAGATATACATGATGGTAATTTGTACGATGTGTATTTCTAGTATGTGCATTTCTTGAATGATTATTCCTAGCATTTGCATGTCTTGAGTGATCATAAATATATGCATGTGTTTTTCTAGGATATTTATCTCTAGTATATGCATTAGGATTTAAATTTACATTCTTAGGCCTACTAGCATATATTGAGGGAGTGCTTTTAATCTTGCTAGTGGCCTTGGAAATGGAGGCTTCATTCACACATGTCGCTTTCATGAACAAAGTCTCTTTTGACTTTTGCTTGCCTAATGGAGAACAACCTAAGCTGGATTTTCCTCCACTTAACCTTTGGCAAGATAACACTTCATCTAGCTTTTCTTTTCTAAGCATAAGTCTAGATATAGTGCTATTTAATTCTATTATTTTCTTCTTTAAAATATCATTTTCATTCTTTAGAAAATCTTATGAAGAGTTATAAAGCATGGAAGTTAGTTTTTCTTTTTCTTCCTTTAAGCCTTCCATCTCTTTAGAAAGAGAAGAGATGTCTTTCTTGAAGGCCACATTCTTAGAATCGAATTTCTTCAATTCTTCATGTATTTCATTTATAACCTCAATTAATTCTTCACTACTACTAACAATGTTATTATTAGAAAGGGAAGAATTTGATACCTCATTTTCATCATCGATTGCCATCTAGCATAGGTTGGCAATCTCCTCGTATCCAACATTATTGTCCGAAGATTCTTCTTCTTCGTCATCACTCCATGTGGTTGCAATCATAGCTTTCTTTTTGAAGCTCTTATATGGTTTTCTTGTTGTTGGACAATCGGCCTTGATATGACCGGGCTTCTTACAACCGAAACACACAAGAGGTTACCTTTTAGGAGTTGAATCCTTTGTGTAAGGTTTCTTGCTCTTTTTCAAAAACTTGTGAAACCTTTTGGTGATTAAAACCATCTCACCATCTTCTTTGCTACTCTCATTCTCTTATTCCTTTTCTTCCTCTTTGTTGCTTGTAGAGGCTTTGAGAGCAATCAACTTCTTCTTTTTCTCATCATCATTGACAACGGGATTCATTTCTTCCATCTCATATGTCAATAGTAATCCGATGAGTGTTTTGACATCAAGTTTATCGAGATCTTTGGCCTCTATTATAGCCATCTTCTTTGATTTCCAAATGGATGGCAAAGATCTTAAGATCTTCTTCGTTAGTTAAAATTTCTCAATGTTCCTACCAAGAAGTTTTAAACTGTTAACAATGGTAGTAAAACGTGAGTGCATTTGAGAAATAGTTTCATTGGGAGAAATTTTGAAATATTCATATTTTGACACTAGCATATAAATTTTTTTTTTTAATTTTTTCACTTCGCTAGTGCCTTCATATGTAACTTATAGTTTATCCCGAATCTTTTTAGCTGAAATACATATAGAAATTTTATTGTATTCAACAATATCTAGAGCGTAATGTAATATGTTAGTTGCTCTACTATTCAGAGACATCATTCTACAATCCTCTTCATTAAACTTTGTTTTGAGTTTAGGCATTGTATGATTCATCTCTCCAATGATTATTTCCTTTGTAGGAATTCTAGGTCATTCTTCAATGACTCTCCATAGATTGTAATCTTATTATTTGAAAAAATTTTCATTCTATTTTCCAGTAGTTATAGTTAGAGCCATTGAACAAATGAGGCCAAGTATAGGAATGCCCTTCGATATAGCTATTAGATGCCATCGGATCAACTCAAGGATTTTAAGCCTGAAATTGAGTACGAGGCTCTGATACTAATTGTAGACCGAGGTTCAAACTGAAGAGGGGGGTGAATTGGGTTTTAAAAATTTTTGCTAATTAACTTGCAATTTTTTAAATAGTTTAATATGCAAAGCACACAACCAAATATTATGCTTGAAAATAAAGGAGTTAAGGAAGAGAATATGAAAACTTCGTTTATAGTGGTTTGGCAATATCAAAATCTCTCTGACTCTACGTCCATTATCTTTAAGGAACCTCTTTGAAGTAATCTACTAAACGTTAGTTGAGCAACTTCATGGGTGTTGCACAAACCTTATAAACGATCTCTTCATCACGGAAGTTACAACGAAGTGTTAAATCCTAAACACTCTAAGAGTTACACTAACTCTTTCTCTTTACAATAAATGGTGTTAACTGTAAAGTCAATGGTAGAGAGATAGCAATGAATGCTTTTACAAATGAAGAGTATCTATCTTTCAAGAACAAGTTTGAAGAATGGCTCACAATGAATTTTTTAAGGCTTTTGAGAATTAATGAGCTATATTAATGAATTGAATATGCTATCTTCATCTTTTAAATGCTTATTGAAGTGGGTTTTTATAGCCTTGAACTTATATAGCCATTTGAAACTGACTTGGTAGGTTTGGGGCATTAAATTCTTAAGTTTTGCATCTCAAACAGTCATATTTTCGAATTACCATTCCACTAGGTCCTTCTACCAATCGACTGGGTCAAGTGAAAAATGTTCACTTTTACGCTTAGGGAAAGTACTAGTCGATTAGGTCGTAGGAACAGTCAACTGGATTAAGTTACTAGTTGACTGAGTCCTATTACCAGTCCATTAGGAACTTATTGTCCCTTTTCCCAGTCAACTGGGTTATCCTTAAACCCAGTTTTTATGTTTCAAAACAATTTTTGACTTAAAAATGATTTTGTATTTTAGTTTTATCAAAACCTTTTGGGAATTGAGCTATAGATCAAGCTAGGTAATTGAAATTTAGAGATTTACAATGTGATTTAATTACCTTAGTGCTTATTCTAGATCTTCTGTCTTCTTTTGGTGTCTGAACGTGTTGAGTTCTTGCATCTTGTTTTTGTACCAAATGCTTTTACCTCTTAAACACTTAGATAAAACTGTTAATGCAATTTGAGTGGTGTTTTGTCATCATTAAAATCAAATACGGGTCAACATAGGTGATTCTTGGATTTTGGAAGGAGCATAACTAGGTAAAAAGAAGTGTATTTTGGGAATTGCCTTACTAGTCAACAAATCTAGTTCTCCATAATTTGGACGTATTGCATATGGAGAAAAATGTTTTCGATAACGTCTTCAACACTGTTATGGATACCAAAGCCACAAAAAACTATGCAAATGCTCGAGAAGATATGAATAAGTTATTTAAGCATCCAAAATTAGAGTTGGTTAAAGTGAAGGGGAAAATGAAGTGACCTAAAGTGACCTAAACATTGGACAAGTCAAAGATAAAGGTTGTGTGTGAATAGGTTTCAAAATTCAAGTTCCCCAATGGATATACCTCGAACATAGCTCAATATGTTAAAGTAAACGAGTGCAAGTTCCATGGCATGAAGAGTCATGATTGCCATGTGTTCATGGAAAGATTAATACCATTGGCCTTCTGTAACTTTTTGTAAGACTCAATATGGGATGCTTTGACAAACTCAGTCACTTTTTTAGAGATATGTGCGCAATCAAACTGCGAGTTGACCATATGGAGATGCTTGAAAAGAACATCATGGTGAACCTATGCAAACTGAAGAATATATTTCCCCTAGGATTTTTTGATTCAATAGAGCATTTATCGGTCCATTTACCATACGAAGTTGAAGTTTGTGGCCCTATGTAGTACTGATGGATATATCCCTTTGAGAGGTGACAAACTTTTTCAATCTTTATCCATTTTATAATGAATTTTGTATCTTCCTATTAATAATTTTTTTATAATCTCTATGTATGAAAAATAGGTGTATGAACAGTTTAAAGAAAAAAGGCTCGTAATAATGCCCATGTGGAAGGTTCTATTGTTGAGTCCTACATTATAGAGGAAGTTTTCAATTTTTACTCCCAATATTTTGAACTGACTATTCAAACAAAGTTGAATAGAGTCGGTCGCAATGACGATGGAGTGTTATGGGCCAAAAAGAACGTCTTTTAGTTTTTTCTTACCCTGATCATGCCTCTGGTGGTCCGAAGAGTAGAGTATTAGATGAGAATGAGATCAGGACTGGAGAGATATATGTTCTATTGAATTGTGGGGAGCTCAGGCCATATGTGGAGTAAGTACTTATCTTAATTAATATTCCTAATGTTTTCATTCCATAATTGCATATATTAATTTGACACATAATAATGTAGACAATATAATGACATGTTGAGGCGTGAGCAACCCCTTCTTAGTGACACTAAGATAGAGAAGCTTTGCGAAAAAAAATTCGTATCGTGACTTCATATCCTCGTAAGCAATTTTTATAATAATTTCTGATTATGAACATTTACATTGAATTAATTAAATAACTGCTTATGTATTATACATTTTCCCTTAATATTCATGCACAATTTTTATTGTAATAGGTTTTAACTGACCAAACCATGGATGAACAGATTCAAGAAAAAAGACTTGGCCCCTTTAAACGTGTGAGGTATTATAGCGGTTATATTGTAAATGGATTCAAGTTTCACACCCAAGAGTATGAAAAATTTAAGAGAACAATGAACAGTGGTGTATGTATCAAAGGTAGTTGTTACGATGCATATGAACGCGACTTCTACGATATGTTGGCAGAACTTAGAGAGCTATAATATGCAGGGGCTAGTAACACTATTGTATTGTTTAAATGCCACTGGTATAATTTTGAGAATGAACTTAAAGTGCACCGACTACACGATCTCATAGATCTTTACCATAAATCAAGTCTTAACTCAAATAAGCCATTTGTCTTAGTAGAGCAAGCAACCCAAGTTTACTATTTCCCTTATCCATCTAAAAAGAAATATAGAAGTAACTGATTTATAAAACCAAAGTGAGGGGCTTTGTTAATGTTCTTTCCAATAAAGATCCTATTAACGATCTAGTGCCTATTGTTGTGGAGTACTTCCAAGATGATGAAACGCATTTTCTAAATTGAATTCTTCTGGATGAAGAACTAGATATACTTGGTATTCTTTATGATCGTCATGGCATAATGGAAGATGCGAATCTATCATATATACGTGCTCCTAGAAACTTAGAAGAAGATGATGTGTTGTATGAAGAAGAAGAGGAAAAGGAGGAAGAAGAGAAAGAAGAAGAAAAATAAGATGACGATGATGATGATGATGATGATGAGCATGATGCTGATGATGCCAACTCCCGTACTTGTATGGATGTCGATCAGTAAATGGTAAAACTTTAAATCACGCATATTAAAGATATATATTGTACTAGTTGTATGAACTGAATGAATTTCTCTTCCTATATGTATCATTTTTAATCATTTGTATCACTTTTTAAACCGTTTGTATCAATTTTATTCATTCAATTTTTTTATGAAACAAGATGGTGAGTAGAGGTTGAGGAAAAGGTAAAGGTTGTGTCACCGATCACGAGAGAGGTAGTGGACAACCCTCGAGTGACTCAGGCCCTAATGCAGGTAAAGTTAAGTGTGTGTGTGTGTGTAATGTTTGTTTATTATTTCTCTACTACTCCTTTAAATGTATATTGAATTGTTTGACATGTCAAGATATATTGAAATTGAAATTGTAAGCAAAGGGTTGCCCACTGTGGATAAAATAATTTGAAGGTAAAAAAATGTAGAAAATTCATGGTTTTAAGGTGAAAATAGTAAAATAATTATCTAACGGATGAGGTGGGATTACTTTCACTTCTGTTTAGTAGAATGTGACTAGTGGGAACAAACGAAATCCATTTTGGATCACTGGTTAAAAACCAGGGGGTTGTCATTCAAAAAATGTAGATAACTTAGTGATTTTAAGGTAAAAAGAGTATAAGAGTTATCTAACGAACGAGGAGAGATTACTGTCATATCCATTTGGTATAATGTGACTAGTGGGAACAAACGAAATCCATTTTTGATCACCGGTTAAAAAATGGGTTGGGGGGGGTTAATAAAAAAAGTAGAAAACTTAGCACTTTTAAGGTCAAACGAGCAAAATAGTTTTCTAACAAATGAGGTGGGGTTACCATAACATCTATTTGGTAGAATGTGACTAGTGGGAAAAAAAAAGTCCATTTTGGAGCATCGGTTAAAAACTAGGGGCTCGATCAAAAATTGTAGATAACTTAGCAGTTTTAAGGTCAAAAAGGTAAAATAGTTGTCTAATGGACAAGGCAGGGTTACCATCATGTCCGTTTGGTATAATGTGACTAGTGAGAACAAACAGAATCCATTTTGGATCACTAGTTAAAAACCGTGGGAGTCAGTTAAAAAAAGTAGAAAACTTAGCCATTTTAAGGTCAAAAAAGTCAAATAGTAGTCTAATGGACGAGGCAGGGTTACTATCACGTCCGTTTGGTAGAATGTGACTAGTGAAACAAATAGAATCCATTTTGGATCACGGTGGGTAAAAAAACATAGATAACTTAGTAGTTTTAAGGTCAAAAGAGTAAAATTTTTATCTAATGAACAAGGCAGGGTTACTGTCACGTCCATTTGGTAGAATGTGACTAGTAGCAACAAACGAAATCCATTTTGGATCACCGGTTAAAAACCGGGGGGGGGGGGGAGAGGTCGGTTAAAAAACGTAGATAATTTAGCGGTTTTAAGGTCAAAAGAATAAAATGGTTATCTAACAGACGCAGTGGTGTTATTGCCACGTCCGTTTGGTAGAATGTGACTAGTGGAAATAAATAGAATTCATTTTGGATTAGCAGTTAAAAATGGGAGGTGAGGGGGAGGTGGGAGGATCGATCAAAAATCATAGAAAACTTAGTAGTTTAAGGTCAAAAGAGTAAAATAGTTGTCTAACAAATGAGGATGGGTTACCATCATGTCCATTTGGTATAATGCTGCGTGAACAAACGAAATCCATTATGAATCACCATTTAAAAATTGAGGGCGGTCAAAAAACGTATATAACTTAGCGATTTTAAGGTCAAAAGAATAAAATAGTTGTCTAAGGAATGTAGCAGGGTTACTGTTGGGAAACCACCGTTAATGATCCCAGGAGGTGATCTTCCAAACACCCAAGTCTAGAATGACTAGTAATGATCAGAACAGAAACAACAATCAAAGAAAAGAAAGAACATAAGCAATTTGTTGACGAGGTTTAGCAATTTACCTACGTCCCCGAGAGCTCCTTCGAGCTCTCTGCACTATCTTGTCAATGGAGTTCTTTACAATCAGCAACATCTCTTCAAGAACTCACTGGTTCGTGAAGAATGAAAGAAGAAGAAGTAAAAGAAAGTGATAAGAACTAACTCTGGAATTTTCCCAAGAAAATACCCCTTACAAGCCCTTGAATCCCCTTTCTATTCTACTCTCTCTCTAAACAACCAGCATATCTACAAAGAATCTCTCTTATGTTTAGTGTCTTTGCACTCTTACAATTGATCTCACATTCACATTCACATGTTATGTCTCTTTGAAGCTAGGTGACCCTTTATATAGTGCACCAACTTCTTGACCAATCTTGAAGGTCAATGTCCACCCTTAGATCTTAAAGACCAATCAATCAAAGCCCTTGATCAAGTCTAAGTGATCTTGTGTGTATTGATCATGCACCATACACATTTCAAAAGGCTGAAAACATATGTCTCAGTGTGCCTGGTGCCGCGGCCCAAATTAGGGCAGGCCGCGGCTTAAGCCAGGGCACACATGTTTCACTCTCTGGGCGCTACGACCTGAGGGAGGCTGAGCCACTGCACGACCTGATGTTGAACATGCTGAATTTCACTTGTTTAATCCTTGGACAAAATACCAACAATCTCTACCTTTGTCTAAGCGATTAAACCCGAACCCTTGTGTAGAGAACTCCGGATCCAAACTCAACTTGAGTCACCATATCAACCGACTCCAATCCTAAGAAGTCTAAGGCAATGATTGAACTTACTTAGAGGTAGAACTTTGGTACCTAAATCTGCGGGATTTTCTTCCATGGCTACCTTGTCCACATGAATGCATCCTTTCGTAACATTTTTTCGAATGAAATGATACCGAACATCCATATGCTTTGTCCTCTCATGGAACACTGGATTTTTACACAAGTGCAATGCACTTTGGCTATCCGAATGCACCACCACTTGCCCTTTTAGGACCTTTAACTCTTCCAAAAACTCTTTACACCACATAGCCTCCTTAATGGCTTTCGTAGCCGCTATGTACTCAGCCTCTATTGTTCAGAGTGCTACTACCAGCTACAACTGAGCCTTCCAACTTATACAACATCCATTAAATTTGAAAAAGTAGAAGGTAATCGATCTTCTTTTATCCCGGTCTGCTTTATATTCCAAATCCGCATAACCTTTAAGACAAATGGACATACCTCTCTTCTCATAAACCAGCCCTACTTCTGGGCTTCCTTCAAGTACCTCAACAACCACTTCATCCCAAGCCAATGCTTCTTTTCGGGATTACTCATAAACTTGCTGAGAACACTAATTGCATGAGCAATGTTGGGTCTAGTGCTTACCATGGTGAACATAACTGATCCAACCGCACTAGGGTAAGAGACCTTCTCCATTTCCTTCTTCTCCACCTCTGATCTCAGACATTGATCACTGGAGAACTTGAAATGACCAGCAAGGGGAACCTTCACTGGTTTGTTATCTTCTGTAGAGAACTTAGATATCGTCTTCTCTATGTAGGAAGTCTGAGAAATCTTCAATCTGTTTCTCTCCCTTTCCCGGATTATGCTCATCCCAAGGATCTTCTGTGCATGGCCAAGATCCTTCATCTCAAACTCCTCACTAAGTTGAGTCTTTAATTTTTCTATCCTCTCCATACTGTTCCTAACCAGCAATATATCATCAACATAGATGAGGATGATCACCACTTGCTCCACCTTAAGCCCCTTATAGTACAAGCACGGATCATAGTAGATCCTCATGCAACCTAAGCTAATTACAAAAGAATTGAACCCCTTATTCCGTTGCCGAGGTGATTGCTTCAGGCCATAGAGAGATTTCTTCAATTGGCACACCAACTCTCCCTACCTTCCTTCCTCATAGCCTTCAGGTTGCCTCGTAGATGGTCTCATCAAGCTCTCCATGCAAGAATGCTGTCTTCACATCCATTTGCTCGATTTCCCAATTGAATTGGACCACCATTGCTAACATTATCCTTATCGGTTTGTACTTCACAACCAGTGAGAATATTTTGGTGAAATCTATGCCTTCTCTTTGTGTGAACTCCTTTGCAACCAGCTTAGCTTTATACCGAACTTCATCCCCTGGAGGGTTCCCTTCTTTGATCTTGTAAATCCACCTACAATCCACAACTCTCTGTTTTTTTGGTTTGGGCACCAATTCCCAAGAGTTGTTCTTCCTCAAAGAATGAATTTCTTCCTCTATAACTAGCAGCCACTTTGACGAATCCTTATATTCTATGGCATCCATGTAAGTTTCTGGTTCAACCCCTCTTTCTGTCCAAGGAGCTGCTACATTAGCACCAGCAAAACCATATCTCAAAGGTGGCCTGACCACCCTCCTTTCCTGGTCTCTTATGAGCTAATAGTCATTCTGACTTGCTGCATCATCCCCTTCTAGTTCAGCCTCTCCTTGAGTGTCCTGAGCTTAGCCTTCATCAATGGGCTCTACTTGGTTTGAACCCTCTTGCCATCCATGTTCTACCTGAACTGAATTTTCCTTGATGCTATGCTCCACAAATTTCGGACTGGTTTGCTCACTAGCCCCTGCAGGGTTAGTTTTCTCCAAATAGGGAAATAACAATTCATTAAAAATAACATCCCTACTTATTATGAGTTTCATTCCTTTTGACTCTAAGGACCACAACCTATACCCCTTAACCTCATCACCATACCCTAGAAATACACATTTTCTAGACCTTGGGCTAAGTTGATCATCATTTTGATGTGCAAATGCAGCACATCCAAAAGTCCTAAGGTTATTCAACTTATGGGGTTTCCCACTCCATATCTCTATGGGAGTCTAAAGGTCTAAAGCCCTAGAGGGTGATCTATTAACCAAATATGCAGCGGTAGACATAGCTTCCCCCAAAAAATATTTTGGTAAACTGGACCCAATTAACATGCACCTAACCTTTTCCATAAGGGTTATTCATCCTCTCAACAACTCCATTTCGCTGAGGTGTTTTTACAACCGTTCTATCTCTTAGAATGTCATTTAACTCACAGAATTTATCAAAATCCTTATTGCAAAATTCTAAGCCATTATCGGTTCGTAAAGCCTTAACTACCCTACCCGTTTGAGTCTCCAGCAACTTTTTCCACCCCACAAATTTATTCAAAGCATCTGATTTATTTTTAAGCAAATAAACCCAAACCTTTCATGAAATCATCAATTAAAGACAAAAAGTAACGATTACCTCCCTGTGTTGGTGTTCTTGCTGGTCCCTAAAGGTCCGAATGAATGTAGTCAAGAATACCCTTAGACTTGTGCACTCTAGTGTTGAAGCTGACCCAGTGTTGCTTCCTAAGAACGCAACACTCGTAGAAATCGAGTTTCTCTACTTTGTCACCACCAAGTAAACCATCCTTGCTGAGAACTTGCAGGCCCTTTTCGCTCATATGTCCCAAGCGATTGTGCCAAAGTACTGCCTTATCCATCTCAGTTATCAAGCTTGCTACTTGATCCTTGATTTTTGTCTCTCCAATCATCTTATAGAGACCATCTTTTATTACTGCTTTGATCACTACCAAAGATCCCTTAGTTACCTTGATATTTCCTCCATCTGCTTTGTATATGTACTCCATGGAATCCAGCTGCCCCAATGAGATCAAATTTCTTCTCAAATCCGAAAGATACCTCACATTCCACAGTAGCCTTGTGACTCCATCAAACTTCCTCAATTGGATGTCTCCTATCCCCCTCACTTGGCAAGAAGTATCATTTCTCAAGAAAATCTTTCCATCATTGATTTCCCTGAAATTCTTGAACCAATCCTTGTGAAGGCACATGTGATAAGTTTACCTGGAATTTAGGATCCATTTCTCACTGCCTTGCTTCCTGCTAACATTTGAGCACACAACAAGAACATCATCTTGTTGTTCTCCTTTGACAACTGAAGCTTCTCCATTGTTGGTATGGCTTCTTCCTCTCTCATCCCATAACCTCTTCTCGCAATCTTTCTTGAAGTGACCCTCCTTATTGAAGTAGAAGCATCGCCTTCCTCCAAACTTTGGTTTGGAATGTGATCTCTCATGGCTCTACCCTCTACCTTTTGATTTCTCGCTGGAGTTGCCATGGATGCTACTACCAATTTGAGTTGCTGGCCTTCCTCTAATGAACAACCCTTCTCCACTTGATGTTTCCCTCATATTGGTTTTGAAATCATGAGCCCTTATAGCATTGATCACAATTTCCTTGGTTAGTGTATCTCTTCCATATTCAATAGCATTAATCAAACTCTCAAAATAATCAGGAAGATAATTTAATAACATAACAGCCAATTGTTCATCCGGGAATGTTATACTACAACTAGCTAAATCTTGAACTAGTTTGTTAAACACATCAAGATTATCTTGCAACTCTTTATTAGATCTATTTTAAAAGAAAAGATTCTTTTAAGAAGATAAATTTTTTTAGGGAGAATTTTGGTAAGAAACAACTCATCTAGTTTCTTCCATATGACAGCTGGATCTTCCGAGTCTCCGCACTCCGTTGTGACACTATCCGAGATGTGCAGAAAGATGGTGCTATATGCCATCTTCTTCATCTCAATTCGTTGGACTTTCGTGATACTTGCTGGAAAAGCATCATCTTCTCCAATTGCCAAGCCCACCTTTTGTTGCATAAGAACAGCCTTGATCTTCCCCTTCCAAAGGGAAAATGTCCAATCAGGCATTCATCATGAGTGAGAGGGAGGACATCTCATCCTTGAGATTCCGGAGTTCAGCTAGTACATATGCATTATAATCCGATGACCCCGATCCACTAATACCAACACCTGTAACTGTCTCATCCTCTGGCTCATCATCCTCTGGCTCATCATCCTCTAGGATGTCCTCATCAGCAGGAGCGGCTCCATCGGGTTTTCTTCTCCGAATCTTCTGAGCTGGATCATAGATGTCATTTGCAATGCGCTCCTAAGTGAAATCCTCCAACTGAATCAACTTCATTATAGTGAGAGTGGACTTGTTGAAGATATCAGTGGTAGGTAGCTCCATCTTCTCCTCACCAAAGAGGGAAACTCCATAATACTTCAAAATGCAAGTGATGAGAAGCCCGAATGGTAGGCCACCCAATTTCTTATCAGCTCTCTCAATTATCTTAGCCATAATCATACTGTAGATGTTATACCGAATCCTATTCATCAAATTTCATAGGATGTACACATCTAGGTGGCTCAGGTATGTATAACTCCCTTCCTAGGAGATATACAGTAGCCAATGATTAGGTGAACCACCTAACTAACTATAGTAAGGGCATTGGCATCCTTAAAAGTTACACCAAAGGTATAAGTAGGGTCACCTCTAAGAATCCGAAGGCCTCTTTGTTTGTCAAAGTCCTCAGCCCAGTTGAAGGTGTCTACCTACTCCTGGGTATTTGCAAGATTTCAAACAACACATTTTCATTGACTAGTATAGTCTTGCCTTTAACAAAGGTATTAAATGATAACCCGGCAGAGGAGGTTCTCTCTAGGTTGGCATAAAATAGCCTAATAATTCTAGGCTATGTAACTTCAGACAGGGTGACTATGGGTTTCCAACCTATAACAGTAAAATAGTGCTCTATATTTATGTCATTACTACGTAAATTCTGAAATTATACCAAATGACCCATAATTATTTCTTTGCTAGAGATTCAGTTATCATACCGTGATTTAGCAGCTGCATTGATGAAGAGATTAGGGTCCACGACTATTTTCTGACGTTTTTGCCTTGCGCCATCACCACCTTTCTTAGAACTCGAAGAGGGTACGATTTTAGGCATTTTTTTAGAAAATAAATTGTGAAATTGCTTTAAAAGTGAAGAGGGAGTGTTTCTTTGGAAGAAATTTAATGGTTTTTGGCACTAATTTGGTGAGAAATCACGAAATCTTGAAAGAGAGAGAAGGGACGTGTAGCTAGGGTTTCAAAAATTGGGGATTTTTTAGGTTGAAGAAGAAGTTCAGGCTTTATGGTCGCGACTGGACAATCGACTATCCTTTTTAAATGAAATGACTGTATACACACTTACATTTAGATAGTCCATTGTCTAAAATGGGCAGTCAACTGTCCTTTTTAAATTAAAGGACCAAAGAAGAGGGATAGTCGACTGTGAAAGTCTTTGTCCTTTGCAGAGTCGACTGTCAAACACCATATTCATATGGATAGTCGACTATGAAAGTCTCTGTTGTAATTTGATCTTCAGAGGGAATGAATTCTAGCCTAATATCACCCTTTTGAGCATAATCTCTTATGAAGTGATGTCTTATCTCGAAGTGTTTGGTTCTAGAATGCTGAATTAGATTTTTTGTCAAGCTGATAGCACTAGTGTTATCACAATGAATTGGAATATTTTGAAAACTCATGCCATAATCTTCTAGTTGTTGTTTCATCTATAAAACTTGTGAACAATAACTACCTGAGGCTACATAATTTGTTTCAATTGCTGATAGTGCAACTGAATTTTATTTATTTGAAAACCAAGAAGTTAACATAGCACTTAGAAATTGGCATGTTCCACTAGTGCTTTTTCTATCTAACTTACAACTTGCAAAATTAGCATCCGAGTACCCAACAAGTTCAAAAGTTAATTTTCTAAAATACCATAAACCTAGATTTTGAGTACCTTGTTAATATCTTAGGATTCTTTTCACAGCAACAATATGAGATTCCTTAGGATTAGCTTGGAAACTAGCACACATGCATACACTAAACATTATATCGGGTCTACTTGCAGTTAGATATAGTAAATCTCTTATCATGCTTCTATAAGTTTTAGTATCTACACACTTACCTTCCTTATTTAGGTCAAGTTTTGTAGAGGTACTCATAGGAGTGCCAATAGATTTTGAGCTCTCCGTCCCAAACCTCTTTAATAGGTCCTTGGTGTATTTGTATTAATTAATGAAGATGCCTTCTTTCAATTGTTTGATTTGAATTCTGAGGAAGTAGGTAAGCTCTCCCATCATAATCATCTCAAATTCACCTTGCATACACTTAGCAAAATCTTGACACATGGATTCATTAGAGGCACCCAATATACTATCATCAACACATAATTGGACTAAAAGTGTGTCATGTTTATGAGTTTTTTTGTAAAAAGAGTAGTATCTATTTTTTCTCTTGTAAAACTATTTTAAAGTAAAAATTTACTTAACCTTTAATACCAAGCTCGTGGATCTTGCTTCAACCTATAGAGAGCTTTAGAAAGCTTATAAACATGGTTTGGAAGGTTAGGATTTTCAAAACTAAGAAGTTGTTAAAAATAAACCTCTTCTTCTATAAAACCATTTAAAAAGACACTTTTCACATCCATTTAAGCTAGTAACATACGAATGGCTTCTAATCTAGCTACGAGAGTATACGCCTCATCAAAGTCTAATCTTTCTTATTGATTGTAACCCTTAGCAACTAGTCTAGTCTTGTTCATAGTTACAATTCCATTTTTATCCATTTTGTTTCTATATACTCATTTAGTTCCTATGATAGTATGATTCTTTGGCCTAGGAACTAGAGTCCACACTTTATTTCTTTCAAATTGATTTAATTCTTCTTGCATAGTATTTATCTAATCGGCATCTTTTTCGGCTTCGACAAAACTTTTAGGTTCTACTTGGGATAAATAAGCAACACAATTGCAAACATTTCTCATAGAATATCGAGTTCTTACCCCTTGTGAAGGATCACCAATCACTTGATCGATTCGATGATAATTTATATACCTCCAATATTTGGGAAGTCCATCTCTTTATTGACTTGTAAAAGGTTGATCAAGATTGAGATCATCTACCTCTTAATTTTTTTGAGGTTGACTTTCCTTAGGGTCAACAATGGGAGTAGATGCATTCACTCTTAGAGTAAAACCTGTATCATTATCAAAGGATACTATTCTGCTACTAATTGGGTTAGATTCATCAAAAGCAACATGTACGGATTCTTCAACCACTAGAGTTCTTTTGTTATAGACTCTATAAGCTTTAATAGAGGTTTAATATCCTAAGAATATCCCTTTATCGATCTTAGAGTCAAATTTACCTAAGTTAGTTGTATTGTTGTTTAAGATAAAACACTTGCAACCGAAAGCACGAAAATAAGAGATATTAGGCTTTCTATCTTTCCATAGTTCATATAGAGTTTTATTAAGCATAGACCTAATTAATACTCTATTTAAAATATATCAAGAAGTATTTACGGCTTCCACCCAAAAGTATTTTGGTAAACTATTTTCACAAAGCATGGTTCTAGCAAATTCTTCTAGAACTCTATATTTTCTCTCAACAACACCATTTTGTTGAGGAGTTCTAGATGCTGAAAAATTGTGATCAATTCCATTTTCATCACAAAATTTTGAAAAACTTTGGTTTTCAAATTCTTTTTCATGATCACTTCTAATACTTGGGATAAAAATTCGTTTTTCATTTTGAATCTTCTTGCAAAAGTTCACAAAACCATTATAAGCTTCATCCTTATAAGCAATAAAAATAACAAAGGTATATCTTGAATAATCATCAACAATAACAAGAGTATGGGTGCTTATTAGACCAAACAAGTCCATATGAAGAAGTTCTAATGGTCTAGATGTTGAAATTACCTTTTTAGAATTAAAATATACTCTTGTTTATTTTCCCATTCGACAAGCATCAAAAACTTTGTCTTTTTCAAATTTGATTTTGGGAAGTCCAATAATTAAATCTTTTCTTGAAAGAATTTGGAAAAAAGTCCATGCTCACATGACCAAGTCTTTTATATCATAGCCTTGGGTTTTCACTAAAAGCGAGAAAACATTTTTCACTTCCCGAATGTAAAGATTTTAAATCAACTAGATAGACATTGTCATATCTATGGCCAACAAACTTGATCTTATTACTCTTGATGTCTATTATTAGACAATGGGAGGATTCAAATATGATTTTATTTCCTTTATCACATAATTGACTAACACTAAGTAAATTTGGCTTAAGGCCTTACACATATAAAACATGGTCAATGGTTGATGAATCTTTACCCACTTTACCATGCCTGATAATCTTTATCTTGGTGTTATCTCTAATGGTGACATATCTACCATCCCTTTAGAGTTAGTTCTTTGAACATACTTTAATCACTGGTCATGTGCTTTGAGCATCCACTATGAAGGTACCAATAGTTACCTTTTTCTTTGGTATGGAGACACACCTACATTACACATGGATATACAATTTCACTTTTAGATACTCAAAATTTCTTGGGTTTTTGGGTCTTTTGTGAAAAGAAGAGTTGTTGTAGTCGACTACAATAGGTTGTAGTTGACTACACCAGGTTAAAAAGACTTTTCTAGTCAACTACACCCTAGTTCTAGTCCAAAATTCACTCCAGATTTCCTCAAAATTCTCCAAATCATTCCATAGGATTTTTAAATCTTTCAAAACACAGATTTCTTAAGGGTTTCAGATCAAAACTCTACATAAACCACAACAAAATTTGAACTTTAAACTCCAAAATCGTGAAACTTGTTAAAAACCTATTCTCTTTTGAAACAACTCAGTTTTCCTCAAGTCTCTTCAAGTAAACTTCAAATCCACAGATTTTAAACTCAAAAATGAAATTATTAAGATTACTAGAAGATAAATATGGAAGAAAAAGAAATATTACCTTGATATTCTAGCACTCTTAGCTCCAAGACCCCAAAAAGAAGAGAAGTAAGAGAGTGTTTAGAACTCTCTGGAACCATCAAGAGAAAACCCGAAAAAATGGGGTCTCTCTCTCTCCCCACTATTTATACTTCCTAAAGAACACAAATTACACCCTTTCCCTTCTCTCCAATATCTCCTGAAAAAATTCTAATCTCCTAGTCACTTTCACAAGATTTTAACTTAGTCCCAACTAATTTCTTGAAAGTGTTTTGTATATGAACCATCCTTAAATTTTACACATCCAATCTTTATATCAACATCATTCTTCCCAATATGAGTCATGCATACATCTAACATGGGAATTTATAGTTTTCTAAATGACATATGTTGACCCTAATTTGATTTTAATTATTATAAAATAATATTTTAATTGTGCTAACAATTTTATCTAAGTGTTTAAGTCACAAATAGCATTTAATTCAAAAACAAGGCGCAATATAAGCACAATATAAGCATAATCAAAGAAAAGCACACACTTGAAATATATCAAATGAAGTCCGAAGATTAAGACTTGAACCTTCTAAGGTAGAAAATCTTATTGTAAATCCTTTTTCAAAATCTTAGCTTAAATATGGCTTTAAAACATTTCTTTAAATGTTCTTGTTCATTTAAAAACTTAAAATCTCATAAAAACGGAGTTTAAAATCCCAGTTTTTAAAATGGACAGTCGACTATGCATATTTAGCAATTGACTCTCCAAAGTCTAGAAACTTACATTTTGAAAAATCAAAAGAATCGTCGACTAGAGAGACTAAGACAGTCGACTGTGAAAGAGACAGAGAGTTGCACAATCGACTGCCCATTTAGACAGTCGACTGCCCAATGTCTTTCAGCTTGAAAATTCCAAATTAAAAGAGGATAGTCAACTGTTTATTTTTCACAGTCGACTGTTCTGTCGGAAAAAACAGCTAGTTTTCAAAATTCAAACACGAGACTGAAGCATTTAAGGCTCTAAACCACTCCAACTTGTGTCTATCGGCCATATGAAGCTAAGACTATAAAAATCCCTCTTAAATGAGTATTTTTACCTATCAAGAACACTCAATTTATCCTATAGCTTATTAATACTCTTAAAATCTTTCAAAAATTCCTTGTGATTCATTCTTTAAGCTTTGTTCTTGAAAGAGAGATAATCTTCAATTGTAAAGCATTTATTGCTATCTCTCTTGTATTTTTTTTACATTTATTGCTATCTCTCTTGTATTTTTTTACAATCAATTTTAATCATTGTAAAGAGAAAGAGTTTATGTAACTCTTAAGAGTGTTTAGGTGTTAAACACTTCTTTATATAATTCCTTTTGAAGATATCTTTGTAATGGTTTGAGCAACCACCATGAAGTTGTTTGGTTAGTGGAATACTTTAAGGAGTCTCCCTGGAGAGAGTGGATGTAGGATTGGAGAAATCCGATATTGTCGAACCATTATAAATAGTGTTTGCATATTCTTTTCCTTATCTCTTTACTTTCAGGTTTGTTATAATTGCCACTCTTGTTTATGCTTGAAATTTTTAAAACTTTTTTATTGTACCCTTGAGCACCTCTACAAAACTTTACTTGGATAAGGGAGGTAAATGCGTAGGCACTAAGACTTATAGAAGCATGATAGGGACTTTACCATATTTAACTATTAGTAGACTTGATATAATGTTTAGTGTATGCATGTGTCCTAGATTCCAAGCTAATCCTAAGGAATTTCATATTGTTGTTGTGAAAAGAGTTTTAAGATATTTGCATGGTACTCAAAATCTAGGCTTATAGTATTCGAGAAAATCATCTTTTGAGCTTGCTAGGTACTTCGATGCTGATTTTGCCGGTTGTAGGTTAGATAGAAAAAAGTACTAGTGGTACATGCCACTTTTTGGCTGCTATCTTACTTTCTTGGTTTTCAAAGAAACAAAATTCAGTTGCACTATCAACCGCCAAATCAGAATAAGTGGCAAGAAAGTTTTATGCACAAGTTTTATGGATGAAACAACAACTAGATGATTATGGCATGTATTTTAAAAATATTCTAATTCATACTAACAATACTAGTGCTATCAACCTAACTAAATACCTAATGCAATATTTTAGAACCAAATATATTGAGATAAGACATCACTTTATAAGAGATCATGCTACAAAAGGCTATATCAAACTAGAATTCATTCTCTCATAAGATCAATTTGTTGATATTCTTACTAAAACTTTGAATGAAGATAGCTTTTGTAGAATTAGAATGTTAATAGGATTGAAAAACTATGAATGTTTGTATGTTTGATTGCATTTATATTCATCATGTGCATATTTGTTATTGAGTAGATGAAGATTAACTCTCAATTTAATGTTTCCTCACTCAGAAATAGCATAAAGAAATAAAAACCTGTAAATTTATGTCCAAAAATCCATTTCTGGACATTGCATAGTCGATTGTGCCTATTGGACAGTCAATTGCCAAAGGGACAGAGAGTTCACTCTATTTCGATAGTCGACTGTCCCTCTAAGCATAATTGACTATCCATCTAAACCCTTCACCCATGTTTTTGATTTAAACAGGACAATCGACTATCCATTTTAGATAGTCGACTGCCCAATCGCGACTATATAAAGTCTGATTCATCTTCTTCATCAGAAACCCCCAGTTTTTGAAACCCTAGCTGCGCCTCCATAACCTCTCTCTTAAATTTCTTCACTTTTCACTGAAAAACCTTTAAATTTCTTCCAAAATATTTCTTAAGAACTCATTCCCATCACTTTTCTCTCCAAATAATGCCTAAATCCATACCTATCTCATCCAAGAAAGGTGATGATGGATCTGACTCTAACAAGTGCCAAAGAGTGGTAGTGGACCCCAAGCTCTTCATCAACAATGAAGCAAAATCATGGTATGATAATCGTATCTCTGCCAAAGAAATAATTATAGGTAGATATATCGATTTCTATAATTTAAGGACAAATAATATGGATATAGAACATCTATTTACTACCATTTGGTGGACACCCATTGTTACACTAAGAAAGCATGCTTACTCTAATTTAATTAGCTTGTTCTATTCAAATTTAGAATAAAATAATAAATCCAATATATCTTTTAGCACATTTGTTAAGGGCAAGCAAATTCTAGTAAACATAAATTTGCTATTTGATATCTTGAAGATACCTAGAGAATGTGAAGCATGAATTGATACATTTAATTGGGCTGAAGACTCTGAAAAGCAAGATGTCCTTAGGATGCTAATAAAGGATCCCAATTATTTGTTTAGTGTTTCATTTAAAGATACTAATGCACTAACCATTAGTGCCTTTGATTATAAGATATTGTATCTCCCTTAAGAAGGGCAGTCATACCTATATCAGCCAGCTAGATGTCTATATCATTTGGATGATTATGATTGAAAAGAGATATAATTTATATAATCTCATTTTGGATAATATGATAGAAGGGTCTGAGAAGAAATCTAGAGGACTACCATATGGAATGTTGATATCTAAGATATTGAAATACAATGGTGTTCTCTAGCTGGAGAAGAAATGATAGATCTGCCTACCATTGATATCTTCAACAAGTCCAAATTTGAACAAGATGAAGTTAATTCAGTTAGAAGATGATACTTGGGAGCTAACTTTAAATCCTACTTATGATCCAAGTATTAAGATTTGGCGACGAAAGGCTGCTTAAGAAGTAGAAATGGAAGCTGCTAAAGTAGCAGAAGCTGAAGAAGAACACCCTACTGATGCTAGCGGTTCTGGTTCTCAAGATCTTAACAGTGCAATTCTAGCCTCTCTCTCCAAGAACACAAAGATGGAATGGTGTCTCTCTCACTTTTAGTGAATGCTCAGTTTAATATGATGGAGGGATAGTTTGAGAGCTTTCGTGATAGGTTGAAAAGTATGCAGGATGAGATGCTAGCTAAGATATGTCGTTGCCCATCTTGTGATTCTATTTTATAGTCTCCTATTGTCTTTACCTTTCTTTTATGTCAATCATATTTTGGAAACTTTGCAAGAACATTTACTTTTCAGTTTCATACATTTTCTAGTCTTTTTAACTCATTTTCATGAATGCTTGACTTGTTGGATGCTTGACTTGTTGGATGAATATTTTACTTTGACTATTTTTCTAGGTTCATAGGAACTTTAGATTTTATATATGGTTGTCTTTTTTTTAGCTCATTAGAATCTCTTTGGCTATATGCTTACTTTCTGTTTATTTTTCAACTTATAAATGTACTTTCTGATTCTTTCCGGGAGGACTTAACCTCTTTTTTTTAGCTAAATTTATGCATACAGGTTTCTTTTAACCTTATCTTTCTATCAACTAAGGTAGAATTTCTTTGAGTGTCTTTAGCTCATTAGAATCTCTTTGGCTATATGCTTACTTTCTGTTTATTTTTCAGCTTGTAAATGCACTTTTTGATTCTTTCCGAAGGACTTAACCTCATTTTTTGAGCTAAATTTATACATACAAGTTTCTTTTAACCTTATCTTTCTGTCCGTTGAGGTAGAATTTCTTATTTCTTTGTTTATAGGCTCCATCTTGTGCTGATGGGAAATTAATGGCTATTATGCTCCTTTTGAGCTTTTGTGCTATCTTCTAGGTAAGCTCGAGAATGCTTAAATTTCTTATTTTTCACTAATTTTTTTGCATCTATGAATCTTATATACATATCTGTCTATCTATGCTTATGTATCTTCATTTTACTGCCTTATAGTCCCTTTTGTGTTGTTGACAAAAAGAGGGAGAAAAAGAGAATTGTTATGTAAGCATGAATTAAGGGAGAGCTTTGCTCCTTATTCGATAGAGATGCTTAGAAAAGCATTATAACTGCTATATTATGATTAGATAGTTATCTTTGAAAAATTGCAGGTTGGTTTTTATCGCAAATACAGAGGAGACTCTGTCTGTTTTTCTTTAAAAATCAAACACTTAGATTTTAAAACTGATTTTCTCATTTTAGTTTAGTCATCATCAAAAAAAGGGAGATTGTTGACCCTTATTTGACTTTAATTATGACAAAACACTATTTTAATTATGCTAACAATTTTATCCAAGCGTTTAAGCCATAAATTGCATTCAGTTCAAAGACAAGGCACAATATAAGCATAATCGAAGAAGAGCATGCACTTGAGAGATATCAAATGAAGTTCGAAGATCAAGACTTGAATCTTCTAAGGTAGAAAATCTTATTGTAAATCCTTTTTCAAAGTCTTAGCTTAAATATGACTCTAAACCATTTCTTAAAATGTTTTTGTTAATTTAAAAATTAAAATCTCATAAAAATGGAGTTTAGAATCTAAGTTTTCAAAATGGACAGTTGACTGTGCATATTGGACAGTTGACTCTCCAAAGTCCAGAAACTGACATTTTGAAAAGTCAAAAGGATAGTTAACTGTAGGGGCTAAGACAATAGATTGTAAAAGAGATAGAAAGTTTCACAGTCGACTGCCCATTTAGATAGTCAATTGACCAATGTCTTTCGGTTTGAAAATTCAAAATTAAGAGAGGATATTCGACTGTCCATTTTTCACAGTCAACTGCCCTGTCAGGAAAAATGACTAGTTTTCAAAATTCAAATGCAAGACTTGAGCATTTAATACTTCAAACCACTCCAACTTGTATCTAACGACCATATGAAGCCAAGGCTATAAAAACTCCTCTTAAATGAGTATTTCTAACTATTAAGAACACTTAATTTCTCCTATAGCTCATTAATACTCTTAAAAGCTTTCAAAAATTCCTTGTGAGACATTCTTTAAGTTTTGTTCTTGAAAGAGAGATAATATTCATCTTGTAAAGCATTTATTGCTATCTCTCTTGCATTTCTTTTACAATCAATTCCAATCATTGTAAAGAGAAAGAGTTGATGTAACTCTTAAAAGTGTTTAGGTGTTAAACACTTCCTTGTATACTTCCTTTTAAAGAGACCTTTGTAACAGTTAGCAATGCCCTTGAAGTTGCTTGTTAATGGAATACTTCAAGGAGTCTCCTTGGATAGAGTGGACATAGGGTCGAAGAAATCTGATATTGCCAAATCACTATAAATAGCATTTGCATATTCTCTTCTTTATCTCTTTACTTTCAGCTCTATTATAATTGCTAATCTTGTTTGTGCTTGAAAAGTATTTAAAACTTGTTTACTGTACAAAAAGTTTTTAAAACCCAATTCACCCCCTCTTAGGTTTGGACCTTACACTGTGTTATAGTCAACTACATCGAGTTAAAAAGCCTTCTATAGTCAACTACACCCTGGTTCTGTTACAAAAATACTCAAATTGCCCTATGTATTCGACTACAATGAGTGTAGTCGACTACACCTTCATTTAAAGCAAAATATAACTTATATAAATCATTCTTTTCCTCAGAATTCTCCAAATCATTCCATGGGATTTTTAAATATTTCAAAACACAAGTTTCTTAAGGGTTTCAAATCAAAACTCTACATAACATAGAGCAAAATTTTAACTTTAAATTCCTAAATCGTGAAACTTGGTACAAAACCCATTTTCTTTTGAAACAACTCAGTTTTGCTCAACTCTCTTCAAGTAAACTTCAAATCCACATATTTCAAACTCAAAAATCAAATTATTAAGCTTACTAGAAGATAAATATGGAAAAGAAAGAAATATTACCTTGAGATTCTAGCACTCTTAGCTCCCAACACCCCAAAAAGAAGAAAAGGAAGAGAGAGTTTAGAACTGTTTGGAACCATCAAGAGAATACCAGAAGAAAAAAAATGGGGTCTCTCTCTCTTTCCCCATATTTATACTTCCTAAAGAACAAAATTGAACCCTTGCCCTTCTCTCCAATATCTCCTGAAAAATTTCTAATCTCCCACTCACTTTCACAAGATTTTAACTTAGACCCAACATATTTCTTGCAAGTGTTTTCTTTATGAACTATCCTTAATTTTTACACATCAAGTCTTTATTTCTATATCATCCTTCCCAATATGAGTCATGCATACATCTAACATTGGAACTTATATTTTTCTCAATGACACACATTTCTTATAAGTCTGTGTACTCCGTTTTTACGATTTTCTCCCTTTTTAACCATTCTTGTTTATTTTAACTCAACTCCTTTATAGTAACTTCCAACGAATTATATTTAGTCTCATACAATTCCATAAAGAAATTTATATTCCTCTTATAACATAGTTTTTCTAAATACATTATTTTTTAATTTATCTATTTACCAACTTACACACACTCTAAAGTAAAAAAATATATCTCCAATAAATGTACAAATATGTTTTAAAAAAGTTCACTTCCACGATTGAAATATAATTAGTAAAATATCGGGCTCTATACTAAGGAATTTGAAGAATTTCACAATCCTGTATTGATTATAATGGATTCAAGAATGGATTTCAAAAATTTTAGAAAAGGCTTTGGAAAGGTAAATTTCTTAATTTTATTCTTCTATAGAAAGATTTTAATTTTGAGAAGCTTAGTCTTTGTACTTTTCTTGAAAAAGGATTTGAGCTTGATTTCAAACAAAAAGAAAAGGAAATTAACCAAAAATAATGAATTTTGAGTTATAATGAAACATGCTTACACATTTATGAATTTAACCCAGTATAGGGTATAAGTTGAATTATAAAATAGTGAAATTGATATAATATATATATATATATTGATTTGGTGATGGTGAGGAATCTGGTGATATTGCTATGAGGAATGCAAAGGCAAAGAGGTGATCCACAGATAGCGTTAGTACTACGTGGTGAGTTCAATTTGGTGTTAGTAAGCGAGAATAACTATATATATATATATATATATATATATATATATATATATATATAAATAAAACTTGAAAGGAATAATGTTATGAGAAATTTTATGGAATATATTTTATGAATATGTTTGATTTGATACATGATATATTATTCATGAAATGGCTGAAAATATGAATATATGATAAGTTAATGAAATTGTATCCTTGAAAGGATAAGTAAATTCTTATGAAAAAAATGAGATTTTTTTAAAAAGAAAATCATTTGATTTATATGATGATATGTTGTGCTTGCTTGTATGTGTTTGCTCATATGGATTGTCAAGCCACTAGAGAAATGGAGTGTATGGTCCCAGGGAAGGTCAGAACCATGCCTAGTCTAGATAAAACATGTCTACATGTAGAGAGACATCCCCAATAGATATACCAGAGACTGATATGGATACCCAAAAATGGATGAAATTACCCGAACTTGTGATAGTATTGATGAAATGAGATGAGATGTGATGTGATAATATGTGAAAAAGAAAAAAAAAATTATGCATTCATCTATTATTTATAATTATTGAGATGTTGATACATTAGAATGACTATGAAATTATGATGATAAGATTGTGAATCTCGTGATGAGATAATTGTGATAAAAAAATAATGAGTTTAATAACTGGAGTGACATCTATATGATGAATAAAATACATAGGATATAATATGATATGAGGAATGATGAAAATGATAAGAGATGAGAACAATTGAATTTTATATGAAAATTTTGATTAAAATATGATTAGAAGTATATAAATCGAGTACTTCTAGTAAACTGAAATTCACTGAGCTTGTGAATCTCATTCCCCAATATTTTAAATAAATTTGAGGTCGTAGACAAAACTAGTAGATTCTTTGACTTAAGATTCAGAGTAAGTATCTAGGCAAGTCCTTATGGTTGGCATCCTCAAAAAGAAAAGAAAAGAAAGGTAAGAAAATAAAGAAAGAAAAGAATAAAAGAAAAGAAGAAACAAAAAGGTAAATAATTGAAAATTTGTAAGAAGTCTTGTATATGTACACGCATTAGTGTAAATTATTGTATAAGTTTTGTAATGAAATTTTTTATCTCATCTATAAAATAGTTGAGGTGAAACTTTATAATTATTTTCAAGTTATAAATGCAATAGTTGTTGTATATAAGTCATGCTTCATTCTAAAAAGTAACAACATCATCTTGGGTACAGCTCACATGGGATGGGTCATTACAATTTTAGTATCAGAGCTATAGGTTTCAGATTCTATAGACTGCATAAAACAAATTGGTAAAGTGAAATTTAAAATAAATTATTTTGATGTAGGTTTGAGGATGTCGCATAGACGTGATAGACCTAGAGCTAGGGTTGTGGGACAAAAAGGGTGTGCTAGGCCCCCTTTGTTTAGAAGAAATGAGGTAGAAGTTGATGTTGAATCTATGGTTCCTGGGATGGAACATGTTGATTGTGCACCTGGTATTAACGGTGTAGTGAGGAATTTTGAAGCTAAAAGAGATGAGTTAAGATAAACTATTTCTCAGGCTCTTGATAGATTGAATCAAGCAGAGGGTAGAGATGATAATCTGCAACGTAGATTAGATGAGTAGGTTAGACCATATCCAAATATAGTAGTAGATCCTGTGAGGATTCTTGAGAGGCATGAGGTTCAGAGCGAAGAAGGTAGTTTCGCTTAGGAGATGCAATGAGACTACTTTTCTAGATTTATTAAATTGAAACCCCCATCCTTTAAAGAATCTAAAAACCTATATGAAGCTAAGTTATGGGTTAAACGTATTGAATGTTTATTTGGAGTATTACCAATGACTAATAGGTAAAAGTTTGCCTTTGCATCTTTTCAATTAGAAGGTGAGGTGTTGTGTGAAAATCCACCTAAATTAATAGGCAAATAATCGAACTTGTTTTACTTACAAGTGCACAAGGTCAACAATAACATAGTGTGCAAATGCAAGATCATCTCAACAGGGATTGGTGAATTTCGTTTTAGAATTAACTTCGTAATATAAAAAGATAGAAATAAGTATTGAATTTTAATTAATAATGATAAAAGTGTAGGGACTTGATATCCACCACCAATCATGCTACCACAATAAAACAGTATGCCAATGCTTTAATCATGCCATGTATACCTTATGTTTGTCAACCTAAGTGCTTGGCCTGCTCCTTAAGCTATTGATTTCCCTAAGCAACGAGTTAGGCATGGTGTATACTCTAACTCTTTTTTTCTTAAGGGATTCAGCATGGTGTATGCTGAGTTGTTCCTCAAGAGAGCATAGGGATCTGTGGAAATCGACAACCACACGAGACCTAGGGCATGGTGTATACTCCCGGTTTCTTATGTTGATTAACCTAAGAACCCGACGTGGATATCTTTTGTTACTGTTGTTAAACCTAGGACCCGATTATCCAAATTGATTTAACTAACTAATCCATACCACATGCATACGTTGATTAGATAAACACATATAAGGAATTTAAATAAAAACAGGCATTAATCAAGTTAAGCATCACAACACAAATATCGCAAAGGTGCCAATACTGAATTATTGAGCAAACAAAATTACGGCTTCAATCAAGCCCTTACTAAAATTTTAGTTACACATAATCAAATAAAGGAATGTTGGAGTTTGTCTAAGATTTAAACAAAAAAATGAAGGAAGAAAAATCAGTATGTTCAACAAGGGGTGCACACCAGTGTGCGCCGCGGCCCAGCCTTGTCCAAGCAGTAGCACCGAGCAAGGAAGAGTGCTGGAGGAAGGAGCAAGCCACAGTGCTGCCTTCCCCAGGCTGCAGTGCCCAGAGGGGCAGTAAGTGTGCCCAGCTCCAGGCCGCAGTGCGCCCTGTTCTACACCGCAGTGCTAGGTACACTGATGCACACATATTTCAGCCTTTAGTTGAGTTCGTGAGACATGCTCAAAACGTGTAGGATCACTAAGGATTGATGGAGGGCCATTGTTAATTGTTCATCAAGATCTAAGGGTGGAGATTAACCCTCAAGATTGAACAAGAAGTTGGTGCACTATATAAAGGGTCACCTAGCTTCATTCTCATCAATTATTTGAGAGATTACAAGAGACGCATTGTGACATACAAGTGATCATTACACAAGAGAGAATTGTGTGAGAGTGCAAAGATATAAAACACAAGAGGGACTCATTGTAGAGAGGCTGGTTGTAAAGAGAGAAGTAGTATAGATTGTGGGTAGAGTGCTTTTGTAATAGTTCTATCACTTTCTTTCTTCTCTTCTTGGTTTTCAAGAACTTGGGTTTCTTGGAGAGTGTTGTTGTATTTTGTAAAGAACTCCATTGATAAGATAGTGCAGAGAGCTTAGAGGAGCTCACAGGGACGTAGGCACATTGCCGAACCTCGATAACAAATTGCTCGTGTTATTTTCTTTCTTGCTTTCGTTTGCTGTTTCATTTCATTACAAGTCATTCTGGAGTTAGGTGTTTGGGAATCATCACCTGGGCATTCTTGTGAGGTGATTTCCAATAAGGAAAGAGGAAACCAGAGAGAGTTCTATTGTAGAGTCATCAATTCTTCTGTAGAATCCCCTCTAGCCTCCAGCCTCCTGACCTAAAACTAAAACTAAAAGGTAAGCTACTCTCTCTGTGTTTTACAGGCCTATTTATAAGGCTTTGGAACATCTAGAAACCCTAAAACTTGAAAAACAAAACCCTTTAACTATTTCCAAAATAGGAATTACTGTTTTACTGTTTACTGTCGTATGTTTGCGCTCGATCTCATATTGGGGCGCTCGAGCGTAGGTTCGCTCGATCCTGGCATGGGCACTTGAGCGGTGTTGCACTTGATCGCAGTGCTTGGTGTGCTCGATCTCATTAGGCAGACACTAGCTTTTCCAGCTTTTGTTCTTTGAGTTCCAAAATGCTTCCTTTCTTCCAAAAAGCTATAAAAACACAGAAAACACAAAACAAGAGTAAAATAGAATAAAATACGTAAAGAAAGGGCTTAACAAATGTAAATTAAGAGGCTTAAATATGAATATTTAAGCACTTATCACACCCCTAAACTTAAGCAATACGAGACTAAAAACTAAATAAAAAACAATAACAAAAATAAATCCACTATTCATGATATCCAAAAATTTGGGTTGCACACAAAACCATGATATTTATTCATGAGCAAGTTTAAAATATAAAACATCTTCGCAATGAATATGAGTTTTAAAATCTAATCACTTACACAAGATTGGGCAATAATCATAAGTCTAACTTAGTGTGTGGTGAATTAGCACATAAAAGATGAAGCTTCCAAATAACTCCAATGTGTAGTGTTTCGGTGTCTTAACATTCATCGAATTTCCTATTAGAATGAACAAAAATGGCATAGTTTTATTTCTTTCTTTTTTCTTTTATTATGAGATTTTTGCCATGTTGAGTTCCCTTAAGCTTTCTAATTGACCCATGTAGCGAGTGTTTAGCCAATGACTCCCAAACCAGATGGTTTTAGGACATTAAGTGTAAAGACACCCCTAAAGACTTACTAACTCGAGTCAAAAAGGCTATGAAACTAACTGGTCTTAATGCTACCAAGAAAAATTCCCACCTTTTAACGTGAACACTCACTGCTTACTGAGGTAAAAGGTCCAGTTACTCAGTGAAAACTTTATTTAATGATCATTATAAGCACAATTCCCACCTTTTGACATGAACACTCACTGCTTACTGAGGCAAGAGGTCCAATTACTTAGTGGAAAGTTTATTTAATGATCATTAGGAGCATTTTATTTTCTCTTTTTGTGCAATAAAATTTTTTCTAATTTTTTATGCCAAAATGTTCTTCAATAAGTCATCCGATTACAGTTAAGTCATGGAAACATACATATTAAAATTACGTGTCATACTCCACACAATCATGTGCTAATGTGCTTGTGTCAGATTAGATCAAACTTGTGAATTCTTAAATGCCTTAAAGTAAGTATTTAAACTTTTTAAAACTTTATTATTAGACCATGTGTTCTAGATTTTAAGCTTACTGATGAAGTGTTATCATAATATTTGATTAAATCAACCAAAATTTTCAAAGCAATATGAACATGCATTTATCTTTTCAATAATAAAAAAAATGGGACAAGGTGTGTGAATGTATCTCCCATAAGCCCAAACTTAAATTACACATTGTCCCCAACGTGTGAATAACATGGATAGAGCTGACTTGGGAGATGGAGAACTAGCTAGGCTAGCATGGCTCATAGTACACTCCCAAACTTGAATTGATGCACACATTGTCCCTGAAAAAGAAAAACTAAAGTAATACGGGAAAACAAAAGAAACTAAAAATAGACAGTAAAAATAAATATGAAAAACAATAAAAAAAATTAAAGGATAAGCTGTGGGGTGCCTCCCATGAGCACTAAGTTTAACGTCTTCAGCCAGACGCTCTTATTCTCTCCCAGAAAAGCATAAGTTGAATACACCCGCAACTGCTTCAATGCCAAATTTGGTGCTTGGATGGTTTGGAGAGGCCTCAATGATGTTATCAGTAATATCTGCAGATTCTGGCTCAACATTCAATCTTGTTAACCTATGGGTGAGGGTGGACTCCAATGGAGCAATGTGATGGACCTGAAAAACTTCATCAACAACACCTTGCATCATATATACATTAGAACATTCCATATTATCTTAGGCGAATTTTAATGTATCAAATATGTTAAATTCAACCTTTTCACCAGTTACCTTCATACTTACAATACCCTTTTTCACACAAATTTTTGAATCAGCAGTTATTATAAAGAGTCTTCCTAAGTTGATAGGTAAAGGCAATCGCATAGGAAATTCTTAATACAATAAAATCAGCAGGTAAAATAAATGGGTATACCTTTACCAAGACATCCTCAATAATACCTCTTAGTCTTTTTATGCTTCTGTCTGCCAGTTGCAAGGTGATGGAAGTTGGTTGAAGCTCCCCCAAACCTAGTGTCTCGAATACCGTGTATGGCAGTAAATTGACACTCGCCCCTTAATCCAATAATGCGTGCTCAAAAATCTGGTTACCTATCCTACAAGGAATGGTAAAACTACCTGAATCTTTCAGTTTTGGTGGTAGTTTTCTTAATAGCACAACACTTATCTCTTCCGTTAAAGCTACTGTCTCATTGTTGGGATTTGTCTAAGAACTAAAAGAAGTAAAAATCATCTTCAGATACAGGTCTGAGTCGTAGCCTAGGAAGTGTGCGCCTCAGCGCCCAGCAAGTGGAGTCTTCTGCCCAGGTGTGCACCGCAGCACAAGGAGGATGCACTGTGGAGCCCAGAGAGTGGAGGTGATGTGCCCTGGTTTGAGCCATGGCCTGCCCTGTTCTTAGCCGTGGCGCTAGGCACACCTGATCCTTCTTGATCAGCACTTTGGATTGGTGCGTGGGACTTTGTTAAAACGTACAAGATCACTTAGACTTGTTGAAGGGCTATGATTGATTGGTCCTCAAGATCTAAAGGTTGAGATTGACTTCAAGATTGGTTCAAGAAGTTGGTGCACTATATAAAGGGTCATCTAGCTTCAATCATAAGGGTAAGAAAGATAACATCATCTCAACACAAGAGAGAGATCAAGTGCAGAGAGTGTGTGAAATAGAACACATGGTGTGTGAGAGTGCAAAGACACAAAACACAAAGGAGAGACTCGTTCAAAATAGGCTTGTTTTTTAGAGAGAGAGTAGTATAGATTGGGGATTCAAGGGCTTTGTAAGTGGAATTTTCTTGGGGAAAATTCCAGGGAAACATTTAGTCCTTATCACTTTCTTTTCTCTTCTTTCGTTCTTCAAGAACAAGAGGATTCTTGAAGAGGTGTTGCTGTAATTGTAAGAACTCCATTTATTTAGTGCAGAGAGCTCGGAGGAGCTCACGGGGACGTAGGCACGTTGCTAAACCTCGACAACAATTGCTTATGTTTTTTATTTGATTGGTTTGAATCCTGTTTTGTTTCTATTTTATTACAAGTCATTCTAGACTTGGGTGTTTGGAAAGATCACAACCTGTGATCATTCTTTAGGTGATTTTCCAATAGTGGTATCAGAGCTAGAAGAGATACCACCAACAGTGGTATTAGAGCTTTGGACAGCTGGTATCGGAGTAAGAACAGGGGGTTATCGGAGCAAGACTCCAAGAATCAAAGGTCAACTTCTTGGGTGATTCAAGAATGGAGTAGAGATTAATATCTAATCGTGTTCTTGAGGTGATTCAAGAATAAAGTAGAGATCAATATCTTATCGTGTTCTTGAGGTGATTCAAGAACGGAGTAGAGATCAATATCTGATCGTATTCTTGAGGTGATTCAAGAACAGAGTAGAGATCAAAATCTGATCATGTTCTTGAGGGTGATTCAAGAACGGTATTGAGATCAGTCTTTAATCATGTTCTTGATATTTAGAAGAAGTTGGAAAGCAATTGTGGGTGCTGCGTAAATCTGAGATTTTCTTAGCGAGATGGATTCAAATTTCATTGTTGAGAAGTTTGATGGAAAGGGAGACTTTGCCCTTTAGAAGCAAAAAATCAAAGTGGTTCTGATGTAACAAAATGTGGACTTAGCTATTGGAGAAGATGGCTCTTTTCCAGCAAGTATCATGGAGGTCCAGCAGAATGAGATGAAGAAGATGGCATACAGCACCATCTTTCTGTATATATTGGATAGTGTGACCAGGGAGTGTGGAGACTCAGAAGATCCAGCTATCATTTGGAAGAAATTAGATGAGTTATTTCTAACCAAAACTCTCCCTAATAAGATATATCTTCTGAAACAAATTTTTGCTTTTAGAATGGATCCTAATAAAGAGTTACAAGATAATCTTGATGTGTTTAATAAACTAGTTCAAGATTTGGCTAGTTGTAGTATAACATTCCCAGATGAACAATTGGTTGTTATGTTATTGAATTTTCTTCCTAACTATTTTGAGAGTTTGATTAATGCTATTGAATATAGAAGAGATACACTAACCAAGGAAATTGTGATCAATGCTATATGGGCTCATTATTTCAAAGCCAAGATGAGGCAAGCATCAAGTGGGGAAGAGCTGTTCGTTAGAGGAAGGCCAACAACTCGGTATGGCAGCAACATCCATAGCTAGTACCAGGACAAACCAAATAGTAGAGGAGAAAGCCATGGGAGAGTGCACTCTAAACCGAGATTTGGAGGAAAGAGATGCTACTACTGCCATAAGGAGGGTCATTTCAAGAAAGATTGCAGGAAGATGATAAGGAATGAGGGAGAAAGCTATACCAAGAATGGAAAGGCTTTGATTGCCAAGAGAGAATAGGAAGATGATGATGTTCTTGTTGTGTGCTCAAATGAGAGCAAGGGGCAAGAAAGTGGCGAGAGATGGATCTTGGATTCTGGGTGTCCTCACCGAGATTGGTTCAAGAATTTCAAGGAAACCGATGGGGGAAAGTTTTTCCTAGGGAATGATACTTCTTGCCAAGTGAGGGGCACAAGAGTCATCCAGTTGAGGATGTTTGATGGAATGACTAGGCTACTGCGGAATGTGAGGTATCTTCCGGATTTGAGAAGAAATTTGATCTCATTGGGACAGTTAGATTCCATGGGGTACACATACAAAGCAGAAGGAGGAAAGATCAAGGTAACCAAGGGATCTTTGATAGTGATCAAATCAACAATGAAGGATGGTCTCTATGAGATGATCGGAGACACGGAGATTAAGGGTCAAACAGCAAGTTTGATGGCTAAGATGGATAAGGCAGCCCTTTGGCACAATCACTTGGGACACATGAGTGAAAATGGCCTGAAAGTTCTCAGCAAGAATGGTCTACTTAATGGTGACAAAATAGAGGAACTTGATTTATGCGAATGTTGTGTTCTTGGGAAACAACATTGGGTCACTTCAACACCGAAGTGCACAAGTCTAAGAGCATTCTTGACTATATTCATGCGGATCTTTGGGGGCCAGCAAGAACACCAACATAGGGAGGTAATCTTTACTTTTGTCTTTAATTGATGATTATTCTAGAAAAGTTTAGGTTTATTTGCTTAAAAATAAATCAGATGCTTTGAATAAATTAGTGGTGTGGAAAAAGCTAGAAAAACTTAAATGGGCAGGGTAGTTATGGTGTTAAGAACCGATAATGGCTTAGAATTTTTTAACAAGTAACTTGATCAATTCTGTATGTTAAATGGGATTCTAAGACATAGAACGGTTGTGAAAATCCTTCAACAAAATGGAGTTGCTGAGAGGATGAATAAGACCCGTATGAAAATGTTAGGTGCATGATTATAGGATCCAGATTACCTAAATGTTTTTGGGGGAAACAGTGTCTACTACTGCGTATTTGGTTAATAGATCGCTCTCTAGAGCTTTAGAGCTCAAGACTCCCGAGAAGATGTGGAGTGGAAAACTCCCTGAGTTGAACAACCTTATAACTTTTGGGTGTGCTACGTTTGCACATCAAAAGGATGAAAATCTTAGCCCAAGGTCTAGAAAACATGTGTTTCTAGGATATGGGGAAGGGGCTAAGGGGTATAGGTTGTGGTCCTTAGAGCCAAAAGGATTTAAACTCATAATAAGCAGGGATGTCATTGTTAATGAGCATTTATTTCCCTATTTGGAGAAAACTAACCTTGCGAGCATAGTATCAAGGAAAGTTCCGTTCAGGTAGAGCAAGGAAGGCAAGAGGGTTCGAACCAGGTACAGCCCATTGATGAATGCCAAGCTCAAGACACTCGAGAGGAGGCTGAACTAGAAGGGGATGATGCAGCAAGTCAGAATGACTATCAGCTCACAAGGGACCGGGAAAGAAGGCTGGTCAGACCACCTTTGAGATATGGTTTTGCGGCTGCGAATGCAGCAGCTCATTAGACAGAATGAGGGATAAGTGAACCAAAGACTTATATTGATGCTATGGGATGTAAGGATTCGTCAAGATGGAAGCTAGCTATGGAGGAAGAAATGCATTCTTTGAGAAAGAACAACTCTTGGGAATTGGTGCACATTCTAGGAAAACAGAGAGTTGTGGATTGTAAGTGGACTTACAAGATCAAAGAAAGGAACCCTCCAGAAGATAAAGTCCAGAATAAGGCTAGCCTGGTGGCGAAGGGGTTCACGCAAAGAAAGGCATAGATTTCACAGAAACTTTCTCACCTGGACACAAGGTGGAGGAAATGGTGAGTATCCTCATCTATGTCGATGATATGCTGTTGGTTGATAACAGCAGGGAGAGGATAGAAAGGTTGACATCTCAACTCAGTGAGGAGGTCAAGAAGAAGGATCTTGGCCTTTCACAAAAGATCCTTGGGATGAGAAGAATTTGGGAAAGGGAGAGAAACAGGTTGAAGGTTTCTCAGTCTTCCTACATAGAAAAGGTGCTGTCTAAGTTTTCTATGGAAGATGGTAAACCAGTGAAGATTCCCCTTGCTGGTCATTTCAAGTTCTCTAGCGAACAATGTCTTAGAATGGATGAGGAGAAGAAAGATATGGAAAAGGTCCCTTACTCTAGTGCGGTTGGATCAGTCATGTTCATGATGGTAAGCACTAGACCCTAAATTTCTCAGGCAATTAGAGTTCTCAGCAGATTTGTGAGTAATCCAAGAAAAGAGCTTTAGCTTGGGATGAAGTGGTTGTTGAGGTATTTGAAGGCTTAGTTGCAGTCGGTGGTAGCACTCTCAACAACCGAGGCTGAGTACATAGCGGCAACGGAAGCCATAAAGGAGGCTATGTGGTGCAAAGGGTTGTTGGAAGAGTGGAAGGTCCTAAAAGAGCAGGTGGTGGTGTCTTCGGATAGCCAAAGTTCATGATACTTGCGTAGGAACTCGGTGTTCCATGAGAGGACTAAGCATATGGATGTTCGGTATCATTTTATTCAGGAAAATGTTACGGAATGATGCATTCATGTGGACAAAGTCGCGATGGAAGAAAATCCTGCAGATTTAGGTACTAAAGTTCTACCTCTAAGTAAGTTCAACCATTGCCTTGGACTTATTAGGATTGGAGTTGGTTGATATGGTGACTCAAGTTCAGTTTGGATCCTGAGTTCTCTGCACTATGGGTTCAGTTTTAGTTGTTTAGAGAAAGGTAGAGATTTGTTGGGATTTTTCTAAGAACTAAAGGGAGTAAAAATCAGCTTTAGATACAGGTTTGAGCTGCGGCCCAGGAAGTGTGCACTTTAGCGCACAACAAGTGGAGTCTTCTGCCCAGGTGTGCGCCATAGCACAAGGAGGGTGCACCGCAGCACCCAAAAAGTGGAGGTGGTGTGCCCTGGTTTGAGCCGCGGCCTGTCCTGTTCTTAGCTGCGGCGCCAGGCACACCTGATGCTTCCTAATCAACACTTTGGATTGGTGCATGAGACTTAGTTAAAACGCATAGGATCACTTAGACTTTTTGAAGGGCTATGATTGATTGGTCCTCAAGATCTAAAGGTTGAGATTGACTTCAAGATTGGTTTAAGAAGTTGGTGTACTATATAAAGGGTCATCTAGCTTCAATCACAAGGGTGAGAAAGATAACATTATCTCAACACAAGAGAGAGATCAAGTGCAGAGTGTGTGTGAAATAGAACACATGGTGTGTGAGAGTGCAAAGACATAAAACACACAGGAGAGACTCATTCAAAAGAGGCTGGTTATTTAGAGAGAATAGTATAGATTGGGGATTCAAGGGCTTTGTAAGTGGAATTTTCTTGGGGAAAATTCTAGGGAAACACTTAATCCTTATCACTTTCTTTTTCTCTTCTTTCATTCTTTAAGAACGAGAGGATTCTTGAAGAGGTGTTGCTGTAATTGTAAGAACTCCATTGATTTAGTGCAGAGAGCTCGGAGGAGCTCACTAGAACGTAGGCACATTGCCGAACCTCGACAACAATTGTTTGTGTTCTTTCTTTGATTAGTTTGAATCCTGTTTTGTTTCGGTTTTATTACAAGTCATTCTAGACTTGGGTGTTTGGAAAGATCACAACCTGAAACTTCCTCTTATGAGTTCAACAATCTTTCAAAAATTAGTATAAGCAGGTATTTGTTGAATTGCATCTAATAAGGGAATATTTATTTCTACTTTCTGTAAAGTTTCACAAATATCAAGCAATTTACTTTTTTTCTTAGGCTTTACTAACCTTTGAGGGAAAGGTGGTGTATTCAACTTCTCCATTTCACTTACCTTTGATGTGGACGCTCTATCTGGAGATGTTTGTGTAGGCTCATCGGCTCCTATGATCTTACCATTTCTGAGAGTTGTCACGGCATTCAGTTGCTGATGTCCTCTTGGATTAGGTATTGTTTGGGCTGAAAGTTCACCATGCTTCCTTTCACTCAGCTCTTTAGCAATTTGCCCCACTTGTACTTTTAGTCTTTGAATGGCTTGCTCATGCTTTGCATTGATTTGTCTTTGCTCAGTCCGGAATTATCTTTCCTCTGCCATGAACTATTCTTGTGAAGTCATCAGTTGTTGTTGTTGAGTTGCCAATTGCATTACGAGACTCTCTATGCCACTTTTCTTTGATTCAGGAACTGGTTGGGCTGCTTGTTAGGTGTTCTTTTGCTGCCCTTGAAGATTCAGGGCATTCTGATCATTGTTCCATGCGAAGTTGGGGTGGTTCCGCCATCCAGGATTGTAGGTATTTGCATGTGGATCGTTCTTAGGAAGATAGTTGTTTGGTCCCACATATTTCGCTTGCTCTTGATCTGCAGATGAATACAAAGGGCAAGTGTCAGTAGTGTGATCAAAACAAGAACATATAGCACATACCTAGAGTTGTGTAGCTTGTGGTCGCGGTGAGATGTTCTGAGCAGTCATATCTTTTACAATCATATCTAGCTTCCTCTCTATAGTAGCCATCTGATTTGACAATCCACCATTTAAGGTCACTTCATACATGCCCTTGCTCTTAACTCCTTGTCTCCCCCTGGATGAGAATTACTGGGTGTGCTCACTTACGGTCTCTAAAGCTCCATGGCTTCTTCACTGCTCTTTTCCATCAGCACACCTCCACAACCTGAATCTACAATACCTTGATTCATGTCACTCAGACCTTTATAAAAGGCTTGTACCAGTTCATCTTGAGGTAGATTATGATGTGGGCATTTGAGTAGTAGCTCGTTGAAGTGTCCCCATACCTCAAAGAATAGGTCTTCATCCTTCTGTTGGAAAGATTGAATCTCTTTCCTCATTTGCCTCGTCTTTTGAGCTGGGAAAAAATTTCTTAGGAACTTGCTCGCCAACTCTTCCCAAGTGTGGATAGAAACTACAGGCAATGAATTGTACCACAATTTAGCATTATTTTTTAATGAAAAAGGGAAAAGAATAAACCTGATAACCTGATTCCCTCTTGGTCTAGGCTGGAACTTGCAAAGATCAAAGAATTCCCGAAGGTGCAAGTGTGGATCTTCAGCAGGTGTACCCCTAAAGTGAGTTAATGCACTGAGTATCTACGAAGATATGTAATAATTGTCTTCCGCCTCTGGTTGATAAGCGATGCATGATGGCTGGTCGAGGTTCCGTGGGATGAAAGATTGCTTCATTGGTCTTTGCTCAGGTGGTTGTTGGTTTTCTAGCTGTTCCGCCATTGGTGCTTCTCCCTCGAATTCTTCTTCTACCTCCTCAACATTGTCTCTAAGCCTTTGTCTAATGGTCCGCTCGAGCTCTATATCAAGGGGAAAGAAGGTGGGATTCCTACATCGAAGCCCTTGCATGAATCAGCAAAACCACTTCAGTGCAACAGTTTCATTACTGCTGCATGGTAGTCTCTGGACCTTTTGCGCTCGAGCGCACCAAGAACAGCGCTCGATCGTAATGTGAAATGCGCACTGCGCTCAATCGCACCTCAGCCTACACTTGATCGCAAGGCCAAAATTTGCTCTGCTGCAGACCTGAAACAGAAAAACAAAAAAACAAAAAGAAAAAGAAGAATTATGTATTTGATGAAACAAAAATAAAATAGAACAAAAAAAGAGAAATTTAGAATTTTCATAGATTTTTTATAAAAACATAACAGAATAAAATAAAACTAATGAAAATAATTCCAAAAAGAAATTTAGTGCAATCCCCGACAACACCGCCAAAAACTTGTTTTACGAAAACCCACCTAAATTAATAGGAAAATAATCGAACTTGTTTTACCTGCAAGTGCACAAGGTCAACAGTAACATAGTGTGTAAATGCGAGATCATCTCCACAGGGATTGGTGAATTTCGTTTTAGAATTAACTTCGTAATATAAAAAGATAGAAATAAGTGTTGAGTTTGAATTAATAATGATAAAAGCGTAGGGATTTGATATCCACCACCAATCATGCTACCACAATAAAACAGTATGTCAATGCTTTAATCATGCCATGTATACCTAATGTTTGTCAACCTTAGGGCTTGGTCCGCTCCTTAAGCTATTGATTTCCCTAAGCAACGAGTTAGGCATGGTGTATACTCTAACTCTTTTTTTTCTTAAGGGATTCAGCATGGTGTATACTGAGTTGTTCCTTAAGAGAGCATAGGATCTGTGAAAATCGACAACCACACAAGACCTAAGGCATGGTGTATACTCCTGATTTCCCATGTTGATTAACCCAATAACCCGATGTGGATATCTTTTGTTACTATTGTTAAACCCAGGACTCGGTTATCCAAATTGATTTAACTGACTAATCCATACCACATGCATACATTGATTAGACAAACACATATGAGGGATTTAAATAAAAATAAGCATTAATCAAGCGAAGTATCACAACACAAATATCGCAAAGGTGCCAATACTGAATTATTGAGCAAATATAATTAGGGCTTCAATCAAGCCCTTACTAAATGTTTAGTTACACATAATCAAATAAAGGATAAAGGAAACCCAAGAGTGCTCTATTGAAGAGTCGTCAATTCTTCTATAGAATCCCCTCTGGCCTTCGGCCTCAGGCCTCCCGACCTAAAGCTAAAACTAAAAGGTAAACTACTCTCTCTGTGTTTTACAGGCCTATTTATAAGGCTTTGGAACATCTAGAAACCCTAAAACTCGGAAAAACAAAACCCTTTAATTATTTCTAAAATAGGAACTACCATTTTACTGTTTATTGTCGTATGTGTGCGCTCGATCTCATATTGGGGTGCTTGAGCGCAGGTGCGCTCAATCCTAGCATGGGCGCTTGAGCGCTGTTACGCTCTATCACAGTGCTTGGTGCGCTCGATCGCATAAGGCAGACACTAGAGCTTTTGTTCTTTGAGTTCCAAAATGCTTCATTTCTTCCAAAAACACAAAAAACACAAAAAGGAAGTAAAATAGAATAAAATATGTAAACAAAGGGCTTAACAAATGTAAATTAAGGGGCTTAAATATGAATATTTAAGCACTTATCATGAGGCTTCTAATTACTGGGATGATATCTTTCCTAGGATGAGTATGGATGTAGATTAACCCTTAACCTGGAGTATGATGATGGGAGATTTGTTCCCTATCTAGATTTGTACCTGAGTTGGTGAATACTGAGGAGAAGAAATGATAGAGATTTCTTGATGGTTTTAACTTTGACATATGTTCTAAACTCTCCTATTTGAGGCATACAAATTATACTGCATTGGTAGATATGTCGCTTCAATTAGAGAATGATATATTTGAGTCTAGACGATATTGGGTGTGGTTGGAGAGGAGTAGATCTGAGGGTACTAGACGAGGTAGCCTTAGAATGTAGGGACATCGCCCATCTCACAAGTGTCGTTCCTTACCTGTTATTCAAAGCCAACAGAGGCAGAATGGATCAGTGGCTTCTGTTGCTCAGAGTTCAGTTAGAGGAACCCCTAGGTTTTAGTAGAGGTGGGAGTGTGCTAGCAAGAGGAGGTAGTAATGTTGTACTTCAAAGGGAGAATAGAGTATGTTTCATATGTAATCAATTAGGACATTTTTCTAGGGATTATCCTACTTTGATCTATTTTGTTTGTGGAGAGGGTGGACATTGAGGTGTGGATTGTCCATTGAAGATTAAACCAGCTGAGGTAGTTACTATTAGGGGAGTTAGGAGAGGTCATTCAAGTAGAGGTAGAGGATCAAGGAGTGTTCGGGCAAAGTCGAGGAGCTATAGCTAAGAGAGGATGTTGTAGTCAGACACAACCTAGATAAAGCAGAGTATATGCACTTACCCAAATGGATGCTCAAGCTACACCTAATGTCTTAATGGATACAATATCAATTCTTGATAAACCTACTAGAATATTAATTGATCCAGGAGCAACACACTCTTTTGCATCTATTTATTTTATGAAATTTGTAGATGCACTTATTAGTGCTTTATTTCAATATAACTGTTGAGGTTCCTACTGGAGATAGAGTTGTAATTAGAAAGATTTATCGAGGATGTGTCATTCAGATGCGAGATAGATAATTTGAAGTAGATTTATTACATTTAAATATGGTATAATTTGATCTGATACTAGGAATGAATTGGTTGTCAGCGTATCATGTCTAGGTTTATTATTTTAGAAAGAATGTGATTTTTAGATTACCTAGGCAGGAATAGTTTAGTATTCAAGGAGAACATAAGATATTTTTCAATTGTCTTATTTTTTCCTTGACGGTTAGTAAGTGGTTAAGAAAGGGTTGTGAGAGGTACTTAGCTTATGTGGTGGATTCTAGTAAAGAAGGAAGGAAGCTAGATGAAATATCAATGGTGATAGATTATTCAGAAGTATTTCCTGAAGATTTGGCTAGTTTACCACTTAGTAGGGAGATTGAGTTATCCATTGATCTAATTCCAAGTTCTACACCTATTTCCGTAGCACCTTATAAAATGGCACCAGTTGAGTTGAAGGAGCTAAATGTACAAGTCAAGAATTGTTAGATAAATAATTCATTCGCCCTAATGTGTCACCATGGGGAGCCCTAGTATTATTTTTAAAAAAAGAAAGATGGTACAATGAGATTGTGTATAGATTACAGACAATTAAATAGGATATCAATTAAAAACAAATACCTTTTAGCTAGAATAGATGATATGTTTGAACAATTACAGGGAGCTAAGGTATTTTCTAAGATTGATTTGAGATCAAGTTATCATCAATTAAGGATTAGAGAATAAAACATGCCTAAAACTACTTTTAGGATACATTATGGTTACCATGAATTTTCAGTGATGCCATTTGGGTTAACTAATGCTCCCATTATATTTATAGATATCATGAATATAATTTTTAAACCCTTTCTAGATAGATTCATGGTAGCATTTATTGATGATATCCTAGTGTATTCTAAGAGTGAAGAAGAATATGTGAAACACTTAGAAATGGTATTAGAATATAATGAGAAAAGCACATGATGCGATATACTCAATGCACCTGGGAAATAATAAAATGTATAGGGGATTGAAACAAAACTATTGTGGTCAAGATTGAAGAGGGATGTAGCAAATTATATTTCTAGATATTTAGTTTGTCAACAAGTGAAATTAGAAAATAAACATCCGGTAGGTTTACTACAACATCTTCCTATGCCTGAATGGCCATGGGAGAAAGTCAGTATGGATTTTGTTACTGATTTCCCTGTACTCAGAGAGGTCATGATGTTGTGTAGGTAATTATAGATAAACTGTCTAAATCTTCTCATTTTCATCCTATTAGAACTACTTTGAATCCAAAAAGGTTGGTTGAACTGTATGTATCAGAGATTGTAAAACTTCATAGAGTACCATTGAGCATTGTGTCAGATTGAGATTCTAGATTTACTTCTCGATTTTGGAAAGGCTTTCAGCAAGCCATGGGTACTCAGTTACAATTTAGTACTACTTTTCATCCTTAAAAAAATGGGCAAACTAAGAGAATTATTCGAATACTAGATGACATGTTGAGGGCAAGTATAATGAGTTTATTAGGAAGTTGGGATGCTTACATACCCTTGATAGAATTTGCACATAATAATCAGTTTCAAGCTAGTATTGGAAGGGCACCAATTGAGGCTTTGTATAGTAGGAGATATAGAACTCCTATATGTCAGGAAGAAGTGCAGGAAAGCAAGATATTTGGTCTAAAAATAATATAATTAACAATGGAAAGGATAAAATTGATAAAGTAAAACCTTAAAGCAACACATAATGAGAAGAAAAGTTATGCAGAAACTAGAAGGAGACCTCTTGAATTCCAAATTAGTGATTGGGTTCATTTAAAAATATCTCTATGGAAAGGAGTATTGAGATTTAGGTAGAAAGGAAAGTTCAGTCCCAGGTATATTAGATCATATGAAATCGTTGAAAGAGTTGGATCATTGGCTTAAAGACTAGAGTTACCTCTATAATTAAAACAATTGCATAATGTTTTTCATATTTCCATTTTACCAAAATATTTACCGGATGAATGCCATAAAATTCCATATCAATATGTAGACATTCAGGAAGACTTTTCTTTTATACAAGTTCCAATCAAAGTTTTAGATACAAACGAACAGGTCTTACGCAATAAGGTCATTCCATTAGCTCAAGTGTTGTGGCAGAATCGAGGTGTTGAGGAAATCATGTGCGAACGTGAAGCGAGCATGAGAAAACAATGTCCCCAACTTTTTCATTATATAGGTAAGAAAATTTCGAGGACAAAATTTTTATATGATGGGTAGAATTGTAAGGTTCGTACCCTTAATGTAAGGGTAAATTAGTAAATTACAAAGTTAGATATATTTATCATGCATACATCTTATTTGAAAATTTGAGTTTGAAACAGTTTTGAAGAAAGAATTTGAAAACATTAAAGAAAAAGTGTTAGAAAATATAAAAGGAAGGAATCATAAATTTTAAAATGCAAAAAAAAAAAAAAAAATGGAGTACCAATCGACTAGTAAGAGTGGTGGTCGACCGGTGGTTTGTTATTTGGCAGTCGGCTGGTTAGGTAACCAATCGACCAGGCAGTCAGTTGGTAATGTTTTGGGTGTTCAATTAGTAAAACTCGAATCTGATTTAGTAACCAACCAGTCGGTTGGGTGGTCGACTGGTCAGTCATAATTTTTTTCATAAAAGGATTTCAAACGTTCAAAATCTTATTTCTAAACATTTGAACTTAGTTTACTCTCTCTACAACTTATTCTCTCTATAGGAAATTTCTCAAACACTAAGGAATTTCACAATTATAACGGATTCAAGAACAAATTTCAAGAATTTGAGAAAAAAAGCTTTGGAAAAGTAATTTCCTTAATTTTATTCTTCTATAGAAAGGTTGATGCTTCTCCAATCTATCCATATTTCTCATTTCCTTTTAGTTCACTGGAAAATCAGTTGGATTAGGTAGAATTGGCCTGGGAATTGCCAAGAGAGTTGAAGCACATAGCTTCCCTGTTAGCTACTCTTCTAGAAATACAAATGCAATGTAAAATACAGATATTTTCCAAGTGTTGTTGAGTTGTCCTTCAATTGTCATATCCTGTTTGTTTGTTGACAATTAACAGAGAGCAGGCACATAATCAATCACGAAGTCATGAATGCTTTGGGACCAATGGGTTTTCTCATCAACGTTTAAGGATAGTCACATTGATGAACCTGAGCCAGTTTCTGCACTAACTGAACACAAGTTAGTTAGCGCTAGCCTTGATGTGTTTGAACATGAACCCGAGGTACCTCAAGAACTGTTTCAGCTTGAAAAATTGTTGGTGTTTGTCTAAGGTTTAAATAAGGAAAAATCACCAGTGTGCGCCGTAGCTTGGCTCTTCCAAGGTGCGGCACCCAGCAAGGGAGAAGACTTGGAGGAGGTGTGCGCCGCGGCTCAGCCTCCCCCAAGCTGCGGTGCCTAGAATGGATGTAACATTGTGAAGTTTCAGCACACTCCAGGCCGCGACATGCCCTGTTCTAGGCCGCAGCCTAAAGACACACTGATGCCTTTTGGTTCAGCTTTTTGTTAAGTGTGTGAGGTATGTTCAAAACGCACAGGATCACTTAGAATTGATTGAGGGCTAATGTTGATTGGTCCTCAAGATCTAAGGGTGGATATTGATCCTCAAGATAGGTCAAGAAGATGGTGCACTATTTAAAGGGTCACCTAGCTTCAAAGAGACATAACTTGTGATTGAAAGTGAGATCAATTGTAAGAGTGCAAAGATACAAAACAAGGGAGACTCATTGTAAAGGCTGGTTGTTTAGAAAGAGAGAGTAGAACAAAAAGGGGATTCAAGGGCTTGTAAGGGAAATTTTCTTTGGAAAATTCCAGGGTTAGTTCTTATCACTTTCTTTTATTTCTTCTTCTTTGGTTCTTTAAGAACTTGAGTTTCTTGGAGAGGGTTGTTATATTTGTAAAGAACCATTGATTTAGTGCAGAGAGTTCAGAGGAACTCATGGGGATATAGGCTATTACCGAACCTCGATAACAATTGTCGTGTCCTTTCCTTTCTTTGATTTCTGTTTCTGTTTTTGATTCATCTTTACAAGTCATTCTAGACTTGGGTGTTTGGAAGATCACTACCTGGGCATCTTGAGGTGGTTTCCCAACAGTGGTATCAGAGCTAGAGGAGATACCACAACAGTGGTATCAGAGCTTTGGACAGTGGTATCAAAGCCGGAGGAGCTTTGGACAGCGGATATCAGAGCTGGAACAGAAGGTGATGGAGTCAAGACTCCAAGAATCAAAGATCGACTTCTTGGGTGATTCAGGAATGGAGTAAAGATCAATATCAGATCATGTTCTTGAGGGTGATTCAAGAACGGTATTGAGATCAATCTTCGATTGTGTTCTTGAGGTTTAGAAGAAGTTGGAAAGCAATTGTGGGTGCTGCATAAATCTGGGATTTTCTCCGCAAGATGGCTTCAAATTTCATTGTTGAGAAGTTTGATGGAAAATGAGACTTTGTCCTTTGGAAGCAGAAGATCAAGGTTGTTCTTATACAACAGAAGGTGGACTTGGCTATTGGAGAAGATGATGTTTTTCCAGAAAGTATCACGGAGGACCAGTGGATTAAGATAAAGAAGATAGCATACAACACCATTTTCTTGCACATGTTGGATAGTGTCACAAGGGAGTGCGGAGACTTAGAAGATCCTGCTGTCATATGGAAGAAACTAGATGAGTTGTTTCTTATCAAAACTCTCCCTAATAAAATTTATCTTCTTAAAGAAATCTTTACTTTTAAAATGGATCCTAATAAAGAGTTGCAAGATAATCTTGATGTGTTTAACAAACTAGTTCAAGATTTGGCTAGTTGTAGTATAAAGTTCCTGAATGAACAATTGGCTATTATTTTGTTAAATTCTCTTTTTGATTGTTTTGAAAGTTTAATTAATGCAATTGAATATGGAAGAGATACATTAACCAAGGAAATCGTGATTAATGCTATAAGGGCTCATGATTTCAAAGCCAAGATGAGAGAAGCATCAAGTGGAGAAGAGTTGCTCTTTAGAGGAAGGCTGGCAACTCGGAATAGTAGTAGCATTCATTGCAACTACCGGGAGAAATTAAGAGGTAGAGGGCAGAGCCATGGGAGATCGCATTCCAAATCAAAGTTTGGAAGGAAGCGATGCTTCTACTGCAATAAGGAAGGTCACTTAAAGAAAAATTGCAAGAAGAAGATGTGGTATGAGAGAGGAGGAAGCCATACCAAGAATTGAGAGGCTTCGGTTGCCAAGGGAGAACAACAAGATGATGTTCTTGTTGTATGCTCAAATGTGAGTAGGAGGCAAGGCAGCGAGAAATGGATCTTGGATACCGAGTGCACTTATCACATGTGCCCTTACAAGGATTGGTTCAAGAATTTCAAGGAAATCAATGATGGAAGGGTTTTCTTGGGGAATAACACTTCTTGCCAAGTAAGGGGGATAAGAGACATCTAGTTGAGGATGTTTGATGGAGTCACAAGGCTACTGCAGAATGTGAGGTATCTTCTGGATTTAAAGAGGAATTTGATCTCATTGGGGAAGCTGGATTCCATGGGGTATTCATACAAAGTAGAGGGAGGAAAGATCAAGGTGACCAAGGGATCTTTGATAGTGATCAAAGCAGCAATAAAAGATGGACTCTATGATATGATCGGAGAGGCAGAAATCAAGGATCAAGCAGCAAGCAGCAAGCTTGATGGCTGAGATGGATAAGGCAGCCCTTTGGCACACTCGCTTGGGACATATGAGTGAAAAAGGCCTGCAAGTTCTCAGCAAGAATGGTCTACTTGGTGGTGACAAAGTAGAGAAATTGGATTTCTGCGAGTGTTGCGTTCTTGGGAAGCAACACCGGGTCAGCTTCAACACTGGAGTGTACATGTTTAAGGGCATTCTTGACTACATTCATTCAGACCTTTGAGGACCAGCAAGAACACCAATACAAGGAGGTAACTTTTACTTTCTGTCTTTAAATGATGATTATTCAAGAAAGGTTTGGGTTTATTTGCTTAAAAATAAATCAGATGCGTTGAATAAATTTGAGGTGTAGAAAAAGTTGCTGGAGACTCAAACGGGTAGGGTAGTTAAGGCTTTACGAACCGATAATGGCTTAGAATTTTGCAATAAGGATTTTGATAAATTCTGTAAGTTAAATGGCATTCTAAGACATAGAACGGTTGTAAAAACACCTCAGCAAAATGGAGTTGCTGAGAGGATGAATAGAACCCTTATGGAAAAGGTTAGGTGCATGTTAATTAGGTCTAGTTTACCAAATTTTTTGGGGGAAGCTGTGTCTATTGCTGCATACTTGGTAAATAGATCACCCTCTAGAGCTTTAGAGCTCAAGACTCACATGGAGATGTGGAGTGGGAAACCCCCTGAGTTGAGCAACCTTAGGACTTTTGGGTGTGCTGCATTTGCACATCAAAAGGATGATAAACTTAACCCAAGGTTTAGAAAATATGTATTTCTAGGGTATGGTGATGGGGTTAAGGGGTATAGGTTGTGGTCTTTAGAACCAAAAGGAATGAAACTCATAATAAGTAGGGATGTTATTTTTAATGAATTGTTATTTCCCTATTTGGAGAAAACTAACCCAGCATGGGCTAGTGAGCAAACCAGTCCGAAATTTGTGGAGCATCGCATCAAGGAAAATTCAGTTAAGGTAAAGCAAGGAAGGCAAGAGAGTTCGGACCAAGTAGAGCCCATTAATGAAGGCCATGCTCAAGATACTTAAGTGGAGGCTGAACTAGAAGAGGTTGATGCAGCAAGTCAGAATGACTACTAGCTCACAAGGGACAGGGAAAGGAGGTGGTCAGACCACCTTTGAGATATGGGTTTGCGGATGCTAATGTAGCAGCTCCTTGGACAAAAGGAGAGGTTGAACCAGAAACCTACATGGATGCCATGGAATATAAGGAGTCACCAAAGTGGCATCTAACTATGGAGGAATAAATAGATTCTTTGAGGAATAACAACTCTCAGGAATTGGTGCCCAAACCAGAAAAACAGAGAGTTGTGGATTGTAGGTGAATCTACAAGATCAAAGAAGGAAACACTTCAGGGGATGAAGTCTGATATAAAACTAGGCTGCTCGAGAAGGGGTTCACACAAAAAGAACCATAGATTTCACCGAAATATTCTCACCGGTTGTGAAATACAAGACGATACGGATAGTATTGGCTATAGTGGTCTAATATGATTGGGAGATCGAGCAAATGGATGTGAAGACAGCGTTCTTACATGGGGAGCTTGACGAGACCATCTACATGAGGCAACCTGAAGGCTATGAGAAAGGAAGGCAGGGAGAGTTGGTGTGCAAATTGAAGAAATCTCTCTATGGCCTGAAGCAATCACCTCGACAATGGAATAAGAGGTTCGATTCCTTTGTAACCAGCCTGGGTTTCATAAGGAGCTACTATGATTCGTGCATGTATTACAAGGGGCACAACGTGGAGGAAGTGGTGATCATCCTCATCTATGTCGATGATATGCTATTGGTTGGGAACAGCAGGGAGAGGATAGAAGAATTGAAGTCTCAACTTGGTTCAGAGTTTGAGATGAAGGATCTTGTACATGCACAAAAGATCATTGGGATGAATATAATCCGGGAAAGGGAGAGAAACAGATTGAAGATTTCTCAGACTTCCTACATAGAGAAGATGATATCTAAGTTGCCTATAAAAGATAGCAAACCAGTGAAGGTTCTCCTTGCTGGTCATTTCAAGTTCTCCAACGATCAATGTCCGAGATCAGAGGCAGAGAAAAAGGAAATGGAAAAGATCCCTTACTCTAGTGCAGTTGGTTCAGTTATGTTCACCATGGTAAGCACTAGACTTGATATTGCTCATGCAATAAGTGTCCTCAGTAGGTTTATGAGTAATCCCGGAAAGGAGAATTGGCTTGGGATGAAGTGGTTGCTGAGGTACTTGAAGGGAAACTCAGAAGTAGGGCTGATTTATGAGAAGAGGGATAAGTCCATCTGTCTTGAGGGTTATGCGAATTCGGACTATGGAGCAGACCGGGATAAAAGAAGATCGATTACCTCCTACTTCTTCAACTTAAACGGATGTTGTATAAATTGGAAGGCTCAGTTGCAGCTGGTGGTAGCACTCTCAACAATCGAGGCTGAGTACATAGCGGCAACGGAAGCCATTAAGGAGGCTATGTGGTGCAAAGGGTTGTTGGAAGAGTTGAAGGTCCTGAAAGAGCAGCAAGTGGTGTACTCAGATAGTCAAAGTGCGTTGCACTTGTGTAAGAATCCGGTGTTCCATGAGAGGACAAAGCACATGGATGTTCGGTATCATTTCATTTGGGAAAATGTTACGGAATGATGCATTCATGTGGACAAGGTAGCCACGGAGGAAAATCCTACAGATTTAGGCACCAAGATTCTACCTCTAAGTTCAATCATTGCCTTGGACTACTTAGGATTTGAGTCGGTTGATATGATGACTCAAGATAAGTTTCGATCCTGAGTTCTCTGCACAATGGGTTCGGGTTTAAATGCTTAGACAAAGGTAGAGATTGTTGGTGTTTGTCCAAGGTTTAAACAAGGAAAAATCAACATCAAGTGCACACCAGTGTGCACCACGGCTTGGCTCTTCCAAGGTGCGGCGCCCAGAAAGGGAGAAGACCTGGAGGAGGTGTGCGCCGTGGCTCAGCCTCCCCCAGGCTGCGGCACCCAGAATGGATGCAACATGGTGAAGTTTCAGCACACTCCAGGCCGCGGCATGCCCTGTTCTAGGCCGCGGCCTGAAGGCGCCCTGATGCCTTTTGGTTCAGCCTTTTGTTAAGTGCGTGAGGCATGTTCAAAACGCACAGGATCACTTAGAATCGATTTAGGGCTAAGGTTGATTGGTCCTCAAGATCTAAGTGTGGATATTGATCCTCAATATGGGTCAAGAAGATGGTGTACTATATAAAGGGTCACCTAGCTTCAAAGAGACATAACTTGTGATTGAAAGTGAGATCAATTGTAAGAGTGCAAAGACACAAAACAAGAGAGAAGACTGGTTGTTTAGAAAGAGAGTATAGAATAGAAAGGGGATTCAATGGCTTGTAAGGGGAATTTTCTTGGGAAAATTTCAGGGTTAGTTCTTATCACTTTTTTTTACTTCTTCTTCTTTGGTTCTTCAAGAATTTGAGTTTCTTGGAGAGGGTTACTGTATTTGTAAAGAACCATTGATTTAGTGCAAAGAGTTTAGAGGAACTCACGGGGTCTATTGCCGAACCTCGATAACAATTGTTATGTCCTTTCCTTTCTTTGATTTCTGTTTCTGTTTCCGATTCATCTTTACAAATCATTCTAGACCTGGGTGTTTGGAAGATCACCACCTGGGCATTTTGAAGTGGTTTCCCAACAAAAATGTTGTACTCTTGCCTTATGTAGCCACTCACGCAGCGGAAGCACACAAGGCCATGGCTGACTTTGTGATCAGCAACTTCGGAGGCTCGCTTCTTGGGGAAACCACTGTTGAGTCCCTTGGTTTAATTGTTCCATAAATATTTCACTGCTGCCGCATTTTCTATAAAGATTATTGTTTCTAGCAGAACTATGTAAACATAAATTATTATTTTTTTTATTGTTAAAACCCGAGTACGTCTCAAACCTCTGAAAACGATTTGGGTAAAGAAATATCCTTACCTACATTGCAAAGAAGGTAAATTATTGTTTCTATAAATATCACATTCTCAGTTTATTTTTGATAAATTTTCATCTAGAATTTCTCTCTGGTATAATATTTTTTTTCACCGGCTGGCAGATGCGCTTTGCTCATTTATGTGGCCTCTTCTTTTTTCTTTGTTTTCAAGCTGCATGTGTCTATCTGCAAAGTTCTTATCCAAAAAAATGGAAGGATTCGTATGCCATGGTAATCCCAAATCTAAGTCATCTCCTCTTGTTAAATGGTCCATAGTTGTTCAATAAAAGTCAAAGGGAGGTCTATCTAATAGGGATATTTCCTGCCTTACTGAAGCCCTTCTTTTTGAACAGTTATCGAGAATTATAACTAATCCTGATAGTTTATGGGTTCAGGTCCTGAAATCAAAATATTTTAATAATTCTTGACTACTTAAATGTCCTCCACGCACTCTACAGCTTCATTCTTTTGGAAACTGATTTCTAAACGCATCCATACATTTTCACCTTCGCTTAAATGGTCTGTCGGCAATGATAAACTTATGGACCAAATAACTTATTTGAATGAAATTCCTAATCAAATTGAAACTCTTAGACAAGACTTTTCCAATATCCAATCCAAGATTTCTCAATCTCCTTGTGAGTTTTTGTTTCTTCGGGAGAATCAAATTGCTCATAATCTTAGTCGGTTCATGAAGCTGGATCTAATACCAGTGGATTAAAAATGGTGATTCTGATAAAAAGAAAACCCCACTTATATACTAAGGTTAAAAGGAAAAACCATTTGATTGTCTCTATTAATGATGATGAATTTTTTATCAGCTACATCACAGGGGATGGGGGATTCGAACCCTTTCGATTTGGCGCAGGGAGGTGTCAAACCTCTGTGCCAAAGCGGGTGACAAACCAATGACACAACATCTCTTATATCTGATCAGTTTATTGCTTTATATAACTCTCTTTTTTCAGCCCCCAACTCTGAGCCATTTCCTTTCTCTTCTTTGGATGTTGTTTCTAAACTTAACTGCATAGATGTTGCTGATCTTAACAAACCTATTACTGCTCAAGAAACTAAAAATGTTGTGTGGTCTATGAATACAGATAAGACTCCTAGGCGTGATGGATTGAATGAATCTTTTTTCCACCACTGTTGGCACATAGTGGGTCCATCTATTATCTATGTTGTTAAAAGTTTTTTCCACTCTTGTCATATTCTGAAGAAACCTAATGAAACTTTTCTCATACTTATTCCAAAAATTACTAATCCCACAAAGAATCCTCATTTTCACCGTAATTTGTGTAACATGATTTACAAAATTAATTCCTCCTTTATTACCAAACAATTTTACACTGTTCTTCAAAAGATCATTAGTCCTTTCCAAGATGCCTTTATTAAAGGCAAGCGATGTTCTGATAATATTATTATAGTTCATAATATGAAAAAGGTAATATGGCCCTTAAGTTAGATTTAGAGAAAGCTTATAACAAACTCTAATGGTCTTTCAGTAAACAAATTCTTCAGCATGTAGACTTCCCCCCAAGTTGGGTGCATTATATTATGGAATGTATTACTAAAACCTATCTTAAGATTTTAATGGTCAAATCTCATCTTCATTTCAAGCCTCAAAGAGGTTTAAGACAGGGTGATCCATTCTCACCCTACCTTTTTATTTTATGCAATGAAATTCTTACAGCTAGTTTTCTTCAAGCTATCAACGAAAAATGCTATATTACTTTAAAATCATCTAGATCAGGTCCTTCAATTACTATTCTCAGTATTGCTGATGATTGTTTCTTTTCGCTATAGATTTCATTTTGTCTCTTTACGAACATACTTCAGGTCAAATAATTAACAGACAAAAATGTTCAATAACATTTTCTTAAAGCACCTATACTAGGCAGGAGGAACACATTGTTTTTAGCATTCTAAATATAGTGCGAAGTAGAACTCATGATAAATACCTGGGACTGCCTTTCTTTATGGACAGATTTAATAGAGCCACTTCTGATTTCTTTTCTTGCTTGAAAAACACATTTCTAAGATTTCCTCCCGGTATAACAAATTCCTTTCTTACACAGGTAGATGCACTTTGGTAACTTTGTTCCTAATTCCCTTCCCATTTATGCTATGTCAATCTTTAGATTCCCTAGCAGTGCCTGTAAATCTTTTACTAGAACTGCCAAAGCTTCTCTGGCGTATGCTGATTCAGCCTCCAATCTCGCTGTGTTCAAGTTCCTAAATCTAAATATTCTTTTAATCGATGATTTTTTAACTGCTCCTAAAATCCTCCAATGTGTTGGAAATCACCTTGACAGGATGCCCAGGTGGTGATCTTCCAAACACCCAAGTCTACAATGACTTGTAAAGAAAAGAAACAGCAACCAAAGCAAGAAAGAAGACAAGCAATTGTTATCGAGGTTCGGCAATAGCCTACGTTTCTGTGAGTTCCTCCGAACTCTCTGCACTAAATCAATGGTTCTTACAAGTTATAGCAACCCCTCTTCAAGAAACCTCAAGTTCTTGAAGGAACAAAAAAGAGAACAAGAAAAACCTAATCACTTTCTATACTAATCTCTCTCTTTACAACCAGCCTCTCTAATGAGTCCCTCTTGTATGTCTGTGACGCCAGGCAGAATAGCGATTATTTTGCAGGCTAGTCGAACAGATAGTTCACAGGGAGTAACACAAGAAAAAACCCTAAACAATACAGAGAAATAGCTCTGATGTTTTATTTAAAATTATGCAAATACAATAATAATGTTTATGAAACCCTAAGACCTTATTTATAAGGTCGAAGCTAAAATAGGAAAACTAAATTAAGGGTAAATTTAAATTAAATAAAATAAAAAGTTTCCTAAAAACTGTAAACTGCCAATTTGAGGGCCTAAACTTCGTTTTTTGGCTAAAATCCCGCTATACTGAAGGCATAGTTGGCCTGTTTCCAATCAGACTAAGGTCTCCCGAGCCCAATCTGAGCCCGTGGACCGTTCTAGGTAGTTCACCTGCCAGTTTTGCGCTGATCTGCCAACTCTAAATACCTTATTGCCAACAACGTGCTATCTGACAACTCTGCATCATCTGACTCGGATCCTCCTGCATCAGTCTGTGTCTTTGCACTCTCACACAATTCTCTCATTCACACACACTCTTGTGTCTTGTCACAATGTCTTTCACATTGCATTCCATCTTGAGATTGAACCTAGGTGACCCTTTACATAGTGCACCAACTTCTTGTTCAATCTTGAGTGTCATTCTCTGCTCTTAGATCTTGATGACCAATCAACCTTGGCCCTCCATCAATCCTAAGTGATGTTGTGCATTTTGAACTTGCACCCACGCACTTAACAAAAGGCTGAATCAAGTTAATCATGTGTGCATCAGTGTGCCTAGCGCCTAGGCACTGAACAGGGCGCGCTGCGGCCTTGGGTAAAACACATTTTCACCACTTTCTGGGCGCTGTGGCCTTGGTCTTCCTCCGGCATCCTCACTTGCTAGGCGTCGCGGCCTAGGAGGAGCAAGATTGTGGCGCACACTTATGTTGGACCCTTCAAAGTTGTGCACACTTCTTTGTCTTGCTGAAAGGAGAGGTGTGTGCACACCCAAAGTGAGGCGCACACTTGTGTGCACCCCTTTAACATGCTGAAATTCATTCTTCCATCTTTTGTTTAAACCTTAACCATGTTTAAACCTTAGACAAATACCAACACAATGCATCAAATTTTTGGTCAGGGCTGTTTAAAATCTTTCTACTTTTCACTTCTCTTCTGAAATGGTAGGTGGGGATGGTAATTCATTTAATATATGGAAATATGGTTTTTGCCTCTTTCATTGTATGATTGGTTGAATGACAACATTCCTCTTAACTTGTCAGTGGCTAGTATTATAGATCCTAACACTAGATCATGGGATTTTTGTTGTGGAATTTTTGGAAAAATAAGGGTTGTTTATCAAAATAAAAGAGAGAGAAAGAATGGCTTTAAGGTGCTACCATGTCGCTTTCCTTAAGTTTTAATTCGCCCCTCACGGTGCAAGAAGTTACCAGCGAATTTCCTCTGAGATACAACGAAGCTTTGATATTATTTTGTACTTTGCACTTATAAAGAATAACCCACAACAGCTTCTAAGAATTTATAGATGATGTACACTTATGCTTTGGAAGTTTGCATAACTTCTAAACAAAAAAATATCAGTGTTTTTAGAGAGGTGAAGAAAAGAAAGAAAGATTATTATCAATTTGTAAAATATGACAATTAAACACTCTATTTATAGTGTTTAATTAGTATTTTTCCATTAGAGACAACTTGGTATGGTAGAAAACTGATTTAAACTGAATAACTAAGTGTTCCTTCTCAAATGACACTTATATTCACATCCAACTGTCATTTAACTTTCAGAAAATTCAAAATTTTTGAATATCCAGTCGACTAAAAAAGTTTCAGAGAGTTCCAGGAAATTTTAACCTTCCATCTAGTCGACTGAATGGTTTATACAATCGACTATATATACTATTCAGTCGACTGTATCAACTCCTATAAGCCAAAAATCGTTTTCCCTTTTCGTTTTCTCCTTTCCATTGATTTTGTAAAATATCCCAAACTTAAAATCAACTTATTATTGAAAATCATCAACAATCTCCCACCATTTTCAAAATAATTTGACTCAATAAAATATTTAAAGTCTGATATTTATCATCCATTGAAGTTCATGCCTAAATAAAGATGTCTTTTAGACTTGAATCTTCACTTAGTGAAAACACATCAAAATTAAACAAAATATGTGATAGTATGATACTTTGAATTATAAATCCTATTTGTTTAACTGGACATGTCTCACACATGAGACTTCTCCTTATAGAATTTTCCAGAAAAATTATTTTGCCGACACTTTTGGAGGCCTTGTGTCATGTATCTTATATCATGAGTGTGTTGTGAGTTTTAAATTGCTCCCAAGCGCACGAGTCTTTTGCAATATAGTGTTGTGCAAGTGCGAGGTCGAATCAATAGGGAATTGCATTGTGACAATATAATTTTATCTAAACTAACCCTACTTTAACCTATATCCGAATTTTGAGTTGTATTTTTGCAAAAGAAATATAAACTTAAATTAAATTGAATTAAAAACTAATAATAAAGACACTAAGGTTTCTAAATCCACCCCACCAAAGTTAAGCATATATCTTCATGTAAAAATAGCCTATCAAAACATTCCATGCATCCAACTTAAGACAAAAAACAACAAATATCCCAATTAAACCAAAAGCATCCAATGTATCCACTTTTAACAAATCACAAAAGAAATCCAATTTAATCAAAACAATTTGATGTATCCATCAGATGAAACACAAGGAATATCCAACAAAACAATTTAAACGCAATCAATCATAAAATTATACTTAAATAATTGACAGAACATTTATACTAAAAAACATCAGCATTGTATAAACAAAACTGAAACTAATATGTTAAACAACGGAGAGGCTTCATCTTCAACCTTAGTTAAAGATTCTAGCCACTCATAGTTATGAAACTACAGTTCATAATAAAAGTGCTAAACATTTAAACTAAACAAAACAAAATGAAAAGAAATATTTACTGCACAAGGGAGAAATTCCACTTGCTGTTGGACGGCGCTTCCCCTCGTGGTAGCAAAGCCTTCGGGATCCACCAGAATGCTAGTAGACATCCACTGGAATATACCAAATGGCACCAGGAATTGCACACTGAATGATGAAACTAAATAGTGTTTATATAGGGGGAGTCCCGGAGTACAATGGGTTGCAAATTCGATGTGAGATATTGCCCCGAGTGTGCTCAATCGCAGATTGGTGTGATCGATCGCATGTGCGCTCGATCGCATGTCTTGTGCGCACGATCGCGTTTCGGTTACGATTGATCGCAGATGCACTGAACTGCAAATATTTCGATGTGGGATGTTGACCTTGCGCTCGTTCATAGGCAAGTGATCGATCGCACTATGCATCCTCTTTGCTCTTGAAGCTTAATATCTCCAGAAATGCTTCATTTTCTCCACAAACCTATAAAAATACACAAAACACAAAAAAGACATAAAATAAAGTGAAATAATACAAATTAAGAACCTAACAAATATAAATTAAAGGGTTTAAATATGCAATATTTAAGACTCACCAAATACCCCCAAACTTATATTTTGCTAGTCCCTTAGCAAAACAAAATAAAAATTAAATGAAAAACAAAGAACATAAAGATAAGTTCATCACTCATGTTATCCAAAAATTTAAGGAGCACACACTACCATGATATTCATTCATGAGCAAACTTAAAAAGAAAAACCCATCTTCGCAATGAATAGAAATGTTAAAATCTAATTACTTACAAAAGGCAGGTCAAGGCATCACAAGTCTGACACTGTGTAAAGTGAATTAGCATATAAAAATAAAGCTTCCAAATAACTCCAATGTGTAAGGTCTCCATGTCTCAAGATTCACTAAATTTCCCATCAGAATGAACGAACATGGCATAGTTTTTATTTTCTTCTTTTCTCTCTTTTTTTTATTTTTATTTTCATATATAAGGTTTTGCTATGTTTAATTCCCTTAAGCTTTCTAATTGACCCATGTAGTAAGTGTTGAGTCAATGACTCCCAAACCAGATGGTTTTAGGGCATTAGGTGTAAAGACACCCCTAAGGACTTACTAACTCGAGTCAAAAAGGCTACGAAACTAAACCGACCTTAATGCTACCAAACAAAATTTTCACCTTTTGACGTGAACACTCACTGCTTACTGAGGCAAGAGGTCCAGTTACTCAGTGGAAAGTTTATTGATGATGACCATTAGTAGTATTATTATTATTATTATTATTATTATATATATATATATTTACTTTTCTATGCCCAAGTGTTTATCCAACAAGTCATCCAGTTTCAGTTAAGACAAGGAAACGTACACATTAAAATCACATGTCATACCTTACAAAATTTGTGCTAATGTGCTCATGTTAGATTAGATCAAACATGTGAATTCTCAAATGCCTAAAGTAAGTAACTAAATTTTAAAACTTTATCACCAGATCATGTGTTCAAAATTTTAAGCTCACCTATGACATCACATCACAGAACATGTTTAGATCAACCAAAATTTCAAAATAACATGAGCATGCATTTACCTTTTTTATTTTTATAAATGAAGAAAAACAACAACAAATTAGGGCAAAGTGTGTGTAATGTGTCTCCTATACCCCCAAACTTAAATTACACATTGACTCCAATGTGTGAATAATATTGAAAGAGCTTACCTGGGATATGGAGAACTATCTGGACTAGTATGGCTTGTAGCATACCCTCAAACTTGAACTGAAGTACGCATTGTCCCTGAAAAATAAATACTGGAAAACAAAAAATACTAGAAGCACACATTAATCATAAATATGTAAAAAAAAATAAACAAACAGAAAAGATAAGCTGTGGGGTGTCTCCCATGAGCGCTAAGTTTAAAGTCTTCAGCCAGACTCCCCTTAGTAGACGACACTCAATCAGAGTAACTAGGATCCTCCAATAATATCATCTCTATTTCCGGACTCTTCAACTCCAAGAATGGTTTTAGCCTTTGTCCATTTACCTTAAAAGTGTTACCATTCTTGGGATCCTCAATCTCAATGGCCCCATGAGGAAAAACTGACCGAATAATAAATGGGCCTGTCCAACGAGATTTGAGCTTGCCTAGAAAAAGATGCAAGCGTAAATTGTAAAGAAGAATTTTTTGACCCAGCTCAAAAGCTCATCTCAAAATATGTTGGTCATGAGTCTTCTTCATTTGTGCCTTGTAGGACCATGCACAATCGTATGCATCATTCCGTAGCTCCTCTAATTCATTGAGTTGGAGCTTCTTTTGTGTGCCAGCCTTCGAAAGATTGAATTTCCACTGCTTGATAACCCAATAGGCTCGATGCTCTAATTCAACCGAAAGGTGACATGCCTTTCCGTACACAATACGATAGGGAGATATGCCAATTGGCATCTTGAACGCTGTCCGATATGCCCACAGTGCATCAGTCAATCGCAGAGACCAATCCTTTCTACTAGGGTTCACAGTTTTCTCTAAAATATGTTTGATCTCGCAATTAGAAATTTTCACTTGTCCACTCGTCTGCGGGTGATATGGGGTGGCAACCTTGTATGTAATGAAATATTTCTTCATCAACTGCTCAAAAATTAGATTGCAAAAGAGCTTACCTCCATCATTTATGATTACTCGAGGCGTACCAAATCGAGCAAAAATAGTGTCCTTCAAAAACTGGACCACAACTCTGTGGTCATTGGTCTTACATGCAACGGCCTCCACCCACTTGGACAGATAGTCCACAGCAACTAGAATGTATAAGTTGCCAAAGGAGTTTGGGAACGGTCCTATAAAATCAATGCCCCACACGTCAAAAATCTCAACAATCAGAATAGGGTTGAGGGGCATCATATTCCTCTTAGAAAGACTCCCTAGCTTTTGGCAACGCTCATAAGATACACAGTAGGTGTGAGAGTCTCGAAACATGGTAGGCCAATAAAATCCACACTGCAAAATCTTTGCAGCGGTCTTTTTAGCACTGAAATGGCCTCCACAAGCACTGAAATGGCCTCCACAAGCATGATCATGACAAAAGACGATGACATTAGATTGGTCATGCTCAGGAATACACCTTCTGATGATCTGATCGGGACAATACTTAAACAGATAAGGATCATCCCAGAAAAAATGTTTTACTATGGCTAAAAACTTTGATTTATCTTGTCGCCCCCAATGCAAAGGCATGTGTCCGGTGACAAGATAGTTCACTATATCAACAAACCATGGAGTGGGATTTTGAGCAATGAGCATTAACTGCCCATCAGGAAAGGTCTCAAAAATGGGAGTGGCGGCCTCAGTGAAATCCACAATCAATCTAGATAAATGGTCCGCCACCACATTTTCAGAACCTTTCTTATCCCGAATCTCGATGTCGAACTCTTGAAGTAGCAAGATCCATCGGATAAGATGAGATTTAGTATCTTTTTTAGAGAAAAGATACTTCAAGGCTGCATGATCCGAGTAGATAATGACCTTAGATCCTAACAAGTAGGATTTGAACTTGTCTAATGCAAAAACGACTGCTAACAACTCCTTCTCAGTGGTAGAGTAATTAAGTTGTGCGTCGTTTAGAGTTCGACTTGCATAATAGATAACATGGGGAAGTTTATCAACACACTGCCCCAAAATAACTCCAACAGCATAATCTGATGCGTCACACATAATCTCAAAAGGCACACCCCAGTTGGATGGCTGAATAATGGGTGTGGACATCAGAATCTTCTTCAGATCCCCAAATGCTTTCTTACAGTCCTCATCAAATATAAATGGGGCATCCTTTTGTAATAACTGGCACAAGGGCCTGGTAATTTTACTGAAATTCTGGATAAATCACCTGTAGAAACCTACATGGCCCAGAAAAGATCGAACCTCCTTCACTGTACGTGGGGGTGGAAGGTTGGAAATCAGGTCCACCTTCGTTTTGTTGACCTCAATCCCCTGATGAGATACGACATGCCCCAGTACAATGCCTTGCTTAACCATAAAATGGCACTTCTCCCAATTAAGCACTAGGTTCTTCTCCTTGCACCGCACTAAAACCAAAGCGAGATGGTGCAGGCACTCTTCAAAGGTTGAACAGAAGACGGAGAAGTCTTCCATGAAAATCTCTAAGAACCGCTCTACCACGTCAGAGAATATACTGACCATGCATCGCTAAAAAGTAGCGGGTGCATTGTATAACCCAAAGGGCATACAACAGTAGGCAAATGTCCCAAAAGTACAGGTAAACGTCGTCTTCTCCTGATCTTTGGGGTCCATGGGGACCTGGTTATATCCAGAATAACCATAAAAAAAAAAAACAATAATACTCATGCCCAGCCAAATGCTCCACCATCTGATCAATAAATGGCAGTGGAAAGTGATCATTCCTTGTGGCAACGTTCAGCTTACGGTAGTCTATACACACTTTCCACCCTGACTGAACACGAGTTGGCACCAACTCGTCGTCCTTATTCTTTACTATTGTCAATCCCGCTCGCTTGGGCACGACATGAATCGGGCTCACACACCTGCTATCAGAGATGGGATAAATGATCCTTGCATCTAACAGCTTAATTATTTCTGCCCTCACAACCTCTTGCATAGCTGGGTTGAGCCTTCTTTGTGGCTCCCTCGATGGCTTGGCATTTTCCTCCAAATGTATCTTGTGCATCACCACCGAGGGGCTGATTCCCCTGATACCCTCAATAGTCCAACCGATAGCTTCCTTGTGCTCTCTTAGAACATCTAATAATTTCTCCTCTTGAGCCTCACCCAAATCGGAAGCTATAATCACAGGCAAACAATCAGCTGGACCTAGGAACTGATACTTAAGATTATCCGGTAAAGGCTTAAGTTCCTTCTTGGGGGGTTCAAGTGCTGCAGTTTCCTCTGTCTCATTGCTTTCTTGAGGATTAGACTCCAAAATGGCATTCACTTTCTCGAGTAGCTTATCTAAGCCCAAGTCCTCTCCAAAGTGAGTAAAACACGCCTCCAAGGGATCTTCAATGCTTGATTCGTCCACAGTCTCCTCAAGAATCTCCTCTATCAAGCATATATTTCTCACTTCATCATACTCTAGTGGTTACCTAGTAATATCAAAGATGTTTAATTCCACTGTCATATTTTTGAAGGAAATCTTCATCACCCCTGCCCTACAATTGATCAGGGCGTTAGCCATGGCTAAGAATGGACGCCCTAGAATAACCGGTATCTGAATCCCTACATTCTGAACCGGCTCTGTGTCAAGCACAATAAAATCCACGGGGAAATAGAACTTATCTACTTTTATCAAAACATCCTCAACTATTCCCCGTGGTATTTTCACTGACCTGTCAGCCAGTTGAAGCGTTGTGTTGGTGGGCTTCAGTTCTCCTAACCCTAACTGCAGATAGAATGAGTAAGGCAAAAGATTCACACTTGCTCCTAGATCCAATAGAGCCCTCTCAATCTGGCTGACTCTTATCGTGCAAGAGATGGTAGGACACCCTGGGTCCTTATACTTGATGGGTAGCTTGCACTGAAGGATTAAGCTAACCTGCTCGATCAAAAATACCTTCTTCGGGACATTCATCCTCCTCTTTATAGTGACCAAGTCCTTTAAAAACTTGGCATATGACGGCACTTGATGGATGGCATCCAAAAATGGGATATTGATTTGGACTTGCTTGAATACCTCCAAAATTTCCTCATACTTCCCTCCTTTCTTGGGTGCCTGTAATCTCTCAGGGTAGGGTTCTTTAGGTATAAATGACCTAGGAGGGTCCTTCACAGTAGGTGTGGCTGTAGATGGCTCAGTATCTTTTTTCTCCTTATTGCCACCTTCTTCCCCTTGCTGCACAGCAGGGGTCTCTTCCACTCGATTGTCCACTTGTCTCCCATACTTTAGTGTAACAATCGATTGCACTTGTTCCTCCCCGTGCATAAGATGTGAAGAATTTCCAACCATAAATTGTCCCTTCGGGTTGGGCATGGGCTGACTGGGGAACTTTCCTTTTTCTCTCTCACCCAAGTGACATGTAATTTGCCCTATTTGACTCTCCAGCTTGGAAATTGCTTGGGTGTTTACCACTGTTGCACTCCTTACATCACTCATATTTTGGCTAGTCGTCTTCATGAACTCCTTAAGGGTGTCCTCTAGTGACTGTGAAACCGGTGCTGGTGTTTGAGTGGGTGCTTGGTAAGCAGGTGGTGGTGCTGGATGGGCAGAACGACCATGATTAGGAATTTGTGGGGAAAATCCGGGAGGATACCGATTGTGAGCATGATGAGGGGCTCCTCCCTGATTCATTGGTTGGTTCTGCTTCCATGAAAAATTTGGGTGGTTCTGTCACCCTGGATTGTACGTCTCGGAGTACGATCCATTTAAATGCCTCCGATAGTCATTGAAAGCATTTACTTGTTCCATAGGATACTCGGAAAATGCCAACATTGATGGACAATTCTGTGCTAGATGCATGGGACTAGCATAGATGGAACAGCTTTCAACATGGAATGTGTTGGCAGCATTCATGGATTGGCCCACAGTGAGAGCGTCAATCTTCTTAGTGAGAGCATCTAAGTTTAGCCTCAAGTCAGCATCTTCCCTGACCTCATAGATGCCTCCTTTCTTGGGAGCACGGACGGACTTATCTCGACAGCTTGAAAAATCCCATTGCTGCGAGTTATCGAACAACTTGTCCAATGCGTTGTATGCTTCATCTCCCGTCAGACTTAAGAATGCCTCCCCATTCATAGACTCGATCATACTACGGTTGGGTTGAGTCAACCCTTGGTAGAAGAATTGAACGAGTCTCCACTTCTCATATCCATGTGGAGGGCATCTGATCAGTAACTCTTTGAAGCGTTCCCAGCTTTCAGAGAACTTCTCATCCTTGTCCTGAGTGAAAGAACTAATCTTCTTTCGGCACTCATTCACTCTTGACATTGGGAAAAACGTATGATAAAATTTACTAAGCAAGTTTTCCCAAGATGTGATAGACCCGGACGTGTTGGAATCCAACCACACCCTAGCTCTATCGTGAAGAGAAAAAGAGAAAGGTCGAAGATGGACAGACTCCTCAGAGAAGTTCTGGAATTTGAATGTAGCATAAATATCTTTGAACTTCTTTACATGGCTATAAGGATTTTTAAGATCTATGCCATGGAATGAGGGTAGGAGTTGGATGACATGGGGTTTCAAGTCAAAATGGGTGGCATTGGTAGGTGGCAACACTATGCAAGAAGATGAATTGGTCGCAACAGGTGCGAACAAATCCCTAAAGGATGTAGTTGAATCCACGTTCCAAGCTCTAGGTTGCTCTACATGTTAAGGATGATTTGCATTCCTAAAATTTTCTCCCATTTCAATTGGTGCTCTATTCTGCCTCCTAAGATTTCTTTCTAAGTCGGGATCTAAATGTGTCAAATCTAAATTCAAGGATCTCCGACCAAGCATAAACCGCACAAAAAGCACTAAAATAACCTACCAGCAGAAATTTGCAAAGAAATTTTTATTTTTTTTTAAATTAAAAAGTGCTAACTAACTAGTAGAAAAATAAAATTAATTCAGACAAAAATTTCACAAACAAAACAAGTTCCCCAGCAACGGCGCCAAAAACGTGTTGTGAGTTTTAAATTACTCGTAAGCGCACGAGTCGTTTGCAATATAGTGTTGTGCAAGTGCGAGGTCGAATCCATAGGGAATTGCGTTGTGAAAATATAATTTTATCTAAACTAACTCTATTTTAACCTAGCTCCAAATTTTGAGTTGTATTTTTGCAAAAGAAATATAAACATAAATTAAATTGAATTAAAAACTAATAATAAAGACATTAAGGTTTCTAAATCCACTCCACCAAAGTTAAGCATATATCTTCATGTAAAAATGGCCTATCAAAACATTCCATGAATCCAACTTAAGACAAAAAACAACAAATATCCCAATTAAACCAAAAGCATCCAATGTATCCACTTTTAACAAATCACAAAGGAAATCCAATTTAATCAAAAACAATTTGATGTATCCATCAGATGAAACACAAGGAATATCCAACAGAACAATTTAAACGCAATCAATCATAAGATTATACTCAAATAATTGACAGAACATTTATACTAAAAAACATCAGCATTGTATAAACAAAACTGAAACTAATATGTTAAACAACGGAGAGGCTTCATATTCAACCTTAGTTAAAGATTCTAGCCACTCATAGTTATGAAACTACAGTTCATAATAAAAGTGCTAAACATTTAAACTAAACAAAACAAAATGAAAAGAAATATTTACTGCACAAGGGAGAAATTCCACTTGCTGTTGGACGGCGCTTCCCCTCGTGGTAGCAAAGCCTTCGGGATCCACCAGAATGCTAGCAGACATCCACCGGAATACACCAAATGGCACCAGGAATTGCACACTGAATGATGAAACCATATAGTGTTTATATAGGGGGAGTCCCGGAGTACAATGGGTTGCAAATTCGATGTGGGATACTGCCCCGAGTGCGCTCGATCGCAGATTGGTGTGATCGATCTCATGTGCGCTCGATCGCATGTCTTGTGCGCACGATCGCATATGCGCTCGATCGCATGTCTCTTACGATCGATCGCAGACGCACTGAACTTTAAATATTTCGATGTGGGATGTTGACCTTGCACTCGTTCGTAGGCAAGTGAGCTCGAGCGCACCTGCGCTCGAGCGCATATCTCGTGTGATCAATCGCACTATGCATCCTCTTTGCTCTTGAAGCTTGATATCTCCATAAATGCTTCATTTTCTCCACAAACCTATAAAAATACACAAAACACAAAAAAAGACATAAAATAAAGTGAAATAATACCAATTAAGAACCTAACAAATATAAATTAAAGGGCTTAAATATGCAATATTTAATACTCATCAGAGTGCTCTAGAGTCAAGCCCTTGAACTCAAAAGAAGCGACCACACTTCATACTCACTAGGTAAGCTTATGAAGTATTTTCTGTAATTAAACATACTAAAGAAAATTTTTATAAGCTTATTAAGAACTCATAGTTCACCTTCATTTTAACATTACGGTTCCAAGCATCATCACTCTTGGGATGTAAATTCAAATTTGATGCTTGCAACCACTACTTATGATATACTTTGTCTCATTGAACTCAAAACTTATATTTAGTAATTTAGTTGTAATTATTCCATTAGTAATTAACTGCCTTACATAGCTATGTCTCAATCAGATATGTCTAGACTTTCCATTGTAGACATTGCTATAAGCCCTTACTAGTGTTGCCTCACTATGACATCGAATTGAAATTGGAGTCATGGATTTAGGCCATATAGGAATTTCTAACAATAAATTCCTTAACTACTCAACCTCTTTACCCCCTACTGCCAATGCCACAAATTCATATGTCATGGTAGAGTCAATGATGCAGGATTGTTTCTTGGAAGCCCAAGATACAACACCACCACCACCAAGAGTGAATATCCAACCACTTTATGGACGAGTGGTCTTCCTCTTGGTTTGTTACCCAACTAGCATCGATGTAATCCTCTAAAAATGTTGGATACCCTTTGTAACTTATGCCAAAATTCATGATCTTTTTCAAATATCTAAAGACCCTATGTACAGTCTCCCAATGATTATTGCTATGACAACTAGTAAATCTAATTTCCATACAACAAAAAATATATCAAGCCTTGTACAAGTCATGACATACATTAAACAACCAATTGCTCTAGCATAATCTAGTTGTGCAATTGTTCAACCATCATTCTTAGATGATTTGATACTATTGTCAAATGGTGTTTTTACTGGTGTGCTTTCCAAGTGACCAAATTTCTTTAAAATTTTCTCAATGTAATGAGATTGTGTTAAAGTTAGGCTACTATTATCTCTTATGATTTCGATACCTAAAATAACATTAGCTACACCCATATCTTCCATGTTAAAATCATCTGATAGAAATTTCTTGGTATTTTGAACTTGTTCTAAGTCAGTACCAAATATCAACATGTCATCTACGTACAGATATATGGTAACACATTTACCATTAATGAACCTATTGTGCACACACTTATCAGATTCATTAATTCTAAAACCAATTTATAGAATTACTTGATCAAATTTCTCATGCCATTGTTTTGGGGTTTGTTTAAGTCCATATAGAGACTTAACTAACTTGCATACTTTATGCTCGTCCTTTAACTACAAAACCTTAAAGTTGACTCATATACACTCTTTCTTCTAATTCACCATTCAAGAATGTTGTTTTAACATCCATTTGATGAATTTCAAGTTTGTATATGGAAGCTAAAGCAATAAGCAATCTTGTTGTGGCGATCCTTGCAACTGGTGCATAGGTGTCAAAATAATCAACAACTTCTTTTTGTGTAAATCCCTTATCCACTAACCTTGCCTTGAATTTATCAACTATTCCATCCACTCTTAATTTATTTTTGAAAATCCACTTGCATCTAATGGTTTTGGAACGAAGTGGAAGGTCCACCAATTTCTAGGTTTTGTTCCTCATTATGGAGTCCATTTCATCATTTTTGTCCTCCTTCTAAAATGCAACATCTTGAAACTGTACAGTCTCTTCATAAGTTTGTGGATCAGAGTCAATATTCAAGACAATTGGAACTGAACTACTTATTTTGTTTCTAGTTCCTTCTACTAAATACATGTAAAAATTGGGTCTATAAGTCTTATGAGTTTTAACTCTTTTGCTCCTTCTAGTTTCACTTCATTTTCATTTACTTCCTTCCTTGAACTTTAATCTTCTTCAATACTGTCTGAAACAATCTTAGGAAGTGACTTGAACCTATTTTTATCGAAAATAGAATCACTGGATTCAATGATGAAATTTATTGAGTAATAATTATTTGGCTCCACCTCCATGAATCTATATGCTTTACTATGAAGTGTGTATCCGAGGAATATACATTTTATTCCTCTTTCACCCAAGTTCCTCCTTTTTAGTTCAGGAACTCTAACTATAGCTTTACAACCCCACATCTTAAGGTAGTTTAGATTAGGCTTCGTATTCTTCCATAACTCATAAGGTGTTACTTTGTTTCTTTTTATAGGGACTCTATTTAAAATGTGATAAGCAGTTAAAAGAGCTTCTCCCCAAAAACCATGTCCTAGACCAAAGTTAGAAAGGATGGCATTAGCAATCTCTTTTAGAGTTCTATTTTTTTTTTCTCTCTGCTACACCATTTTGTTGTGGTGTATAAGGGGTAGTGACTTCATGAATTATTCCATGAGTCTCAAAATATAAAGGATCATAGTAGTCACTTCCCCTATCAGTTCTAAGACATTTAATCTTATTGTCACACTGAAGTTCTACTTCATTCTTAATAACAGAAAAATTATGCATAGCATCATCTTTATGTAATAAATAAACATAGTAATATCTTGTACAATCATCTATGAAAGTTACAAAATATTTATTTCCTCTTAAAGAAGGTGTAGTATGCATATCACATAAATCACTATGAATTAATTCAAGAATTGTTGAACTTCTTTGAACACTTGGAAACGGTTTTCTAGTGATTTTAGTAAGCATACAAGTTCTGCAATTTTCCATGGTTATATCAAACTTTGGAAGTAAATTTAAATTTATCATATCATTCATACGTATAACATTCACATGTCCTAAACAATTATAACAAAGTAAAGCAGAACAATCAACAATATAAACAGAAATCATGCTCTTATTATTATTAATATTAAGTTTAAATATTCCCTTATGCATATATCTTTTTCCAACAAATACACGTCCCTTAGAGAGTACAAATTTATCACTCTCAAATACAAGCTTGAACCCATTTTTTTTCATGAGGCTACCAGAAACTAAATTTTTTCTAATTTCAGGAAAATGGCACACATCAGTGAGGGTAAGGGCTTTTCCAGAAGTGAACTTTAGTTGCACTTTTCCCTTTCCTAGCACTGGTACAGTAGCTAAATTTCTCATGTACAGGAAAATTTCATTAGCCAATGTTTCATAGTCTTTGAAGAATTGCTTTTCCTCACACATATGCCTCGTTGCACCAGAATCGATCCACCTAGCCTCAAGGAAATTTGCTTTAGAAATCACAGCCATGATTAGGTACCTGATTCAGTCGATTGGAAAAACGTCTAGAAGCTTCTGGCAGTTCACCAAGTCAACTAGTACTATGACACTTAACTGAATCATTTAGAAACAACACAAATATCTCATCCAGTCACTAGGTCTCCTGACCGAGTCGGCTAGGTCACTTGATTCCAACAAAAATCACTCTGAAAACTTAAGTTTTACCAAAAACTCTTATTGATCTCTGTAGATCCTTTCAATTATTCAATTATACAAGTTTCTATTAGTTCTATTAATCGAAATAAACATTACTCACACACAAAATTGCATTCAAAACTTGAAAATCATAACTTTAAAACCCACTTTTGAGAAAAACCTTTTTTTTCAAACTTTTTCCTTAAAAAATTCTTCAAATCTCCACCTTTTCCCTTTTCTTCTTCTCATTCTCCTATTTCTCTCTTTTCTCTTTTCTCCTTCTTTCCCATTAGTTTTAGAGAAATCCAGCACAAAGTATTGGATTCTCTCCCCATCACCCCTTGTTTATAAAAAAATTTCTATATAAATTGCAAAACTACCCTTCTATTTTACAAATCTCTCTTAATTTACCCTAGCACTTCTTAAAACTCTAAATGATCCCCTTAGGAAAATTCTATCACTAAAAACTCAATTGTCTACCTTTTTAAGTTTCATAAGACTTAATAAAAACTTAGGACTCAAATTGAAAAGCATGCACCTTCACGCGTTGAAATACGAACTAAGAAATTAAAATAATCAAATTAAAGTATCGAGCTCTACACACAAAACGATGATGTTTTGGTGTGGAGGATAGATCTTAGCTCTACTGGAAGTAGTAATCTGTTTGAGTTGATTGCCACTCTCAAGGGACACACAAATGCCTCTAACTTGTTTGAGAATTGGCACCGATAGGCTTTATTCAGATTCCATATACAGTAGTATAGTATGGGTTTGGCACCTTAAAACTATGTTGTAGGTAAACATATTGACTGGGCACATTGATATTATAACATCCCTTCTCAGTTGGGAGTGTTATTTGTTTACATCCTCATTGGACAAGACAATCAAGATTTGGGTTACACACATAAGGAAGAACATGGGATTATTACTCTTGAAGGAATACCTAATCCAAACAACAAACTTATCTTGTTCTGTCTTGCAAGAATAACTTTGTTCATTTATATAACTTGCCATCATTTATGGAGAGAAGCTGGCTATTTGGTAAGAAACAACTTCAACTGATCTGACATGCTTCTCAAGAACACATTTCTTCACTGTTGACAGAGCTAGTACAGTAGTTGTGTGGAAGTGGCAACAAACAAAGGGTTGTGATGAACAAGCTTAAACTCTGTTTTCTCTATCGTTGGAGCTTGTAATTAATTTTTGTGTTGTTTTTACACTAAATTCATTTTTATTCTTTTGCTCTGAGTATAGTAAATTTTGTGTAATTCTTCCATCACCTCTTGTCAATTTTCTGTATTGCATTTTTCTAGTTTTAATATGAATTTATCGTTGGCAAACATACCTAATTTGCAATCTATACAACTGTTATTGTTAATTCTAATGTTTCTCTTATTTGTTGGGGAGCTACCTTATTCCAATCCAAATTCAATTAACTAGTTGTAAAATCTAACAACTCCCCCCTCCCCATGTCCTTCCCAATTATATATTAATCACATTGTTGTTGTCGTCTGATTTTCAATTCAGTGGTAAATTGGTATCAATTACCATTTTAGACTTGAATTATAAGAAAATAAGGATGTGAATCCTCCTCTTCAACTTTACTATCCTACTGCAGAAAATCTTCATGTACAAGTATTGTAAGAGGCCATGAATCCCCAAAGCAATGTTGATATAACAAAATCAAATGGTAGCATGTCTGATATTTTTCTTGTTAAGGGAATTTCTTAGGGTTAAGGGTTGTTTATCAAAATATAAAAGAGATAGAAAGGCTTCAAGACAAGACCATGTCATTTTCCTTAAGATTAAATTCGTCCCTCATGATGCAAGAAGGTTTTCGACGAATTTTATCTAAGATGCAATGAAGCTCTGTTGTTATTCTACACTTTGCATTCGTGAAGAATAACCCACAGCAAGTTCTATGAGTTTATGGATGATGAAACAAACAAGTATTTTTAGAAATGAGAAGAAGAAAAGAGAAAAATCAAATCAGATTGTAATGTGTTCTATTAATTATGACAGTTATGCATACTTTTACAGTGTTTAATTAGTGTGTCTTTTCATTAGAGACACCTTGTTTCAGTATGAAACTGATTTAAACTGAATATGAAGTGTTCTATCTCAAGGGATACTTCTTTTCACGTTTAACAGTCATTCAACGTTCTGAAAATTCAAAAATTTTGAACATCCAATCTACTAGGTCTTTTTTTCAATCGGTTGAAAAAGTTTCAGAGAGTTCCAAGAAATTTTAACCTTCCATCCAGTCGACTATATATATCATTCAGTCGACTGTGTCAAACATTCAGTCAAATGAATCAATTATCATAAGCCAAAACTGGCTTTTCCTTTTCTTTTTCTCATTTCTTTTGATTTTCTAAAACATCTCAAACTTAAAATCCAAGTTTATTTTGAAAAAACATCAACAATCTCCTACCGTTTTCAAAATATTTTGACTCGATAAAACTTTGAAAATCTAATCTTTTATCATCCATTGAAGTTCATGCCTAGATGAAGATGTCTTTTAGACTTGAATCTTCAATTAGTGAAAACATATCAAAGTTAAAGAGAATATGTGGTAGTATAATACTTTGAACCACAAATCTTATTTGTTTAATTGGACATGTCTTACACATGAGACTTCTCCTCATAGAATTTACCAGAAAATTGTTGACACATTCACAAGCCTTGTGTCATATATCTTATGTCATGAGTGTTCTAGAGTCAAGCCCTTGAACTCAACAGAAGCAGTCACACTTCACACTCACTAGGTAAGCTTATCAAGTATGTTCCGTAGCTTAACATACCAAATAAAACTTTTATAAGCCTTATTGAGTACTTAAAGTTCACCCTTCACTTTACACTATGGTTTCCAAACACTCTTCCCTTGAGATGGAATATTTATTGTTGGCATTTACAATCACAAATGATGATGTACTTTGTCTCATTGAACTCAATATTTCCGGTTAGTAAGCGTTGAGTCGAGATTCCATCATGGGTGATTAATCGTATAGGCTTGATCCTCATCTCTTATAAATTTTAATCATTTGCTAGCTAAAAATTTGTTTAACATCTATAATTTTTATACTAGGCTAAATGCTCAGGATAATTCATTGTAGTGCATAGCGTACATAATACCAATCGCACTTACACTCAGAATCACCTTCACCACAAGTGATATTTTTCATCACTTATAATTGCTTGACTTTGCCCACTTGTAATTCATTATCATGCTCAGTGTTAACTTTGTGTTTATACTATTGTACAATGCTCACTATAACATATACTCATATCACTAGTCCAAGTAACATTATCATCCAAACTGGATTTTACCACAAAGTAACTTCTTGAGATTACTATTCTTGTAAATTTCTACCACAAGAATACATTCGATTATGAGTCAAGTACTAATCAAAACATACTAGAGGTCTTTTCAAGACTTATTTGAGAATTCACAACAAAAGATATTTCAATACAAACTTCATTATTTATATATGCAAACCACTATGGTTCTAATAAAATTTTCACACTTGCCTTGAGCAATATTTCAATGTATATGTATACCTCTAACATATATAACACTACTAGAAAAAATATAGCTTTTGTAATTAAAACATACCATTTAACAAGATATTAGAAACATAATTCAAGCATGCTTCCTAGAACAAATACTTACAGAAACAAATTGCATCCGCATACTATAACTTTCTATTGTATCATTTGCTTAACAATCATCAGATAACTGAGTTCATCTCTTGCCTTTTTAACCATAAACTAATAGCCAACACATTTATTGTAACTGCAAGTTACTACCAAGAACCAACTCACAAAAATACCAAACATTTGATTACATATCCCTTACCACTAATAACAAATCAACATGACGTATCAATATCTGCGTGAACTTTACTTTCAAATTTCAATTTAATGCATATATATATATATGTATATATATATATATATCATCATTCTTGATTTTACAAATATATTACTACAACAAGAAACTATAACTAATGTCATACAACCATGATTACATGAGGCATCTACAATGCTTGAACATCAAGTGACAAGTTAAAGCTAATATATACATGTTCAATTTTCCATGCCTTTTCACTTTATAGAGAGTCAGATTTAATATTTTAATTTTCTCGTTCTACTTCATCATAGGACAATGAACAAAGAAAAAGTTATAAGTATCATATTTTATTTCTTATAACCATTCTTTTCCTTTCTTTTATTAACTCATTTTAATGAAAATTTGATAATGGTGTTTGCATCATATCGATGAACAAATACTAAAAAGGTAATTTGCTGTGTACTTTTCTTCACATGCAAATAGGTCTAATTTACCAACTTGGTTCATCACTTGATTTTGAGTCCATTATCTCTATCATCGTCTAAGAGTTGTCTTCAACAAACCCTTCATCTTGTGTACTCTTAGAATAAACTTCAGAAATTTTCACTTCTTCGATTTGTTGAAATCTAATTCCATTTCTCTCAAGAAACTCAAAGGAGTAATCATTTTATAAACTAAATGGATAATTAAACCTTAAGATTATTGGGAGAATTTATGAGGGTTGAGGGTTGTTTATCAAAATATAAGAGAGATAGAAAGGTTTCAAAGCACAACCAGGTCGCTTTCCTTAAAGTTTAATTCGCCTCTCACATTGCAATAAGGTTTTCGATGAATTCCCTCTAAGATATCATGAAGTTCTGTTGTTATTCTGCACTTTGCACTCGTGAAGAATAACAGCAGCTTCTATGAGTTTATAGATGATAAAAACTAATGTCTTAAAATTTGAAAAAATTCTGGACATAAACAGATCAGTATTTTTAGAAAGGAGAAAAGAAAAAGATAAAAAAAAAATCAAATCAGATTATAATCTGTGTTCTATTAATTATGACAGTTATACACACTTTTATAGTATTTAATTAGTGTATTTTCATTAGAAACGCCTTGTTTCAATAAAAAAAAATTAATTTAAACTGAATACTAAGTATTCCTTCTCAAATGACACTTATTTTCACGTTCAACTGTTATTCAACATTCTGAAAATTTAAAATTTTCAAACATCCAATTGACTGGGTCATTCATTCAATGGATTGAAGCTTTCCATCCAATCGACTGAATTGATCATTCAATCGACTCTATATACCATTCAGCCGACTGTTTCAAACATTTAATCAACTGAATCAACTCTGATAAGCCAAAACTGATTTTTCTTTTTCTTTTTCTCCTTTCCTTTGATTTTCTAAAACATCACAAACTTAAAATCCAAGTTTATTTTGAAAAAACATCAACATTTCTTACAAATAAACTAGCATCAGTCTGCAATCTGGTACAACAAGTTTATATGCAACATTGAAATTATCACATAAACCATCACCAAAATAATGGAATAAGAATACATGATCAATAAACTCAACGACTACAAATTATCTACTTGCAGTCACAACTACAAATATTGTGCAAAAACAATAGGGATAAACTGCGCCCTTATATCGGCAAGAAACATCGATTTTGAACCCAACCATAGAGGCTCCAACAGCTAGAGATTGGAAAACATCCCAATACATAATTTGAAAAGACCTTAAGGAGAAAGCATGTGCTTTTAACTACTCTCTGTCAACAATCACTCGCTGGGAAACTTGAACAGCATTTCTAGCAGCCTCCTCTGAAGCATTGGCAAGGCCCTGCAACATTCTCAAAATCTCGGTTGTATCTTCCAAGTAGTATTTCGCCTTGCTTGGTTTCCGACCAACAGTGCATGCAAATACTTCAGCAACTGGGGAGAGAGAGGGACCATTCCTTCCACTCATTATCACCTCAAACATATCCTCATCTGATCGATCATCCCCAATACAGAGAACAAAATCTGGAAGCATTCTCTTCCGCTGCATTGTTACAAGAAGACGCTCTGCTACAAGACCCTTGTTGACACCCTGTCATGTAATACAACAAAAGAGATTGTTAAAGAAAAGCATAAGCCTAACATTTTTTTAGCTTATTCAAAAATAGAAACAAAAAACAAATTGCAAATTGCAAAATTTTCACAGCTAGTAGAATATCATACAAAATACGTAATCAGAAAATTCATTAATGGAATAAGATCAATTAACAAGCTGCAGACCTTGCATGACTTCTACAAAATCATCATAATGAGACTATATATCAAAGTCAATTTATCATCCTTCAAATGCCTGACGGATCATATTTGTTAACCAACACTGCTGTCTGCATGAAGGGGCCAGAGAGAAAGAAACACAGATACCCCATCAAATCACGATGATTACTAACTAAAGACTATTAATTGTCATTCTACTTTACAGCCTGTCCAGGTTCCTGAGTCCTGACCTATGTTATTGTCAGACCATGTGTTTCTAAATTCTTTCCCATCAGCTTCATGCATGAAACACCTTCCAAAAGCATCTGGCTCGTACCAACCGAAGATACATTAGAACAGTTCAAACTTTATTATCGTAATGTCCAGAGACAAATCATTTTGACATATGTGCTCAAATTCCTCCTCTATTTGACGATTCAAGGGCTTCTTGGGACAAGCTAAAGTATGTTAAATGTGAATATATTCTTCAGTTAATTATTATATAAAAGGCTATTGCTGGAGAAAAGGAAAAGCCTTTTTTGGCATTGGGAACCATGCAGTTTGCTAAGAGATCATAAGACTTTAACTAATCATGTGCTTTGACTAAACAACTCAGCAATTTCTTAAAATAGATAAGGAAATGTCTACTTAATAGAGAGGTATATGGGTCAAATTCCGCAAAAACCAGGTCTTAGATATCAAATTTGGACCATATCCTTCACCTAGACCCTTTCAAAGCAAAAAAGAAGGAAATATCATAGATATGTAACTTCAGTTCTCTTTACTATCTCCTTCTGGTTCTTGCAACGACAATGAACAAGTGTTCTTTTGAATTTTTCGGAAACAAAAGGCATGGCCAAGTTAATTTAGAAGTATGCCAATTGAACGATTTGAGACTTGTCAATTACACGAATTAAAACAGAAAGAAAAGAAGACAAGATTTACCCAGGTTCACCCCAGAATAGGGCTACGTCCGGGTAAAAGTTTCTTATTATCAACCTCACAAATCTCTCGTTAAAATGTATGCTCAGTACATAAAGAGTATTTATAAGCAACTTAAGACGTCCTAATCTGGGGTGAAGTATGCACCAACTCGAACAATCTCCCACTTGGTAAGTACTTCATAAACATGAAAAACTTCCCAGGACTCTGTTTCTTCAAGCTCATCTCAGTAGCACACCACTCAAACTTTGCTAGACTAATTGTCTTAGTCAAGAAATTTGCGTTGTTCACTGCTGTATCGACTTTCTCCAAAATTATCACATTTTCATCAATCTTTTCCCATATGAAGTGATATTGGATATCAATGTGCTTCGTCCATGAATGAAATGCAGGATTCTTTGCTAAGAAGATAGCACATTGATTGTCACATTTCACCTTCATTGCTTCTTGTTTAAACCCAAGCTCAGCACACAACCTTTGAAGCCAAACCGCTTCCTTTCAAGCATGAGTTATTGCCATATAATCTGCTTCTGTAGATGAAAGGGAAACAATACTTTGCCTTTTGCTCATCCAACTCACTGCCCCACCAAACAGATTGAACACATATCCGCTTGTAGACCTCCTGCTATCAATGTCTCCTCCCCAATCAGCATCAACTGATCCTACAATATCAAGATTCTTCTTACCACCCATACATCTATAACACAATGCAAACTCTGACGTGCCACGAAAATATCTAAGAACTCTCTTGATTGCAGTCCAATGCTCTTTCCGAATATTAGACCTATATCTACTCAATACTCCCACTGCATGGGCAATATCTGGTCTCGTACACACCATGGCGTACATCAAGCTTCCAACCGCATTAGCATAAGGTATGTACGCCATCTCTTCAGCTTCTTCCTCCATCTTCGGACATTGTTCCGCAGATAACTTGGTTCCCAAAGGCATGGTAGTCCCTACCGGCTTGCTGTCAGACATGTTGAATTTCTTCAACACTTCTTCAATATACTTCTTCTGACTTAGCCACAATTTTCGATTTTCACGATCCCTCTTTATCTGCATGCCCAAGATAAAGTTTGCTGGCTTTATGTGTTTCATGTCAAACTGCCCAGCCAACAATGCTTTCACAGTGATAATTATCTTCCTGTTATTTTCAATCAACAGCATATCATCAACATACAAGGTTAAAATAACAAAATCAATCCCTAACCTTTTCATGTAGACGCAGTGATCAGAATAGCTACGAGTGAACCCAAACTGAATGGCATTAGTATCAAACTTCTAGTACCACATTTGTGGTGACTACTTGAGTCCGTACAAAGACTTCTTCAATTTACAAACCAGCTCTTCCTTGCATTTGATCACATAGTCTTCAAGTTGTTTCATTTAAATTTCCTCCTCTAAGTCCCCATGAAGGAAAGCTGTCTTCACATACAGTTGCTCAACCTCTAGATCATAAGCAGCTGCCATGAATAAGACACATCTGATAGATGTCAACTTTGCTACCAGGGAAAATATCTCACCATAGTCAATTCCCTCTATTTGCGAGTACCTCTTTGCAACCAAACATGCCTTGTACTTTTCTACCATTTCATCTGCATTTATTTTCTTCTTGAAAATCCATTTGCACCCAATTGTCTTCCTATCTCTAGACAATTTCACAAGGCTCCATGTTTCATTCTTGTCCAGTGCTTGCATCTCCTCTTTCATAACATCTTCCCACATATTTGCATCCTCCGAGGTCCTTGCCTCTTTCACTGTGCTAGGATCATCACCAGTAATATTTAAAGCATATAATGCACTGCAAGTACTAGGGGAATACCTTATGAGTGGTCTCCTAACCCGTGTGGATCGCCAGGAGTGATCTCTACCCCCAAGCCAGCAATTGAATCCACATCCTCTACATCAAAAACATGAATATCGTGCTCAGACCCAATTGACTCAGAATCTAAAGTATCTGATGCATTCTGTGGGGTAGTCTCCCACTCTTAATATCTCGAGCTAAGATCAATCTGAACCTGCTTTAGCTGTTTCGGTACATCTTGGACAACCGCCACATCCCTTTGAGTTTCCCTGAACACATCTCTGCTGTAAATTGTACTCTTATTTTTTGGATTCCATAACTTGTACCCCTTGACCCCATCCTTATAAACAATAAAAATGCACTTCACTGATTTGTTGTAAAGTTTGTTCCTCTTTTCTTTTGGTACATGCATATAAGCATCACACCCAAACACCCTAATACGAGCCAAACTCGGCTTCTTCCCAAATAGTGCCTCAAACGGTGTCTGATCCTGCAGAGCTGATGTAGGTGACTTGTTCTTCAGATAACATGCTGTAGCAGCCGCCTCTGCCCAAAACTCTGGCTACAAGCCTGCACAACTCAACATACTCCTCGATTTCTCCATGAGTGACCGATTGAGCCTCTCGGCCACCCCATTCTGTTGAGGTGTATATGGAGTTGTGTTGGGATTTGTCTAAGAACTAAAGAGTAAAAATTCAGCTTCAACCCCAGGTGTGTGCCGCACCCCAGGAAGTCCGCGCTTCAGCGCCCAGCAAGTGGAGTTCTTCACGCACAGGTGTGCGCCGCAGCACAAGAAAAGTGCGCTACGGCGCCCGGGAGGTGGAGGTGGTGTGCCCTGCTTGAGCCGCGACCTGTCCTGTTCTGGGCCGCGGCGCCAGACACACCTGAAGCTTTATTTTGGGCACTTTGAGATAGTGCGTGAGGCATGATCAAAACACACAGGATCCCACTTAGACTTGTTGAAAGGCTATGATTGATTGGTCCTCAAGATCTAAGGGTTGAGATTGTCTTCAAGATAGGTTCAAGAAGTGGTGCACTATATAAAGGGTCACCTAGCTTCAATCTCAACAAGTGTGTGACATACAAGTGATCATCATACAAGAGAATTCAAGTGCAAGTGTGAGAGTGCAAAGACACAAAACACAAGAGAGACACTAGAATGGAGGTTGGTTGTTTAGAGAGAGAGTAGTATAGATTGGGGATTCAAGGGCTTTGTAAATGGAATTTTCTTGGGGAAACTTCCAGGCAAACTCAAGTCCTGAGCACTTTCTTTTTCTCTCCTTTCATTCTTCAAGAACAAGAGGATTCTTGAAGAGGTGTTGCTGTAACTTGTAAGAACTCATTGATTTAGTGCAGAGAGCTCGGAGTAGCTCACGGTGACGTAGGCACATTGCCGAACCTTGATAACAATTGTTGTGTTCTTTCTTTGGTTTGTTTCTGTTCATTATAAGTCATTCTAGACTAGGGTGTTTGGAAGATCACCACCTGGGCATCTTGAGGTGATTTCCAACAAGTTGTTTTCTGTCTTGCAATGCCGCTTGCCACACAAAATTGCTCAAACTTGCAAAATTCCCCTCCATTATCTGTTCTCAGTACCTTTATCTTTCTTTCCATCTGATTTTCTACCAATACTTTAAACTCACAGAACTTATCAAATGCTTCAGCTTTACTCTTCATGAAGTAAATCCATGCATACCTTGAAAAATCATCAATGAAAGAGACATAATACCTTGATTTTCTAAGCGATTGGACCAGAACTGGCTCAAACACATCACTATGTATTAAATCCAAAATACCCTTTGCCCTCGTGCCAGCAGACCTAAAATTCACCCGGTTTTGCTTGCTATGTAGACAATGCTCACAGAAACCGAATCCTATGGAGCAATTTAGGACTCCCTTCACCATCTACTTTGACGATAAATTAGATAGCCTCTTTTTACCAATATGCCCAAGCCTCTGATGCTACAACATAGAGGATGTCGCCTCATCATCAATCACCTTCTCAGAGATAAAACCTCCACTGCACTGACTTTGTATTGTACTTCCCAAGAGCTTATACAACATACCATACCAAACACCTCGTGCAATTACTAACGATCCACAAGTCATCTTGCACGAATTTTTGTCATAGCTGAAATTCACTCCCCCATCTGCCATCTTACTGACTGACATCAGGTTCTTGCTGAGACTTGGAATATGCATCACGCCTGGAAGTGTTCTGACCGTCCCATCATTCATCCTCAACTTTACCTTCCCACAACCAATAATTTTCACCGAAGAGTTATCTCCCAATAAAACATTTTTCCCATCAAATGTTTCGTACTCATGAAACCAGTTCTGTGAGGTATCATTTGAAATGATGCTCCTGTGTCAATTGTTCAAACACTCTAATCTGATTGAGTCAAACAGGATGACATATTTAAGTCACCAACATCATCATCATACTGGTACTTGTTTCCTGAAGCTGATCTCTCACCTGCCCGCTTTTCAAGGTTCACACTCTTACTTCTGCAATCCTTTTTTAGATGTCCAAGCTTCCAACACTTCGACCCAGATTTATCCCTACTTTTTAATATTCCCCTTAACTTGGGTTTATCACCAGACCACTTGTAGTCTTTATCATGGGCTCGACCTCTCACAGATAACGCCTCCTTTGAGGAGTTCTTTGTACCCTGCCGCCTTATCTCCTTAAACAATAAGGTTGCCATAACATTCTCAAAAGACAGATCAATCGTGCCACTACCAATCGCAACTATCAAGTTATCCCACGAATCGGGCAGTGAACAGAGAAGCGTAATAGCCTTATCGTCATCCGTCACATCAACACTGATAGATAATAACTGACCAATCAAAGTGTTAAACTCATGTAGATGAACAGAGAAAGAATCCTCTCAGCCATCCGAAGGTTGTACAACTTAAACAGTTTGTTTACCAGAGATTTACTCTGATAAAGGCTTTCCAGCTTTTTCTAGAGATCTTTCGCTGTTGTTTTCTCCAAAACTGTTTATCAGCACAGAATCGGCTAGGCACAACTGAATCAGAAATTGTGTCTTCCGATCGAGCTTCTCCCACTTCGTGATGGTAGCTGAAGATGATGTCGAAACCACCACCGGCGACGCCTCTACCGTGGACGTCGTACTTTTCGGTATCTCATCGACTATCACCGTCCACAGATCCATGTCCACGAATAGATCCTCCATCTTTAGTTTCCATAACTCGAAGCTCTTCCTTCCGAACTTCTCGATTTCAATCTGTGATCTAATCGACATCTCTGATCGTTAATCCTCGAACACAAGGCTCTGATACCACTTGTTAGGCATGATGACCCAAGTTTGGAAGAAACTTGGGCTTGGAGAGTCCACCATGCAAAGGCCCAATATATGATGTAGGAGACTATATGAACCCAAAAGCTTAAGCTAATGGGTTCTGGTTCCACCACCATATATATGCCATTCACTTATCTAGTTTATCTCAATGTGGAATTGATTTTTCACATTTCTTTACTATATGTGAATATTCCCAACAAGAACCAGTTGGAATGACAACAACTGGGAAAGAAATTCAATGGAAAACTTGGAAAGAATACGTGAGTCATATACTCTAATTTCAAAATTTTAGACCAAGCATTGTGGTTTTTTGAACCTGTAATCTTTTGTATAACTAGTAGATTTCTGATTTTCCTAATGACCACCAAATATGCATTTAAAAAGCAAAAAAAAAATGCCATGTGTAAAACAAACATCTATTATTTCATCACCTTTAACAAATTTAGGTAAGAGAGAGAGCCTTTAAAAAAAAGGTAAGAGGGAGAGAGAGGAGGTGAGTGAGAAGAGTTTCCACCCTCAAAAACATGATTATGCCATGATCACTACGACAGCACTAGCACAATTTGTATACAGAACACAAGACGGAAGTCAATGATAAGAATTTTGAAGCAGCAATGGTACTTGCTCAGGCTAACAAATGAAGATTTTATATGATCTTTACATTTTAAGTATTGAAAAAGTGTTAACAATAATCATTAGAACAGAGAAAACTATTTTGTTATAGAAGTAATGTGCATGGTTGGTAACATCTTGCTATAGTTGTAAACACAAACCTTTTTTGTCCTAGATATCAAATATCCAAATTAAATGTGAAGAGCCCACGACAAATTTAGGAAGTTCTAAACCTTTCTCTTTTGATTAATCATAATATTAAAACTAAGAGCATTAATCTTAGCCTAGAAGAAGCATGGTAATTGATATGATGATAGCAAAATTTAATTTCTTTGACAACTGGGGAAATGCTGCTACTGTTTTGAGGCATTAATTTATGTTTGGGTCAGGGGTGGAACTAGGAATTTATCCCCAAAGCGGAACATAATAACACTTAATTTTCTCATTATTACTTTACACTTTTTAATCATAAAGATATTGAATGATACCGTACTAAGTTTAAAATTTGTAGTTACATTTTGTAAAAAGAAAAGTAAGTAGAACGAACGAACGAAGTCAATCAAAAATATAATGTTCTTCTATATGATCTTTTTGAATTAATTTCAAGTTCAAGATACGATGGACATAGTAAGTTTGAAAAAGTTTTAGGAAGCAACTCATCATTTTAAAATTTCAGAAATCAGAAAATGTTGAAGTAGTTAAAAGGAATTTAACATCCTATAATTTCTATGATAATAAACATGTAACATGTAACTTACCAAGCACCTTTGTCTCAGAAAACACTTTAGTTTGTAAATGACTCAGTCTTAATCATCTTGTTGGGCTTTTAAATTTCTGTTTTTTGTTTGTTCCTCGTTGCCGTGCTTTCCAGCCTTGTTCTTAGTATTTTCTATGATAATAAACATGTAACATGTAACTTAACAAGCACAATTTTGTCTCAGAAAATACTTTAGCATGTAAATGAGACTGAGTCTTAATCATCTTTTCGGGTTTTTAAGTTTCTGTTTTCTGTTTGTTTCTTGTTGCCGTGCTTTCCAGCCTTGTTCTAAGTATTTTCTATGAACAATAATAAGAATTACTACTTCATCCAAAATTTTTTAAAAAAAATGATAAAAAATAAGGATTCTCCTAAACATATTGATGATATAAAGGAAGAACTTAGTAACTAACCTGTGGTTTAACTTCCACTCTGTGTTGGCCACTCTTAACAGAAACTGGTTCGTTGGCAAGAACACTTTCCAGGTGATCTAGAAGCTCTTTAGCCTGGCATGAACCAAAATCTGGATCTGCATACTGGTAATTCCAAACAAGAGCACTGTCTTTAGTCTCAATGGCAGAACCATCAGTTGTTTCGGTATATAATTTCATTACTGGCTCAGCGATCTGTTTCCAATCAAAATCTGGCACAGACACGCAAGTTTCCCAGTCTGCATCATCATTTGGCCTGGAAAATCATAACAATCAATTTTGGTAATACAGTAATAGTTCGAGATTCTTTCATAAAAAGGATATTTTCCTGTTTTTACAATTTTACTTACTCCATATAGAATTGTGCCAGACTGGTCATTAATGGGTTGATCTCAAATTAAAATTCTAAAAGCAACCTGATTTTCAGTTTTGATCACAGCAGGCCTTGTTCTTTCATAAAGCCGACATGTCTGAACTCAATGGTGGTGTCAACTACTTGGTGTCAATAGTGTATGTAACAGTCCTTATGCCAATTGAATATTTGTTTATGCAACAAAACCAACGAGAAATACCCAAATTTGGCAGGACTCTGGAGCAATAGGCAATATAGAAGATTTCAGACACATAAAAACCAGCAAAGACCTCTTTGATGCTTGACACACATAGATCAAACCAGAGTACATATTAAGGCTCATGAACTCACTTAGCTTAGTTAACATGAGTCGAACTGGAAAGCCTTAGTTCAGTTTTACTGACAAAATTTATTAGTTGGTATGATCGAATTTGGAAATCCTCACTTCAGTTTTACCGCATAAAGTGTACTTATATACCAAATGTACCATTGATAGTCTGACGTTAAAGAGGTGTTCCACATCTAGTTGAACTTGAACAGTCCATCATGCTTTACAAATCTTAGAGGCCATTACTCATCACAGGTCCATTCAAGTAGGTGAGCGAGATGACTTGGATGCAGTCTGGCTAGACAACTTCATCAAGTGGCCGCATCCAAGACTCTAATGCCCACAAACTTCTGCCTGGCAGCTTGAGCCTTTTACTCAGCACACAGAAGTTGATGATCATACATTGAGACATCACAATACTCACATATACAAGCTGTCATGAATTCAAATCCTAGTGTAAGGAGAGCAATGTAAATTCTACCAGCAACACAATCTTAGGCAAAACACAACGGACTTATTCAGTTTTCATAGTGTATGCAAGTTTCATGATTTCTTTGTGCATGTAGCGCGACGCTGTATGCATTCGGCTTCCAGCTAAATGATTGGGATAAGTAGGACACGAGAACTTAATATCTGTCTATATAATAATATATAATGGAGGCTTTGGAAACCATTGCATGAGCTTCCAACATTAGACGACATCCATGCTTTTCATTTGGTATTTTCAGTGCATGAGAGTTTGGCTTTTGTCATCAATTAATCCGTAGCATTTACTTAATCTTTTTTAGAATCATTTCATTATATCTAATACTATATATTTATTAGAAAAACTAAACTTCGGTAACCTGGTTTTACAGTCTTTCAAGCTAAATAAGGTACTGTTTGTCTGTGTTTGAGACAAAAGGCTGACAGTTGCCATACCCTGATTAATTAGGTTACTTACAATTATCACCTCAGTTAAGATGAATTAAAACCATCTTTCATGTGTTTATCTTCTCCAGGCCCATCTAACTATTTCATGTCTACTTCAACATCACAATCAAATAAGTACCAAAATCTCAATAGGTAAAGAGAAAAGCAGAGGCGTTGATAGACAGAGAAGGAGAGCTGAGCAATAAGCATGATAGTTTTCATCAACATCGAATGCTACTCTTCAGGTTGGCTTCTGTCTACCTTTTCTCTAGGCATTCATGGACTTTTACTACATTTCTCTTCATTTTCACTTTACAAGAAATTGTAGATAAAGACAGCACTTTTTATCGTTTTTGTACGATGAAATGATTTGTTGTATAAATCAGAGCCGCAACGGAGAAGCGGGTCGCAACGGAGAAGAGGGTGGCAGTGATTGTCGAGATTAGAAGGACGTGTTAAATATGGTTTGAATTCTTTAGGCCCAAATCTAGTATCAATAAGGCCTTTATTGGAGCGTAGCATAAGAGGCTCACTATTCAGGGGCCATAGTTTATGTGGGTATGGTTAACTATACCAGGGGTGCCGAGGCAGAGCCCCATGGTATGAACCTATATAAATAATAGGGTTTCGTATTTTTCCCTATCCAATTTGTTGTAGACGAAATGTGGATGTATTGGAGATTAGGATTTTGACAGCTCTATCTCTTGGAAACTTCTGTACTCCATTTGTTATAGTGAAATCTCTTTTCTCATCGTCGGTGGACGTAAGAATTTTATCTCCGAACCACATAAATCTTTGGGTCTATTTTCTTTTGATTGCTGCATTATTCTTAACAGAACGAATGCTCGATTGCTAGATGAATTCCCCACATTGCAGAGGTTTTCTCTCAAAAAGATATTTTTTTTGTATTTTAAACTTTGTTTCTACTCGTCCTCCAAATTTATTCTTATCTTGCTTGCAATTTGATTAACGTTTTGAGAGTAGTGGATGATTGTTACAATTGGTTAGCTGTTGCCAATAATTTTAGTTGAATGATTTTGGGATGCTCAATTCATTATCTAGAGTGAAGAGGTTACGGGTTATATATGATGTGTGAACATTGGTTGGTGGGGAAAGACTCCAAGCTGCAGCATGCAGCAAATACCAGCTGCTCGAACAAAGACCTCAATGGTCAAGTACAATGTCATTTAGGAGGTCAAAATGGTAAGTACCTCTATATTCTCATCTTATTGAATGATTTTACAGACTTGTGTTGGCGTTACTAGAAGTCATGGGAATGGAAAGAAAGATAAATTTTCCTTGATAGTGCCTAACATCAAGTGTTTTTGAGTTTTTTGAATTACTTCACATATGGAAATGCAAAGATTTGCTTCACACAACAGTCATATGGGTTCCCAGCTTTCTATTTGAGAATATGTAGGGGCTGTAAATGTTGTTCTTATTGAATTTTCCTTTTTTGTTGGTTAAAAAGATAGTTTTTCTAATAGGAGCAGAGTAAGCCTTTTCCAGCTTGGGGGATCCTATATACTTCATATGTATTTCCTGCTAGGATCCAGTCTGTAAGGTTGTATAAAGTAGCTTACTACTACTGCAGTATTGTACTATTGTGTATCGATTTCTCTTTTGGAATGATTAGTTTGTTGCTGCTATTAGGTGTTCCATTAAAGGTTCCTTCAATGCCTTCTATATTGCTTTACTAAAATTTCTCTATTTTAAGGCTTGTCAAAAAGCAATAAAGGGAATCTTCAACAAGATACGACAAACTGATATATAAACATTATAAACCCCAAAATAAAGCAAGGGCATCTGCATCCCTGCTACTTCCTTTTACTTTTAACCATCCTTTTGTAAGCAATCCATGCAAGGAAGAATAACACAGATTCCATCACAGCAACGATACCTGTGTAGGACTTCTATTCCGAGGGTGTGTATATAATTGATACTACAAACAGAACTGCTACTAGAGAAGCAGAATTGCATCAAACACCACCCAGTATCTCAGTTCAGACCTAGAACGATTAAGGTGTTCACTAACCAATGGTAGCAGGCAACCTGTGTAGGACTCTTATTCTGAGGGAGTTTAATTGATACTACTGGCTTAAGAACATAACTGCTACCAAATATTTTGACGAGTACTATGTAGGACTCTTGTTCTAATGAGTACTAGTTACCACTGTTAACTATAATTTAAAAACTACCGGAAAGGGATGAATAAATTGTTGGGATTTTACCTCTAAACTCCACGTATTCAAATTTTAGGCAAAAACACAACCACAATAATTAAATAAGCAAATAAAATAAAAAGCGAGAACACCAAGAATTAATGTTGTTCGGCAACCTCTTTGCCTACTTCCACCAACAAACCAACTGCTTTAAGAAAAGCAAAGTTGTCAAACTCTCACTCCAAAGTCTCAATACAACAAAAGCTCTTAACCTAGCTCTAGTTGTAAGCGTCCTCTCTACTCTCTACTTGACAACCCAAAGCTCTCAATCTAGATCTAGTAGTAAACCCCTCTAGTTTACAATATATATGGAAATTATTAGTGTGTCTCAAATCTTCTCAGGACCCCATTTATATAGAGAATATTTTCCTTATACTATTAGGAAAAGAACAACAACATAGTAGACTACTATTACTTGTACAATCAATAATTTAATAGGAAATTACTAGTATTCCTACTAGAACAAGCAACTACAATATAGGAAACAAATTTTTCCAAACCAATTAGAAGTCTTCTTTGTGGAGAATTGAACCAAAATCCTTACATAAATTGAGCAATTTTATTTGTTCATATTTTTGCAAGATGGTGGGTCTTAGTGATGATCTTATCAGCGATGATGAGTTGGCTTATTTGCCTCCCTGGCGCTTCGCATTATTGTCTCTTATTGTTGTTAGTTTTTTGGCTTGGTTGGTCAATTGGAATCTGTTATTTACTGATTGAGCTTGAGCTGCCATGCCTGTTTTCATATTGTTTCGTAGCTGCAGTCTTTTGCTCTGTTTTTGATTGAGTTACTGTTCTACCTTATTTTGGTCATCTATAATTAATTTCTCTTTGCCTTTCAAAAGAAAAAGGCATTTTCGTTTCCTACTATTCTTTCAGATGTTCTTCTATTTTGGTCAACTCCAGCAACATAGATGAATTTGTACTACAATATAGTATTCTACTAACAGTTGAGTCAGATCATTCCATCTTCATGGTTTTAAATTCTTTGCCGTTGGAACAGGAGACGAAATTTAATTTGATCAAATCAAGGATCAGCATAAATAAAACTTGATTGATCCTACCAAGAGAAACATAGATGGAGACTTGGAGTTTCTACTATGGAGACTTGGAGTTTCTACTCGTGGTTGGATTCCATAGTAAATAATTCTATTTTCATTTATTTGCAGTTACACTTATTTTTGTATAGTTCTTCGCAATTTATTTAGTTCTTCATGTACTCTAATCTTTAAGAAGTATTCTGTATTACTATCTGTTGATGCTTGTGTTTAGGGTTTAGACAGAGATTAGGAAATAGTGAGACAATAAGCAGTAATATGGTTACTAACCCTAAGGTTAGTAGTCATATATATTGAGAATTTAATATTAAAAAATTTCATCAATACCCTTAAACCCTAATACTCTTAATACTCTAACATTTCCCCTCGAGTTTGAGCATAGATATCATATGCACCCAACTTGTCACAAATAGATCTAACACATGAACCATCCAATGGTTTAGTAAACAAGTCTGCAAACTCATCTGCTGATTTCCATGTTTTGTACTAATCACATTCTGCAAAAAAATTCTCAAACAACATAACAATCAACTTCAATATGCTTGGTCCTCTCATGAAACACTGGATTAGTCAATATAAATGGTTGCTTGATTATCACAAACCAAGCAAATAGGACGAGACTGTTCAAACCCAAGTTCTGCTAATAACTACTTCAATCAGACTAACTCACAAGTAGTGTGTGTCATCACTATGTACTCAAACTCTACACTTGATCTAGCTTGTTTCTTACTCTTCCATGACACCATATTATGTCCAACAAACACACAATATCCAGTAGTGGATCTCCTATCCGATGGAGAACCTGCCCAATCTGCATCAGTATAACCCTCAATCCTAGTATGGCCACGGTTTTGATAAACTTAACCACGACAAAAGGCAATCTTAAGATATCTCTAAATACGAATGACAACATCCCAATGAGTGATACGTGGAGCATTTAGAAACTGAATAACCATGCTTGTTGCAAAGGCGATGTCTGACTTAGTGGCAATTAAATAATTCAATCTCCCAACCAACAATATATACTATCTTGGATCAGTCAACAATTCACCTTGATCAATTGAAAGTTTTGAGTTGGGATCCATAGGATTGCCTACAAGCATACACCTTAACATCCCTATATCACTCAATAAATTAAGGACATATTTTCGTTGAGACAAAGAAATACCATGAGAAGAGCGAGCAACTTCAATACCTAGGAAGTATCTTAGTTGCCCAAGATCTTTAGTCTGAGACTTGCTACTAAGAAACTATTGCAAAGTTTAAATTCTCTGTCATCTCCAATGATCACAATATCATCCACATACCCAATCAAAATAATCCAACCTGCTTCACCGTGTCTGTATAATACAAAATGATTTACACCACATCTACACGAAGTCAATTACTACCTCATTTCCTGCCAAACCATGCTCTAGGGGACTATTTAAAGTCATATAGAGATTTCTTTAACCGGCAGGCTAACCCAAACTCCCCTAAGCAACAAATCGTGGAGGTTGCTCCATGTAAACCTCTTGCAGATCACCATGTAAAAGGGCATTCTTCACATCCAACTGATGTAAAGGCTAATTAAACATGGAAGCAAGAGAGATAAAGACACGGACAGACGTGATATTAGCCACAAGAAAGAATATCTCTGAATAATCAAAATAAACCTGTGTATACCCTTTTGCCACTAGACGAGTTTTCAACCTGTCAATAGTATCATCATCAAGATGAACCTTCACAATATAGACCCAACGGCACCCAACAACTGATTTGCCAGACATAAGAGGGACCAATTCCCAAGTATCATTATGACTCAAGGCATGCATTTCATTTTCCATAGCTGCTTCCAACCAGAATGAGATGTGGCTTTCGTAACACACTTGGAAAGAGACATGGTAGATAAAGTAGCAACAAACGAATAGTAAGAGGAAGACAAGTGATCATAAGAAATAAAACTAGCAACAGGGTGTGTAATACAAGAGCGCCTGCCCTTTCCGATGGTAATGGGAAGATCATCCTCAGTGGAGGAAGATGGAGATGGGTCTCGATCTATATACAAGGGGACAATTAGCGGAACAGCATAATTGAAAAGAGGGTGATTTGGTTTAGGACGACGCTTGTAAACTTGCAACAGAGGAACGGACGTAGGAAAGATAAACTATGAGAGAGGCATTGGAATGGGCAAAGTAGGGAGAAAGGATTCATCTAGATCAGATGTAGAGAGAGGCTCGGAATAAAATAGATTGAACTCAAAGAATGTGAAATTAGCATTGACAAAGAAACAATTTAAAGACATCCTTTTTCAATTAGGAGAGATGGTTGAGTGGACTAAAGCATTGAATTGCTAATTCGTTATACGAGTTATTTGTACCGAGGGTTTGAATCACTCTCTCTCCGTTTCCTTTTTTGATTATGTGGAATAGATAAAATTCTAATAACATTATAATTTTTTTTTTTTTAAATCAAACAAGAAAAACACTTATTTTTTATTCTTCACGTCCAAGATTACATCATGGATCATTAGATAGGAATCCGAACATGAAGAGGGAAGCCATCGATAACCCTTTTGAGTACGTGAATACCCTAAGAAAATGCAATTGATGGCATGGGAATCTAATTTGTCAACACCGAGAGAAAACTGATGAACAAAACACAGTGACCCAAAGATACAAGGAGCCAAAAGAAACGAAGCCTCATGGGAAACATAACTGAATGAGGAGACTTACCATCAAGGACAGAGGATGGTATACGGTTAATTAAGTAACAAGCAATGAGAATAGCATCACCCCAAAACACTTTAGGCACATTCATGTGAAATAAAAGGGTTTGAGCAACGTTAAGAAAGAGATTTTGTTGGGAAGTGTGAGAGCAAGACGATTGATAGATAATGTCAGATGTAGCAGTATATGTGTTGAATGGGGCAGAGAAATATTCACATGCATTATCACTACGAAGAATTCGAACATATACATTAAATTGGTTTTTAATCTCAACACAAAATGCATAAAAGATGGAAAACAACTCAAAACGATTTTTCATCACATAAAGCCAGGTGAGCCTGGAATAATCATCAACGAATGTAACGAAGTACCAAAATCCTAGTTTAGAGGAGACACAACTTGGACCCAGACATCACAATGCACTAGCATAAAAGAACCAAAAACCCATTTATTGACATGAGAAGGAAATGGAAGGCGTTGATGCTTTCCTAATTGGCAAGCCTCTAAACAAAAGGATGACATGGACTGAGGTAAGAACAAGTTTCGTTAGGTTTTCCATAAAAGGATGACCAAGACGACAGTGAATCTCTAAAGGAGAAACAGTACAGGACAAAAAACTGGTGATTGGGTAGAGTCAAAGTAATACAGACCACTAGATTCACACCCTCCACCAATCCTCTTCATTGTCTTCAAATCCTGAATAACAATAGAATCAAGAAAAAAAGTAACCGAACAATCAAGATTTTTAGTGAGTTGACTAACTGATATCAGATTAAATGGAGAACGAGGAACATATAAAACAGATGACAAAGACAAAGAACGACTAGGATGTATAGAACCTATCCCACGAACAGCAGTTTTAGAGCTATCTGCTACAGTAACATCCGGTAAAGACGAAGACTGATGAAAGCGAGAAAACATATCACATGTACCAGACACATAGTCACTAGCTGCAGAGTCAAGAACCCAGGGCATAGAAGCAGAAGGATTAGAGGACAGACAAGCAATGGGCGTATCTTTCTGGGCTAAAGAAGTAGTCGAAAACAATGCATAGTGAGTCGTTTGACACTGAAGGAACGAGAACTACTTGGCCCCTGATACAACCATATAGCTCTGCGAAATAAAAGCAATGGAGATCGACTCAGATGGCCTTACATCAGTAGCACGATACAGCCTACCAACCAAATTCCAATAAGTCTCACAAGTATGGTTAGAATTATTCATAATTGTTGAAGCAACCCATCGGACATAACCAATTTTGAAATCACTGACATGGTGACGATAGTATGACAACAATAAGCACCACCACACACTATCAAGCAAACAAGTGGGTGCTCCATATATCAAACAACACTTTACAACAATTCAGAAAGGATTCAAGCCTACTATCTCGAGCACTTGGGCAGAAGATCTAATTCGACATACAACTAGAGAACTGCTTTCAATGGTTCATTGTACCAAATACCAAGAGGACTAGAGAAGAAACCAGAATATTGTTCAGAGACACCGAAGCAGCATTGCTCACGAGTATTGTTCATGGATACCGTTCACAACATTATTCACATCACTGTTCACTGACACTGTTCCACATGGATGTTGTATCGGTACTGTTCACTTTTTTTAGGGTTTAGACAGAGATTAGGAAATAGATGAACAAAAAGCAGTAAACTGGTTACCAACCCTAAGGTTAGTAGTCATATATATAGAGAATTTAATATTATGAAATTACATCAATACCCTTACCCTAATACCCTTAATACTCTAACACTACTTATTGGACCAATATTCAAGTTATGTTCTTATCCTTGCTGTTTTATAGTAATTTTCTTTTATCTGGACTATTTTATAAAAAGAACTGATATGAACTGCACTTTGTTTTTTGTGTTTTCATATGACATGCACCGAAGCAAAAAAAAAAAACTAATATGTGATATTAAGATACATTTTGGAGTGGAAGAATATGCCTTTAGAAGGCCCTAAATCAATTTAATCAGAAAAATTTGAAGCAAATGAAGAAGGTGTTTGAAAATTGAATATTGCCCATTTAAGATATGTTTTGTTAGTCCTTTTAAGGGTTCTATTTCTTCTTTTTTCTTCTTTCCTTTCTCTTCTCAATCATCTCCAAAGAAGGAAAACGTGGTACACAGTTTCCACAAATTTGTGTGGATTATATCACCTACATTTTTACACAAGAAAAAGGCCTCTTGCAGAGTAGTAAAAACTTAAAAGTTGCTTGCATCAAATTAAATGCAACAACAATAAAATATATTAATTATCATGGCATGCATTGATGTTTATGATTTGGTTGGCTAGGTGTTTGATTCATGCATTCTCATTCAGAGCTAACTAGATAGGGATTCAAAATGGTGTTCATGGTCAAAGATGAACAAGGGCTTGATCAAAATATTCTGCCTCCTTTAAAGGATCTCTCAACATGGCTGTCCTGAATTTATTAGAACTCAAAAGTGTTTGCATAGAAAAGCATTTTATACATAACATTGATAAGCTTTTTGCAAATTGCAAGAAGATGACTGAGAGAAGTTTTGGGAGAGTGGTTAAGACTAAAAATGTATAATAATTTTCCACAAAAGTTGATTTAAGCAGTTGTTTTCATCCACCATTTTGCAGTTTAAAGTACTTAAAAATGCTTTTATTTTCTAGTTTTGCAAATTGAACTCATGAACTAATCCTATGTTTATTATTATGTTAAGTCCAAATGCAGCCCAATTAGTTTGAAAGCTGGTGACCTGTATACGAGTAAGATATTATTTTTAAACCCAAGATCAGCACAACTAATTAGCATGAACTCTTGAAACTTGCCCAGACAAAAGAAAGAGAAATTTTTCCTAGAAAAATGAGCTCTTGAGCTCAATCCATGCAAGTTGAGTGGTTTGTTGATAACCAAACTCATAATTTGAACAAATTTATAGCCAGAATTAAAACTTCCAATAGCAGCAGCCATCAGAATATCAACTACTCGTGCGTGACTAGTGACTAGTTAAAATTGAGCTCATCAAGTTTGTAAAAATCACGAGCAAAATCTACAACCAACTTAATATTAACACACGGAAACAAATTCTGCAAAAATAGCTTATGTCCGGCCCACCTACTAAAGAACCAATTCACCACAAAATCCCATCAAGAAAACTGGTATATATAACTGTTATCATTTATTAGAATGAATGCCTTGCTAACCCTAAGGTTAGTAGATGTATTTATATAGAACAGAATAATAGGAAGGAAAGTACATAAATACCCTTATACTCTAACACTCCTCCTCAAGTTGGAGCGTATCTTTCATATGTACCCAACTTGTTACATATAGAGTTAATCCGAGTCTTATCTAAGAGTTTAGTGAACATATCAACTAACTGATCTACAGATCTGACATGTCTCATACTAATCACATTTTGTAATACTTTCTCTCGAACAACATGATAGTTCACCTCATTGTGCTTTGTACTCTCATGAAATACAGGATTAGTAGCAATATGAATAGCTGCTTTGTTATCACATGCTAAACTCGTAGGAGGATACTGTGTAAAACGGAGTTCAGCTAGAACTTCTTTTAACCAAACTAACTCGGAGGTAGTGTGAGCTATGGCCCTGTTCAGACTCTGCACTAGATCTCGTAACCACTGTTTGCTTCCTACTTTTCCATGATACCAGATTACCCCGAACAAACACACAATATCCTATGGTGGATCTACGATCTGACGGAGAACCTGCCTAATCGACATCGGTATATATCCCTCAATCTAAGTATGACCATGATTCTGATATAATAACTCATGATCGGGAGCACTCTTAAGATATCTCAGAATATGGATAACTGCATCCCAATGAGTAGTCCGTGGAGCATCAAGAAACTGACTAACCACACTAGTAGCAAAGGTAATATCAAGTCTAGTGACAGTGGAGTAATTCAATTTCCTAACCAAACGTCTGTATTGTTGGGCTTACATCCCAACATCCCAGTATCGCTCAATAGATCCAAAACATATTTTCTCTGAGACAATGAAATACCATGACAAGAGCGAGCAACCTCAATACCTAGAAAATATCTCAGTTGTCAAAGGTCCTTGGTTTGAAATTTGCTATTAAGAAACAGTTTCAAAGCTTGAATACCTTCTTTATCATCTTCTGTGATTACGATATCATCCACATATACAATCAAAAGAATCATGCTTGTCTCACTATGTCTATAAAACATTGAGTGATCTACTCCACATCTAGTAAGATCAAAATCCATTACTACCTCACTAAACCGACCAAACCAAGCTCTAAGAGACTGTTTCAAGCCATATAAAGATTTCTTCAACTGACACCCCAACCCAGACTCCCCCAACAACAAACCCAAGAGGTTGCTCCATGTAAACCTCCTCATGCAAATCACCATGAAGGAAAGTATTTTTAACATCAAGCTGATATAACGGCCAAGCAAATGTGGCAGCCAAAGAGAGAAAAACCCGAACAGATGTAATTTTTGCTAGTGGAGAAAAGGTCTCAGAATAATCAATACCATAACTTGGGTATAGCCTTTGGCCACTAGACGAGCCTTCAATCGCTCAATAGTACCATCAGGATCAAACTTTGATAGTATACACCCATTGACACCCCACAACAGATTTTCGAGGATGAAGATGAACTGACTCCCAAGTACTAGTTTGAAGGCATCCATTTCAGCTTCCATAGCTGCTCTCCACGCAGAATGGGACATAGCTTCTGTAAGAGACTTGGGAAGAGAGGTAGTAGACACAGAGGTAACAAAGGAAGCATAGGTAGAAGACAAATTATCATAAGAAATATACGAGGCAATACGATGAGCAGTGCATGAGTGCTTACATTTGCGAAGTGCAACTAGACGATTGTCCTCAATAAATGAAGGATTGGAAGAGACTAGATCTGTCGACACAGGAACCACTGGTGGAAGAGCAAGAGGGTATGCATGTTTTTGGCGATCAGAATACACTTGGAGTGGGTGATTCGGCGGGGCTGGTGTGTAAGGAGTTAGGTGAGAAGAGGCTAGGGGTGGGAAGTGTGGGCAAAGCTGATTGAAAAGAGAGAGGATGAGAAAACGAAAGGGAAGCATCCAAATCTGACATCAAATGAGATTATAAAAAGGTGGACGGGTGGTGGCCGAAAAAGAGGATGCCATGGTGTCTGCGCATCTCGAACAGGCAATGAATTTTTTTTTAAATAATAATAATTAATCAGGGTCCAAATTAGGCTCTGATGCCATGTTATCGTTTATTAGAATGAATGACTTGCTAACCTTAAGGTTAGTAGATGTATTTATATAGAACAAAATAATAGGAAGGAAAGTACATAAATACCCTTACACTCTAACAATAATTATCAAAATATGTAATATTTCTTAGCTTATGCAGTTGACTTCCCCCACACCCCCCCCCCCTTTTCTCCTTTTTATTCTCTTTTAGCAGTTTTTACACGCTAAATGCATTTAACCAAAATTATTGATTATGAATAAAGAAAAATCAAAATTACATGTTCAAGTGCAAAGAAAAACATCAAAGTTCAAACAGAGTTGAAAGAGAAAGTGGCATACCTCAGAAAGAAACCATGCTCTGCTGCAATTCCAAGTCTTTCGCAAGAAGAGAACCATTCAGTTAGAGTCTTTCTATCTTTCCTGCTAACAAGGAAGACAACATTCTTGGAGTCTCTGCACAAACTGTTCAAGATTCCTACAGCCTCTGTATTAGGACTTGTACTAATTGGAACTGGCTGCATCATGGTACCATCATAATCCAAAAGAATTGCTCGGTTTTTGGTCCTCTTATAAGCTGAAACAATATGCTCAACTGAAAGCTTCCTGAAATTGGGATCCAGTGCAATTACCCGAAAACCTAAACCAAAACCAATTCCCCAGCACCTCCTCCTCACATGATCTCTACATGCTCTTTCCAGATCCTGCAAAAAGCTACGTGCCCAGTATGCAACATCATGCGTACTCACATACCTGTAGTGCTTCTCATGCCGCAACTGTTTTTCTCCCTCAGAGAATGTCCAGGCAGAATCCATAGCTTCAGCTACGGAATCTATGTTCCACGGGTTTACCCGAGTTGCACCACTCAGAGAAGGGGAGCACCCAATAAACTCAGAAACAACCAGCATACTCTTCTTTGGGGTAGATGGATCTAGGCCTAAGGTCTCATCTAGTTTCTCATTTCCTTGCCGGCATATAATATATTCATATGGTATAAGATTCATCCCATCCCTCACTGCTGTAACAAGACAACACTCAGCAATGACATAATAAGCAATGCGCTCGTAAAACTGAAGTGGGGTATCAATCAGAAGCACTGGCTTGTATCCTGACCTTCCAAATGTATCATTAATCTTTTTCACTGTTGCATAGGTTTCAGATTGGACCTCCTCTACATCTCTCCCTCGACCTCTTGCAGGGTTTGCAATTTGAACCAAAACAACTTTTCCCCTCTTTTCAGGATGTTGTACGAGCAATTGTTCCATGGCCAAAAGTTTCAAGCTGATTCCTTTAAAAATGTCCATGTCATCGACCCCGAGCATAACAGTTTGACCCCTAAATTGATCTTGTAACTCAGCAACCTTAGATTCAGTCTGAGGAAGATTCAGCATGGACTGGAGCTGCCCTATATGAATCCCAACAGGAAGAATCTTAATGCTGACTGTGCGGCCATAATACTCAAGCCCTATGTACCCTCGCTTAGATTGATAAGAAAGGCCAAGCATTCTACTACAACATGAGAGGAAGTGCCTGGCATAATCAAAAGTATGAAACCCAACAAGGTCAGAGTTGAGAAGTGCTCTTAGAAGTTCATCTCTTACAGGAAGTGTCCGATAAATTTCAGATGATGGGAATGGACTATGAAGGAAGAATCCAAGCTTCACCCTATTAAACCTCTTCCTCAAAAATGTTGGTAAAACCATCAGATGGTAGTCATGAACCCACACAAAATCGTCATCAGGACTAATCACCTCCATGACTTTGTCCGCAAATATCTTGTTCACAGAAACATAAGCTTGCCAAAGTGACCGATCAAACCGGCCACCAAGATCTGGTGATAGAGGAAGCATGTAGTGAAATAAAGGCCACAGGTGTTGTTTACAGAATCCATGATAGAATTTACTAAAAAGCTCAAGAGGGAGAAATGCTGGGACACATTTGAAATTTTCTAGCAACCTTTGTGCCACATCATCATGCTCACTGGGGTCAATCTCTTCTTTAAGACTACCAACATAGATTACTTCCACATCTTCTCCAAGGCCATCTTTGAGCTGTAACAGAAGGGAGTCCTCATCCCAGCTAAAGCTCCACTCTCCACTGCCATCTGAATCTCGATGCGCTCGAAGTGGAAGCTGGTTTCCCACAATGATCATCCGTTCTTGAGAGACAGATGATGGGGCATCGGAGCCAACACTGTTGCTGTTCTCATCATCTAGCTCAGACAAAACCCCAGCAACAGTTGCCACTCGAGGAAACCTCTTCCTTTCTCGTCCAAAAGTTGGAGACTCATCAGAAGCAAGATCTAAGAGGTTAGAATATGACCTTGAAACCATTGCGTATGACAGGAGCGACTTTTGGTCCAGTGAGAATAGCAAGAGCCTATGCTGATTTCTTCTTTTCCCAATTAAGATAAAGAAGTTTTAAGAAGAAAATGACCCCATCAGAAAGAAGAAACAATGCAAAACTCATGATATCTCGTAGCACATCAAATCATGATTACCTCCAAATATCTTTAATTCTAGCGAAGTTTAAGATATGCAGCCGGAATTCAAGGAAACCCCAGTATAGCCCTTAGATTCTACTAAGAATTAACAATTATTCAAGACACAACTGAAACATAATCCATACAGTACACAACTACTGGAAATGAATACAGTACACAAGCACTGAAAATGAAAATTTGAGATCTCACTACTAAGCCCCTTTATGTGTCCTCTTAATAACAGATACTAATATATTCAAAAGGAAAGAATTCAATGAAATGAAGAAGTATATAGCATGAATTTTATTAACCTGTGACTTATTGGAGCAAAACGCAGAAAAATTCTAAGATATCAGGTAAATATGAACAGAACAGGAAGCACCCAGAAGTTTTATGCTGATTTCTTCTTTTCCCAATTAAGATAAAGAAGTTTTAAGAAGAAAAGACCCCATCAGAAAGAAGAAACAATGCGAAACTCATGATATCTCGTAGCACATCAAATCATGATTACCTCCAAATATCTTTAATTCTAGCGAATTCTAAGATATGCAACCGAAATTCAAAGAAACCCCAGTATACCCCTTAGATTCTACTAAGAATTAACAATTATTCAAGACACAACTGAAACATAATCCATACAGTACACAACTACTGGAAATGAATACAGTACACAAGCACTGGAAATGAAAATTTGAGATCTCACTGCTAAGCCCCTTTATTGTCCTCTAAATAACAGATACTAATATATTCAGAAAGGAAAGAATTCAATGAAATGAAGAAGCATAGAGCATGAATTTTATTTACCCGTGACTTATTGGAGCAAAACGCAGAAAAATTCTAAGATATCAGGTAAATATGAACAGAACAGGAAGCACCCAGAAGCTAATTCTGAAAAAAAAAAAAAAGTGATAAAAGCAAGACGGAGACTTTAATCAACACTAAATCCAAAGAATCCAACAATTCCAAGATGGTATATCCACATAGCAAATTCGCTGAAAATAACTAAAAAAAGCCAAATGCATGATCAACTCATCTTCCATCCATCTAAGTAAAAGGCTTTTCAAGGAGAGAGAATCTACTTAGAAAGTACTAGTGCATAAGTAAATTGATAAACAAGGGAAAAAGTAGCAGAAAAGGGGCAAATAACATGGAAGAAGAAAAACTCTCAAGAAAGTAAAACATACAGCAATGAAGAAGATGAAAAAGAGCTTACCTTTCAAGGTTGAGAGAGAGAGAAAGACCCGAAGCAGAAACCAAAGATTCTTCTTGTTTTACTTCTTCTTATTCTTCAGTTATCCATCTCCTTTGTGACAAAGCCGTCAAATTCAATAGCCCTTTTTCGTTTGCTTTTTGTAGTTTGTAACAAATTTTCATGTATGGGATCTTTTTTCTATTTTCATTATTATTTATGAATCAAAGCATTTGACTCTCTCTCTGTCTCTCTCAAGCTGTGTTTCTCTCTCTTTCTCTCTACTTCTGGAAAAAGGGGGTGGTAAGTGAGAGGAGTGGTGACATGAGGAACAGAAAACAGTAAACTCCAATATATCTTTAACTATGGTTAGTCTTAATTAATTACCCTTTAATTACTACTGTAACAGATTACCTCCTCAATGAGTCTACCTAATTTGTGGAGTAGATCTAGCTCAAGTTGAACTTAAGTGCGTGTAATACACATGCTAATCATTTCTGTTTTCACTATTCTGTCATAGTTTTATGTCTTCGCTTTCATATTTGCTGATTGGAATTTATTTATACCTTTTTAAATTCTCTCTCTTAATATGATGAAAATAAAAATTATGAAAAACTTGGAGTCTTGAACTTCATAATATTACCATTGAGTGTTGATGCATATATTACAAAAGACAACATAAATATGCATTTTTTAGTTTAAAATTTTAATAATAATTTCATAAAAATCAAATGGTAACAAGAAAAACGGAAAAAAAAAATTTATTTTACATTTACCTGGTCTGTTTCCGTTAATGTTGAATATTTGTTTAACTGTCAATTCAAGACGGACGTTTGTCTATATCCGTTACGAAAACATCCGGCCCACAAAAGTTACTCCTATATCTCTGGTTCTTAATATAAATTTAGCACTTTGAATATTTTATTTCAGAAAGATTCCGTAAATTCACCTCAACACCCAAATTTATCAGGACCTCTTTCTTATAATATTATACTTTTGTAACTTTCATTAACGGTAGCCTTATTTTTTTATTAACGGCAGCATGATTAACAATGCAGAGAAACACAAGGTTCAAAAGCCAAAATGAGGAGCGCCACGTACACTTACAACGGAAAGTACTGTTTCCGCGTCATATAATGAATGTTTGATTGATGTGTTTGCATCATTCATTCAACTGAAACGTATCTGGTCTGTTTGCATCGACTTGTCTCATTGGTTGTCTCATGCAGAGTAGGAAAGAATCTAGTGCACTTTTGTTTCGTTCGCAGGGACAATACTGGGATTAGAACAAGAGGTTGCTCTAGTGGGCTTGTCCTCTTATCCCAGTGTTGTGTTTGGTTGCTCTAAAATGACGGACTTAATTAGTCCAAGCGATTTTAATCTTGATTATTTCGTATCGGGAGGAGGGATAGGACAAGAGTTGTCCCAGCACGCCACGATTAGTTTAGTAATTTCTTAGACCATTTTGCCCTTGAGGCGGATCCAGAAATGATACATTAGAAGAATCTTTTGGGTCTTTCAATAATATCAATAGGTTGATTGTTTCGCTCCTGTATCTTCCAAAAGGAAAAAATATCTCTGAGAGCTGTTTCCTGGATCTGAAAGAGAGTATTGGGTTCTTCCAATAACTCAAAAGTGTATCATGCTTCATCATATTTACACCTATATATAACCAAAACGTGTAAATCGTGTTTCACTCTTCTTCTTCTTCTTCAATTCAAGTGTTCAACCCTAACTACTCCCTGCTCCATCGATAGGTATGTTTTCTTCTTAATTCTTCTCACCTTTTGCTTTTGGGAAAACATATTTCTCATATACTAGTAATTTTCTAGGTTTCTGTTGCATTTTAGTGCTGCGAAATTTTTGGGCAGTCGTTGTTGATCTTGCAGCCATCGTTGATCTTCTGCTCAATAAGTTCTCTTTTACTTTTCTCTTCTTCTTCCTTATCTATTCTTCTCACGTCAAAATTTTATTTCACTTTCTTTTTTTCCTTCTCTTATCTTCTTATTCTTTGCACTCCCAATTCTTTACCCTTCTCTCTTCTTTTTTTCTTTTTTTAATTTCTTCTCTTCTTTTTCTTCTTCCTTCTTCGATTTTCTCTTACACACCCAAATTTTTATTTCCTTTCTTTTTTCTTTTCTTCTGTTTTTTCTCTGATTGCATCTTTCAAGCCCAGGATTTCTTTCCCTTTCTTTCTCTTTTTTTTCTTCTCTTATTTTTTTGTAAAATTGCCTATGGTTGTTGTATATATCAAAATAGTAGGGAACAAATAAGAGGATATACCAATATATTAGAGATGAAATCATGATTTTTTTTTTGGGATTGGTCTAGTTAAGAACAAGTTAAATGTGTAGTTTTAATTTATTGGGTTAGCAATTGTAAATTTTTGGAAAGAAGAGACCTACAGGGCTATTATGTTAGATTTAAAAAATAAAAAAAAAAACTTTGGAATTACTAAAGAAATTAATAATTAATGATTTTCTCGCAACCAGTGGCACCAAAAGCTTTCAAGCGAGTTTCAAGACTCAGATGTTTGTGCTGTCTTCGGTTCTCCAGTGTTTGGTTGATTACTTAACATTGAGGAACCTGAATAAATAATGAACAGTAATGTTATAGAAACGGAATTGAATAGAAACTCAATTAAAACCTTATTCTAAACAAAGTTTTTGACTGAAGATATTGATGGTTAAAAAAGTACATGGATAATTAGTAGTAAAAGTATAAGAAATCATGTAAGCTGCAACAATTTCATTTAAAGGATGCAATAGTTTGGTTGTTCTACTTGTAGAGAAAAAAGCACTTTTGGCATTCCTTTATGCTTCCTCAGTTAAAGAATCAAGACACTTCTAATGTTTAGAACATATACAATCCCCTTGCACGAAAGACAAAAAAAAAAAAAAAAAAACAGACTAGTCAAGTGACATAATATATCAGTACATTAGGTATGAAATCACTCAATCTGTTCTTGAGTCTTACTATGTAATATAGACTAGAATTGAAGTTTTAGACCTCAAGACTGGATTTGAAATGAGCTTCAAATGCCAAGACTAATGCTTAATATTGACAAAGATAATAACTGGTATTATATTAATAATTATGATTAAGAGCCTCTCCAATCATTGAAACTGGTATTATAAAATTATGATTAAGACCCTCTCCAATCAAAGTTTTTGCGTCATTAGACAAATTTCAAGTAATGGGTAGGCTATTATATATTTATTGTTGCTAGGTTTGTGTTCTATTGGTTGGTTCTTGATATAGTTTTGATGTTGCTAAGCTTGTTTTTACTGGGTAATTGACACCAAGCGCTTTGCACTACTTTATTGAATTTTTTTATGTTCTTGTGATACTGATTGTTTGCCAAAATCTGCATCATTGGACTGTTTCAATCCAGTAGCTGACCTCTCCTTTCCATTTGCATGTTAAGTGCTCTGGTATTTAGTTGTTCAAAGTAATGTCCATTTAAGTTTTGAATATAGAAACCAACCGTTAATTTTTCTTAAATGACCAAGAAAACACTTTATAAGCCCCAAGGAAACAGTTTAAAATCAAACAGTTTCTTGTTTGATTTTAGTACAATATTATGCCAGCATTTGCAAAGTTTAGCTCTTGAAATTTTGGAAGGATTGGATGAAATAGTAGCTTCACATATAGTTGTATAGGTGTATACATTAGTGAACAAATAAGAGGATGTGAAATTGTCTCTGATTGTTGGAACATTGCACTTTGCTTTATATAGTTCAACTTGGGCTTATATAAACAAAAATAAAGGAAAAGAAATCTGGTTTTGTTTGCATTTGGGTTTTTTGGTGAGTGGAAATAGGTTTGAGTCTTGCTTCTTGATGTTTTAACATGTATCCATATGACTTATTCTGTATCTCTTTGTAATTTTTCACTTAATAATAAACTTTCATCTTCTTTGTCCTAAAAGCTTCTTGTTAAAATTATAATTTTTTGCAATGTTAGTTGTGCCTGATTGTGCTTTAAACTGAACCATAATTCTTTCTTGTATTTTTTCATTTATCTTGTTCTATAATTTGTTTTGATCATGCGAATGTGTTCACACGTGATAGAAGTTATGGCTCGATATTATACTTTTGGAAGCTTTGCAAGATTATCACCTGGATTTGATTACCTACGAATGACCATGTTAATTAAAGTAATGAATCTTAAGTTTCCAATAATAATCTGACTAAGGATAAATATTAGAAGGTAATGAATCTCAATTTTTCATTATTTTGGGTGACTATATTACAATCATCTCCTTGAGCATGATCCTATCAGCTAGCATCTTATTTTTCTTTTGATCATTAGCTATGGCTATAGCCCTTCATCTTATGTTTCATTCATGCAAGTTAAATCCGACCAGAGATAATGTTTTACCATATTTGGAGTTTATTTTGGCTAAAAACTTTTTATCCCATTTAGTTGGATGATAAGAAATTTGTGAATCAAAATTGTAGTGTGACTATAGCTAAGTTATATATAGAGGTCTCCTGCTTGATCGAAATGTAGTGTGAATATTACCATAACGGAAATATCTAAACAAAACAAAGAAAAATGTTCCATTTTTGTTTCTAACTTTTTATTTTTTTTTTTCAATTTTTTTTTTCAAAATTTCCAAATTAAATTCAAACACAGCATATATAAGAGAATGTTTAATGCTATCAACCCCCTTGAGATATTGGTTGAAGATCTTGTTACTTGAATAATTCAATTCTCTAGTTGCATATACCCTTAGCTTGACAATTATTTTGTGTGAACCTATGTACATTTTTGGTACAACATATTGGTGAAATGGGTTATGAATTGTCTTAAAAAATGTCCTTTTAAAGGGAATCCTCTTTTGAAGAGGACCCGTGATCCATTATAAAATGGTTTTTTTATTACACTTTAAAAAAAAGTATGGTATAATATTTATATTTCTAGAATAATTTACATATATATAGATGGATGTTTAAACCTTTTAATTAGAGATGAACTTGAATTAGGTTAATATTATTTTTGTTTATTGGGTTTATCACTAATAATTTGCTCTTAATTCTTAAAATCAAACACTTTTTCTTCTTAATTTTGGATCAATAACAAATTGTCTTATCCGTTAAATTCTTTAATTAAATTTAACAGATTTTTCATGTATGTATATACGTGTAATAAAAACATGCAACTCATTTCATCATATTAACATGCAAGTTATTTCATCATATTATCCTCATTTGACCCATACTTTTGCTACATGCGTGCAAAATCTGTTAAATTTTATTAAAAAATTGGATAATTGAGACAATTTATTATTAATACAAAATTTTGAGAAGAATTGTTTGATTTTAAAAATTAAGAGGTAATTTGTTACCAAATATAAAACCCATGGGTAAAAATAATATTAACCCCTTGAATTATTGTCATGCGGGGTCCATGAGATCGTCTCTTCCTATTATTGTAGTGTTTCATATATATATATATATATTTGGGAAACAAAACTTTTGGAGTAAAAAAATTAGAAGCCTCTTGATGCTTTGCTAGCTGGGGACAATTCTGAATTATTGTCACATGGGGGAGAATGGACAAACAGTGTATTTCCTTTCTCTACCAAAAAAAAAAAAAAACAAATTTCCTTTTTTTTTTCTTCTTAATTTTTATTTGTTGTGCTTCTTATATTTAGAAGTATATTCCATTGCTCATAGTTATAGAAACATCCAGAGGCAACACCGAAATAATTTTGCAAGCTTGTATAGTCTAAACCTTTATCATTACCAATAATTCTTTTGTACTTGATATATTATTCTTTTGGTCCTTCCCGCATATTTATGATAATGTTCACTCTTCCCTGCCAATTTGATAATGGATTGAGTTTAAACTTGATGTACTATATTAAGGATGAATGCTGAAAATTGTAGGACTGATGTAAGAATTTAATTATATATTTCCAAACAATGTCTAATGTTCAAGTAACATGTATCGTTTAGCTATCCTGAAATTTATGACCTATGCAATGGAATGTTCAAATTTTAGTGTATGGATTTCTTTCAAGATCATGAAATTGATGGCCTATGGGTTTATAGAGTTGATGAAATCCAGGACCTCGTACACATCACTAAGAAGAATGACAAGATCCATGCAAGTAATTCTTCTCTGATACGAGAAAAAAGTTGTCGGGGAAATTATGCTAAAGAAAAAATTAAAAAATAACAATAGTAATTCAAAAGCCTAAACTATTGACAACATGACAATGCACTTAAAAACTACAATCCAAATACAAGCATGTCACTCAGCTACATGCACTTGAGACCAAGACAGAGCCAAGAAATAAGGCTCAGACACAAACTACATGCACTTGAGATCAAGACTCAGCTCATGTTTCCGCAAAAAATACTTCATTGGTTAGTCTTCATGATTATCATTCACCATCTAATTTGCTGGCACAATGCCTTCTGCAAATGCATTATCTATAGCTCATATTTCTGCATTCAAACTATTAAGCTCATTGTAGAACACATTAAGTTTTTCGAACATCAGAAACAAGCAGTGAGCTACATTCCTATACCACTTATGCTCCTACAGATACATGATTAAGAACCGAGTTTAGAACACATGTTATTTATTGTAACAGAAGAAAAAAAATAATGAAGAAAAATATAAAAGATAAGTTTAGAATAAATCATAATACCGCAATCCATGGATTCATTTGTTTTTCATTATCGATAACTTTGTGGGTATTTCCATCACAAGTAAATCCCCAATCAGAATCTAAAGTCTCCTTTATAGTCAAGTATGTCATTTTAAACATTTTGAGCCGTGACTCGATATGTGACTTTGTTTTATATCCACGATGAGGGAGTTTAACTGCCATTGAGTGTTCAAGAAATGGGTAAAATCTATTACTAAAGGAATGAATTCCCATATGTAACCCATCCCTCATGATTTCCACAAGTTCATTGACATCATCAGCCATCGATTTAATTAATTCTCCTTCGAGTATCCATCACCAAAATGACTTACAAAGCAATGTTACAATTTATAATCAATCACCAAAACAACCATAGTTTATTTTCATAGTATACGTTAAGGTATTTAACTCAAGTAAAACTATACTACTTATTAGTAATTAATTAGGTTAAAGATGGATTAGATTATGATTTTAAGGCTAATCAAAGGAATTAACTATCATACATTGTATATAATTATATATACATGTTAGACCAGATTCTACTAGAATGAAAAATACTTAAAACCAAACTACAATACAATCTCTTCAAGTTTGTGGATTCAAAGCTAACATAAAAAAGGCTGCCAACCTAATTTCTTTTCAACTTTTCAGAATGAAATAGCTAAAATCATGCTTAAAGTTTCATCTTAGTGAAGCTGAAATGGTCTTTTTGCATTATTTAACTACAATATTACTGGAGAAACACAAGCATAATGGTAAAGAAAAGCATATAATTTCAAAAGAATTAATTATTTTCTAAAATAGCTACTAAAAAAACCAAAGAGGCTTAATCACATACACTTGGAAAATAGGACCTATCCACCAAAGGAGACTCATTTTGATCACCTCCATTGTTTCTAACACATCAAAAGATATTCCATTAAAAATAACTTCATTTCTCTTGAGCCAAACTGACTATATAACTAAATAAAACAACATACCCCAAATATGCTTTGCTTCATGTCTAGTACATAACAAAAACCAAGCACATAACAACATTTTAATATACCTTGGGATAACATATTTAATGCTCAACCACTCCAAACATGTACACCAGATTTTCAGGTCCAAAGATAGTGTATATCTTCATGATTATCCCCACTGCTGAAGCAGGGATGTGCCTAATGTAGAAACTATATGTATATCTTCATGATTTTGTCCAAGTCCTGTGAAAAACACATAGAACACGAAAATGAAGTAGAAACTACTAAAATGTATAAATAAAGAGTCTAACAAGTGTAAATTAAGGGGCTTAAATATGACTATTTAAGCACTTATCATGCGTCGCAGCCTGCCCTGTTCTAGGCCGCGGCGCCAGGCACACCTGACCCCTTTTGTTCAGCATTTTGAGATGGTGTGTGGGACTTAATTAAAATGCACAGGTTCACTTAGACTCTTAGAGAGCCATGAGTCTTTGGTTCTTGAGATCTAAGGGTTGAGATTGATCTCAAAGATTGGATGAAGAAGTTATTGCCCTATATAAAGGGTCATCTAGGAGCAATTCAAAAAGAGATGAGCATCAAGTGTGAGAGTACAAAGACACAAAACACAAGAGAGACTCATTCAAGAGAGGCTGGTTGTTTAGAGAGAGAGTAGTCTAGATTGGGGATTCAAGGGCTTTGTAATTGGAATTTTCTTGGGGAAAATTCCAAGGAAACACTTAGTTCTTATCACTTTCTTTTTCTCTTCTTTCGTTCTTCAAGAACACATGGGTATTGAAGAGGTGTTGCTGTAATTGTAAGAACTCCATTGATTTAGTGCAGAGAACTCGGAGGAGCTCACGGGGACATAGGCACATTGCAGAACCTCGTTTGTGTTCTTTATTTGATTGTTTGATTTCTGTTCTGTCCAAATCATTGTGGATTTGGGGTGTTTGGAAAGATCATAACCTAGGATTCCGCAAGAACGTGATTTTCCAACAGTGGTATTAGAGCTAGCAACAACAGGTATCAGAGTTGAACAAGGGGTATCGGAGCAAGACTCCAAGAATCAAAGGAAATTTCTTGGGTGATTCAAGAACGGTGCTAGGATCATGATATGATCGGGTTCTTCAGGTTCAAGAACGGTTTTGTGATCAAGATTTGATCGTGTTCTTGAGATTTAGAAGTTAGAAAGCAATTGTGGGTGCTGCATAAATCTTGGGATTTTCTCCACAAGATGGTTTCAAACTTCATTGTTGAGAAGTTTGATGGAAAGTGAGACTTTGCCCTTTAGAAGCGAAAAATCAAAGCGGTTCTTATATAACAAAAGGTGGACTTAGCTACTAGAGAATATGATAATTTTCTAGCAAGTATCACGAAGGTCCAGCAGAATGAGATGAAGAAGATGGCGTACAATACCACCTTTCTGCACATGTCGGATAGTGTCACAAGGGAGTGTGGAGGCTCGGAAGATCCAGCTGTCATTTGGAAGAAACTAGATGAGTTATTTCTTACCAAGACTCTCCCTAATAAGATTTATCTTCTAAAACATATCTTTGCTTTTAAAATGGATCCTAATAAAGAGTTGCAAGATAATATTGATGTGTTTAATAAACTAGTTCAAGATTTGGCTAGTTGTAGTATAAAGTTCCCGGATGAACAATTGGCTGTTATATTGTTGAATTATCTTCCTGATTGTTTTGAAAGCTTGATTAATGCTATTGAATATGGAAGAGATACATTAACCAAAGAAATTGTGATTAATGCTATAAGAGCTCATGATTTCAAAGCCAAGATGAGGGAAACATCAAATGGAGAAGGGCTATTCGTTAGAGAATAGTCAGTAACTCGGTATGGTAGCAACATACATGGCTACTACCGGGACAAACCACAAGGTAGAGGACAAAGCCATGGGATAGTGCACTCTAAACTGAGATTTGGAGGAAGGAGATGCTACTACTGCCATAAGGAGGGTCATTTCAAGAAAGACTGCAAGAAGATGATGAGGGATGAGAGAGGAAAAAATCATACCAATGATGGAGAGGCTTCGGTTGCCAAGGGAGAACAGCAAGATGATGTCCTTGTTGTGTGCTCAAATGTGAGCAAGTGGTAGGGCAGCGAGAAATGGATCTTGGATTCTGGGTGCACTTATGACATGTGCCCTTACAGGGATTGGTTCAAGAATTTCAAGGAAACCAATTATGGAAAGGTTTTCTTGGGGAATGATACTTCTTGCCAAGTGAGGGGAATAGGAGACATCCAGTTGAGGATATTTGATAGAGTTAGTAGGTTGCTGTGGAATGTGAGATATCTTCTAGATTTGAGAAGAAATTTGATCTCATTGGAGCAGTTAGATTCCATGGGGTACACATATAAAACAGAGGGAGGAAAGATCAAGGTAACCAAGGGATCTTTGATAGTGATCAAAGCAGCAATGAAAGACGGTCTCTATGAGATGATTGGAGACACGAAAATCAAGGATCAAGTAGCAAGCTTGATGACTGAGATGGATAAGGCGGTCCTTTGGCACAATCGCTTGGGATACATGAGCGAAAAGGGCCTGTAAGTTCTCAGCAAGGATGGGGTACTTGATGGTGACTAGGTAGAGAAACTTGATTTCTACGAGTGTTGCGATCTTAGGAAGCAACATCGGATTAGCTTCAACACCGGAGTGCACAAGTCTAAGGGCATTCTTGACTACATTCAGACGAATCTTTGGGGACCAGCAAGAACACCAATACAAGGAGGTAATCTTTACTTTATTTCTTTAATTGATGATTATTCTAGAAAGGTTTGGGTTTATTTGCTTAAAAATAAATCAGATGCTTTGAATAAGTTTGTTGTGTGGAAAAAGTTGATGGAAACTCAAACGGGTAGGGTGGTTAAGGTTTTAAGAACCAATAATGGCTTAGAATTTTTTAATAAGGATTTTGATAAATTCTATGAGTTAAATGGGATTGTAAGATATAGAACGGTTATGAAAACCCCTCAACAAAATGGAGTTGTTAAGAGGATGAATAGGCCATTATGGAAAAGGTTAGGTGCATGTTAATTGGTTCCGGATTACCCAAATATTTTTTGGGGGAAGCTTTGTCTACTGCTGCGTATTTGGTTAATAGATCACCCTCTAGAGCTTTAGATCTCAAGACTCCCGAGGAGATGTAGAGTGGTAAACCCCTTGAGTTAAGCAACCTTAAGACTTTTGGATGTGCTGCGTATGCACATCAAAAGGATGATAAACTTAGCCCAAGATCTAGAAAATGTGTGTTTCTAGGATATGGTGAAGGGGTTAAGGGGTATAGGTTGTGGTCTTTAGAGAAAAAAGGAACAAAACTCATAATAAGTAGGGATGTCATTTTTAATGAGCATTTATTTCCCTATTTGGAGAAAACTAACCCTGCAGGGGATAATGGGCAAACTAGCCCAGTATTTGTGGAGCATAGCATCAAGGAAAATTCAGTTAAGGTAGAGCAAGGAAGGCAAGAGGGTTCGGACTAGGTAGAGCCCATTAATGAAGGCCAAGCTCAGGAAACTCATGAGGAGACTGAACTAGAAGGGGTTGATGCTGCAAATCAAAATGATTATCAGCTCACAAGGGACCGAGAAAGAAGGCTGGTCAGACCACTTTTGAGATATGGTTTTGCGGATGCTATTGTAACAGCTCCTTATTTTGAAGGAGGGAGTGAACCAGAAACTTACATTGATGCCATGGGATGTAAGGATTCGTCAAGATGGAAGCTAGCTATGGAGGAGGAAATGCATTCTTTGAGGAAGAACAACTCTTGGGAATTGGTGCCCAGACCAGAAAAATAGAGAGTTGTGGATTATAAGTGGATTTACAATATCAAATGAGGGAACACTCCAGGGGATGAAGTCCGGAATAAGGCTAGACTGGTGGCGAAGGGGTTCATGCAAAGAGAAGGCATAGATTTCATCGAAATATTCTCGCTGGTTATGAAATACAAGACGATAAGTATAGTATTGGCTATGGTGGTCCAATTTAATTGGGAGATCGAGCAAATGGATGTGAAGACAACATTCTTACATGGAGAGCTTTATGAGACCATATACATGAGGCAACCTGAAGGCTATGAGGAAGGAAGGCAGGGAGAATTGGTGTGCAAATTGAAGAAATCTCTCTATGGCCTGAAGCAATCACCTCGGTAATGGAATAAGAGGTTCGTTTCCTTTGTAAATAGCTTGGGTTTCATGAAGAGCTACTATGATTCGTGCTTATACTACAAAGGTCACAATGTGGAGGAAATGGTGATTATCCTCATCTATGTCGATGATATGCTGTTGGTTAGTAACAGCAGGGAGAGGATGGAAAAGTTAAAGTCTCAACTCAGTTCGGAGTTTGAGATGAAGGATCTTGGGTATGCACAGAAGATCCTTAGGATGAGTATAACCCCGGAAATGGAGAGAAACAGGTTGAAGGTTTCTCAGTCTTCCTATATAGAAAAAATGATATCTAAGTTTTCTATGGAAGATAGCGAACTAATGAAGGTTCCCCTTGCTGGTCATTTCAAGTCCTCCAACAATCAGTGTCTGAGATCAGAGGCGGAGAAGAAGGAAATGGAGAAGGTCCCTTACTCTAGTGCGATTGGATCAGTCATGTTCACCATGGTAAGCACTAGACCCGACATTTCTCATGCAATTAGTGTTCTAGCAGGTTTATGAGTAATCCCGGAAATGAGCATTGGCTTAGGATGAAGTGGTTGCTGAGGTACTTGAAGGGAAGCCCAGATATGAGGCTTGTGTACGAGAAGAGGGGTAAGTCCATCTGTCTAGAGAGTTATGCTGATTCAGACTATAGAGCAGACTGGGATAAGAGAAGATCGATTACCTCCTACTTCTTTAACTTAAACGGATGTTGTATAAGTTGGAAGGCTCAGTTGCAGCCGGTGGTAGCACTCTCAACAACCGAGGCTGAGTACATAGCAACTACGAAAGCTATAAAGGAGGCTATGTGGTGCAAAGGGTTGTTGGAAGAGTTAAAGGTCCTAAAAGAGTAGGTGGTGGTGTATTCAGATAGCCAAAGTGTGTTGCACTTGTATAGGAATCCAGTGTTCTATAAGAGGACTAAGCATATGGATGTTCGATATCATTTCATTCGGGAAAATGTTACAAAAGGATGAATTCATGTGGACAAAGTCACAATGGAAAAAAATCCTACAGATTTAAGTACTAAAGTTCTACCTCTAAGCAAGTTCAATCATTGCCTTGGACTTCTTAGGATTGGAGTTGGTTGATATGGTGACTCAAGTTGAGTTTGGATCATGAGTTCTCTGTACAATGGTTTCGAGTTTAATAGCTTATACAAAGGTAGAGATTGTTGATATTTGTCTAAAGATTAAACAGGTTGAATGTGAAGCTTCAGCATCAGATCTTTGGGCCGCGACACAGATTGTGTGCTACGGCCTCCAGCATATCTGCAATTCCTCTCCTCCAGGTCACGTCGCGGCCTAGCCTTCAGCGCCGCGGCTTCCAGCAGATGGTGGAAGTGTGCCCTGTTATGCACTGTGGCCTGCCCTGTTCTGGGCTGCGGCGCCAGGCACACCTGACCCCTTTTGTTCAGGATTTTGATATGGTGCATAGGACTTGATTAAAATGCATAGGTTCACTTAGACTTTTAGAGAGCCACGAGTCTTTCATTCTTGAGATCTAAGGGTTGATATTGATCTCAAAGATTGGATGAAGAAGTTGTTGCCCTATATAAAGGGTCATCTATGAGCAATTCAAAAAGAGATGAGCATCAAGTGTGAGAGTGCAAAGATACAAAACACAGGAGAGACTCATTCAAGAGAGGCTGGTTGTTTAGAGAGAAAGTTTTCTAGATTGGGGATTCAAGGGCTTGGTAATTGGAATTTTCTTGGGGAAAATTCCAGAGAAACACTTAGTTCTTATCACTTTCTTTTTCTTTTCTTTCGTTGTTCAAGAACACATGGGTTTTGAAGAGGTGTTGCTGTAATTGTAAGAACTCCATTGATTTAGTGCAGAGAGCTCAGAGGAGCTCACGGGGACATAAGCACATTGCCAAACCTCGATAACAATTGCTTGTGTTCTTTCTTTGATTGTTTGATTTCTGTTCTGTCCAAATCATTGTGGATTTGGGGTGTTTGGAAAGATCACAACCTGGGATTCTGCAAGAAGGTGATTTTCCAACACCCACAAATCAAATTAAGCTATTGCAACTAAATCTTAAGATTTGACTCAAATTTTCATTAAAACTTATACTTAACTTCAAGTTCCTTAATTTCTCAATCAAAACATCAAATTCTTAAATCAAAGTTCAAAATCTAAATATTTGAACTTACTTTGAAGACAAAATAAGAAGAAAGTTGATTATACCTTGATTTTTGGGTAATTCCTTTAAGCTTTATCCATCTCCTTCTCTTTTTCCTCCTATTTCCTCTTTTCCTTCTTCTTCCGTTCTTTTTTTCCTCATTCTCTTACTCCATTTTCGATTATTTTCTTCTCTTTTTTTTCTTTCTCTTCTTCTCTCTTCCTTTTTCGTCCTCTATTTTTTATCACGATTTTTCTAGAGAAATCCTCAAAAATATCTAACACCATTAATATATATATATATAGGCCCAATGAGTACTCTTTTACTATTTTCCCATCTCTCTATACATTTTGTTATTTTTCACTTAACTCCCATTTTTTGTAATTTCTAAGAAATTTTGTTTATTTTTTCCTAAAATTCCATGGTAAACACTTAAACGAATATTTGAATTTAAAATACAATATGTTACTCTGAGAGAAAACATTTAAAACTAACCACAAAAGGTCAATGGGAGACATAAGAGGATAATTCTTATAGAAATGAAGTACTACTTAGTACATAGATCCGGTGAAGTTGACGAAAATAATATGTCAGATCGTTCTAGTATTTATAGTTGAGACAATATGATAACTGGTTGAAAATAGTTTAGAGGAGAATCAAATTTTTTTTTATTAGGACAAAGTGTTACATATGGTAAATATACTTTGGAGGAACAGAGAAGTTGAAGAGTGTAATTGGAAGCGTCAGGCAGGGATGAAGGAACAATAATTTCGACTGTTTGTGAATCCATGTTAGAAAAATTTTAAGGATGGAATTTTATTAGACGGAGAGAATTGCAAAGCCTCGTATTTACCTATTTATATTTTTAACATGTGGGAGTGCATTTTCAAACATGCTTGCACGTTTATTGAAAATAATTTATTTTTAGTTCATGTTAGAGTTGCCCGACTTGGTAAATAAATAAATAAAACAATTACAAATTTAATAAAATATATGCAAAGGTAGGATTACAAAGTTACTATAGGATTTTAGGAAACCAAATAAAAATTGCTTACAAATTACTAAAAAGGGGTTGAGTTAGATATAACGAAATTGTAAAAGAAGATTCGCTGGTCTATATATATGTGTGTCAACATATTATTTTAAAGAATTCTCTAGAGAAATCATGGAGAAGAGAAAGGAAGAGAGAAGAATAGAAAGAAAGAGAAAGTAGGAGAAAGAAATAGAGAAGAAGAGAAAGAAATAGAGAACAAGAGAAAGAAAAAGAGAAGAAGAAGAGGAGAAAGAGGAGAAAGAGAAGAATAGAGAGAGAGAGAGAGAGAGAGAGAGAGAGAGAGAGAGAGAGAGAGAGAGAGAGAAAGAGGAGAAGAAGAAGAAGAAGAAAAAGAAGAAGAAGATGAGGAGAAAGAGAAGAAAAAAATGAGAGAAAGAAGAAGAGGATGAGAAAAAGAAGAAAAGTAAGAGAAGGAGAAGGGAAGAGGATGAGAGAAATAGAGGAAGAGAAAAAGAAGGAGAATGAAGTGGGAAACAATTGAGGGAAAAATGCTCAAAGCCAAGGTATGATCCATTTAACTTTCTATCTAATTTTAAAACTTAAAATTTAGATTCTTAGCTTCGTTGGATGGATTTTGATGAAATATTTAGGAGATGTGAAGAATTGTAAGTTAGGAAGAAATTTTTATAATTGTTTTAATATATCTTGAGATTTTGAATATAATAGCTTAAATTGAATTATGGGTAATGTGGGTTATGCAAATCTTAAACCTAAAGGAAAGTAGAAGTTGATTACAATTGGTAAAATTCTTGAAAATGGAAAATTTTTGGAGAAAAAACCAAGCTTTCGTTACAATTTTTCTGCAAATCTAGGTAGGTAGTCGACTACCACATAGGGTAGTCGACTACTCAATACTTTTGAATGTTCAATCTTACAAAACTAGGTGTAAGTAGTCGACTATAGTTGTAACGACCCATCTCGAGCAGGCCTTACTTGGAACTGAATGCCCTTGACCTGCATTGTGATGCTCGTAGTTCCTATAATAAGGTCATACTAGAAATCTCTCTATCATGCCACTATTACATGCATTCACACTACCACATCCGCATATTTCTACACCATATCATAGATAATATATCAAATAGTTTACTTATGGTACAAATTTTATGAGAGTTACATCCATGTCATCTTTATTATACACCTTTTTTTTCCAATTTGAGTTTACACTTTTAGACTCTCAAAACAAAAGGGTTAAGATGCCAATCATGTGGACCCACGTAAAACACCTCTTTTCATTCCCTCACGAACTTAATCCAGAGACTTCCTGTAATTCTCTTGAAATGAAATAAAATAAGGAGGCAGGTGAGCTAAAAAGCTAAATGATGGTCACTTTACTTAGAGTACTTGTTTCTTAAGTTTAGTTACCGATCCTTAACATATATCCAGTTTATAGATTTAAGTTTTCCTATGCACACACTTTCATATAGTCGTTCATATAATTGTACATCTTAATTCATACATTTTTACAAGAAATAAAATGTATCTCCATTCCACATCTATTAACATTTCATACCAAAAGTGAGTGTAAATCAAGCATAACAGAATTTCAACTAAACAAACATATTGCATTAAGCAACGTCACATAATTCAAATGATGAGACTGCATCACATCTTCCTCACTTCATCTCTCCACCCTTCCATTATCACCACCAGCTTCACATTTCTTCTCAAATCATTCATCTCATCTATCATAAAGTTATCAAGGGGACACTCCCCGTGTACTGACACCCGCTCTCGAACCAACCATGGTCATAGTCCTACCAACTCTCGAACCATAATCTGATGCCTTCCCTAACTCAGTAAAGACTGACTTAATTCAAGACAAGCTTAAACTCCTAGAAAGTTATAAGAAATTAACTAGAGAGAAGAAGAGAAATTTCTGAGTATTTGATTGAATGAATCAAATTGCACATTATAAGTCCTATTTATACTAGTTTAGGATTTTTGAGTTAGCTGAGTTGATAGTTACCAAGTTAGTTATGATTTTGTTCCAACCATAAAAGCCCTAAGAGTTTTGTAACTAACTCTAACTAACTAATATTCTTCTTAAGTCTTCTCTTTGCTATCTAGATTGTTGAAGTTATAATCCTTGAAGCCTTAATGACCTTCTAGACTTAAAGAAAACTTCTTCCATATCCTTTTCTGTCTTATTGCCTTCAACCTTCCTTTGCCTATCGTTTTTTGTACCTGCATCAATACTTCGCCCATTGAAAAACACTTTGTCCTCAAGGTGGAATTGTGGAAAGCTTTTCTAAAAAACAGTTTCCTAAGTAGCTTCTTCTGCTGGCAGACTTTCCCATTGAATCAACTATAGTAGTGTTCAATGCCCTTTCCTCTAAACTTGTCTCTCTTTTATTACAGCTAGTGGTTTGTAAATGGGGTGTCCTTCCTCAATACTGGAAGGTAAAGAACATGGAGAGACTCCTTCTTTTAGTCCTTTATAGAGTTTTAGTAAAGATATATGAAACATAGGGTGGATCCTTGTATCTTGTGGCAGCTGGAGTTTTTAAGCAACCTTACTAACCTATTTGATGATAGGAAAGGAACTATGGAATTTTCTTCCCAGTTTGTTGGATTTTCTAGTGCCAATGAGGTTTATCTATAAGGTTGTAGCTTAACTAACACGAAGCCTTCAGCCTGAAAAAATTGTTCCTTCCTATGCTTGTCATCTATAGCTTTTATTTGGATTTGAGCCTTTTGGAGATGAAGTTTAGCTACCTGTAGAATTTTAGTTTTGTCTCCTAAGTCTTGATCGATGTTTGCTAGGCTACTATCTTCTCAGGTGCATGTTGCAATGTTATGAGGTTTTCTCCATAAACCACTTCAAAGGGGGACATTTCAATAGAGGAATGAAGGCAGTGTTGTAATGAAATTTTGCTCAACACAAGAAATTAGGCCATTTGCTAGGGCTATCACTGACAAAGCACCTTAAGTACTACTCCAGTGTTCTAGTGATTACTTCAATTTGGCCATCAGTTTGAGGATGGTAGGCACTACTCATGTCGAGGTGATTGGTGCAAAACTGTAAGTGCACCATATCATAGTTTTATAGTAAAGTGATAAGAAAAGTATCATCCTCAGGGATTGGTTACTTGCTTCTGACAAGTACCGAAATTATACTAATCTTGATTTTATTTAGAAAAATATCTTTTTGCTGTTTGTAATTGCAATATGAAATAAAATCAATTTAAAGGAAATAATCAAAGGAAAAGAAAGTTGTTTTTCGAATATCAAATTAATAAGAGAATGAACTTCTAGGAAACTAATTTCACTTAATTGCTCACTATGCTTAACTCATCTAACTAATTAAAATTAATCCTCTCTATTTGTTAGCGAAATCTCCAACTTATCCAAAAGCCTCTTTCGATAGTCAATTGAAAATATTCTTTTTCATCATTCTGCATAAGAGTATGCAAATTAATAAAACAAGAAAGCATTAAGACCAACAATTTTTTTTAAACTACACAAGTTCATATAAGTCTTTCGATTCCTATATTTACCTATACTGAAATATCCAAGTTCTATCCTATAATCCCTTGATAGTAGATCAAAAAATCAAGATCATCTAATTAATGGCCAGTCAATTAGAAGCAATACGTTCAAAATAAATCAGCCAAACATATAAGATAATTACTGCAAATCAGCATAGAAAAGCAAGCATAGTTTGAAATTAAATTACATCATTTTCTTAGAATAAAGAAAGTTTAGTTCATGCTGAAAATTAATTTTAACAGCAACGAATTCACCATAATTCCATAAACCAGTATGCATTTAGTTGCTGTGGAGGGTTGTTGTGCGATCAACGCTAGATACCGAGCAGAGGGCAAGGTAGGTGCCAACCGTGAGGAAGCAGCTACTAGAGGTGGTAGCTGCTGGTGCTGGATTAGGACAACTGCTGTTGCCGGATGAGGAGGACTGGTGGTTGCGGGCTACTACTGTTAGATGAGGAGGAAAGGGCTGCCGACTATCTCTTTAGGGATGTGTCTTTAGGGCTGCAAGCTATCTCCTTTAATTAAGGTTTCTCCTTTTCCTTTATATAAGCTCCAAGGTCTTCAATTAAAATTTCTTTTTTATGGGCTCCAGAGTATTCAATTAAAATTTCTTTTTTTATAGGCTCCAAAGTATTTAATTAAAATTTCCTTTTTTAAAACAAGATAAAGAGTCCCTTGATGATAAGACACTAAAATTTGGATCTTTCCCTTCTTCTAAACCTGAAATAAAATAAATGACAGCAATGAAGCCTAAAACCAACAAAAATTAATAAAATTAGGTTAAAGTTGAAAGTTAAGACGTGATAAAAATAGAAAATTATGCACGACATCAAACGCCCCTAAGCTTAAAACTTTATTTGTCCTTAAATAAAAATAAAACGAACCCATAGAAAAATCTCATCACTCACCAAGCCATAATCTGAATTTAGATTTCATTACTAGCATCTTACTCTTTTGATATCAAGGATAGTAGGAAAATCAATCAAAAATATAGCAATTTGTCAAGCAAGAGTTAAGAGACTACTTCCACCTAAAGCTATGTCCTTGAGTGTGTGTGTGATATAGTCAATTTAACTCCAAACCACCTGCAAACTCAGATAAAAATAGAACAACTAAAACCAGAGGAATTCTCTCAAAACTTAACTCCATAAGTCCAATTTTCATAGACCCTCCATAATCAGAGATTAAAAGGTCTTTAATCAGGTTGTAATGATAAGCCACGAGGTAAGGGCTAAGAAAGAAATAGATAAGGAAAATTAAAGCAAACTGGGAAAATACTTGGTGGAAAAAACAAAAAAAGAGATATCCACAAGTTTCAAATCATAACTCTTTCTCGACTGCATGCTCATACTAGTGACATTATTGTTGATGTGCTTAATGAAGCAATACCAAGTACACTTTTAACAAAATCTGAAGTGATCTGCACTCCATTCATTGATTCTTCTCTATTTTATGCTTCCTTCAATGATGGATAAATCACCTATGGAAAAAAAACACTAACCCAACAAAAATACCTTTTTTTTTAGAACTCGGATCAAACAGAGCATAATTTCCTTTGAACTAACTTTCTCTTTAAATGTAGATGCCCACCAAAGTATTTTCTAAAACTGTAAAAGATAAATTCATGGTTTTTTAGGCTTAGAATAAGAATGGTTAATGTAGTTAAAATAATAAATAAAATCTTAAATAAAGTAAGGCTCAAGGGGGGTTGACTATGGAAGTAAACCATGCAATGATGGTATGATAACTAGGATGGCTGGGAATGCTTTTTTGTTATGACAAAAAATATTTAGATTATTTCTTAAATATTTGGTATCAACTAGGATTTTGCCTCAAGGATCCATCAATGAATTCTAGAGTAAAGCAAGATTGAACTCTCCCGACCCAGTTGATTCTACCCATTCTCTTTGTCAGCAAAATGGAAATAAAGAAAAAAAATTACTATGTGCTCAATTATGTTCAAAGACAAAGATTTAAATAAAAGTGTCCACAAAACTCAACCTGACATAAAAGAAATTTTCAAAATTTTTGCAGTCGTATCCTCAATCACAAATTTCATATTCATAGAGAATTCAATCATACTCAAATGCATGCTTGGTATGAAAATTCAAAAACTCAAGACTTATAAAATCACAAGTAAATTAAAATAACCAGCAATCAAGTAGACAACAATGATTATAGGAGTTTACACCCCCACACTTAAACTCAACAATATCCTCATTGTGATTCAAAAGAGAGAAAGATTGAAGAAATGAAAGGAACTTCCCTGGTTTTATGGTGAATCCGTCGTAGTTTGCAATTTCCAACTCTTTATTCTTGCTAATAAACCTGTATCAAAATCCAAATTATTCAAAATAAAAATAAAAATAAAATAATAAAAGAAAGTTCTATGGGCTGCCTCCCAGAAACACTTGTTTTTAAGTCTACAACCACTTTTCAATTTTCCTCAATTAAGGTCTCCAAGAGGAATAAATGCACAGTTCCTCTCAACTTTTTCCTAATAATAGTGTTTCAATCTCTGACCATTAACTCTGAATATATTCCCTATCTTGTCTTTCAAGTCTATTGCACCAAAATAGGAAACACTGTCTATTGTATAAGGACTTGTCCATCTTGATTTTAACTTGCTCGGGAAGAGTTTGAGTCGTGAATTGAAGAGTAAAACTTGTTGTCCTGGGGTAAACTCACGCCTAAGAATCTGTTTGTCATGCCACTTTTTCGTCCGTTCTTTGTAGATCTTCGCATTTTCATAAGCATCATTTCAGAACTCATCCATCTCATTCAATTGTAAGAGTCGCTTTTCACCTGCTACTTTTAAATAAAAATTAAACTTCTTTACAACCCAATAAGCTCTATGCTCCAACTCAACAGGAAGATGACATGCTTTTCCAAACACTAATCGGTAAAGAGACATCTCGATAGGTGTTTTGAAAGCTATATGGTATGCCCACAAAGCATCATCAAGCTTTTTTGCCCAATCCTTCCTATTGGTGTTGACCGTCTTCTCGAGGATGTTCTTGATTTCTCGATTTGAAATTTCAGCTTGACCATTAGTTTGAGGATAGTAGCTAAGTGCTATCTTGTGCTTCACACCAGATTTAGAAAGAAGGTTGGCAAACAACTTGTTGCAAAAGTGGGTCCCCTCGTCACTAATAATAGCTCATGGAGTGCCGAATCTTGTGAATATATTCTTATGCAGAAATTTTAGCATAACCTTTGCATCATTTGTTGTTGTAGCAATTGCTTCCACCCATTTTGACACTTAATCCACTACTAACAAGATATAGACAAAGCCAAAAGAAAGAGGAAAATGACCCATAAAATTGATTCCTCAAACATCAAATAACTTAACCTCTAAGATATTTTTCAATGGTAGCTCCTGACACCTTGAAATATTTCCTATACGTTGACACTAATCACAAGTCTTCACCAAAGTATAACTATCACAAAAGATAGACGGCCAAAAGAAACCGCTTTGAAATACCTTAGCTGCTATTTGTGTTGCTTCAAAATGTCCTCCATATGATGATGAATGGCAATGATGGAGAATGGCTTGCATCTCTTCTTTTGGTACATATCTTCGGATGATTTGATTAGAGCTTCTTTTGAACAACAAAGGCTCATCCCAAAAATAATATTTCACATCATATAGAAACTTCTTGCATTGGTGATAAGTGAGATCTGGTAGCAGTACTTTATAGGCTAGGTAGTTTACAATATTAGCATACCAAAGAAGCTTGATCTCACATGCAAATAATTGCTCATCAGAGAATGCTTCTTGGATCTCTAAATTTGGTCTCACTTTCTCTTGCTCCAACCGAGAGAGATAATCGGCAACTAAATTTTCACTTACATTCTTATCTCGAACCTCCAAATCAAATTCTTGAAAAAACGGGATCCAACAAATCAGCTTAGGCTTAGCATCCTTCTTGCCAAACAAATAACGAATTGCTGCATGATCAGTGAACACTATCACTTTTGTACTAATAAGGTAAGAATGAAATTTGTCACAAGCAAACACAATAGCAAGCATCTCCTTCTCAGTTGTTGTATAATTTAGTTGAGCATCATTCAAGGTCTGGCTTGTGTAATAGATGGCTCTGAACAGTTTGTCTCACTTTTTTCCTAATACTGTTCCAACTACAAAGTCACCTGTAACACACATGACTTCAAAAGGTTGAATCTAATCAGTTACAATTATAACTAGTGCTGAAACTAGTTTCTCTTTGACTGCATTAAAGGCCTGTAAACAAGCATTATCAAAGTCAAATTCATAATTTTTTTCAAGAAGATTACATAAAGGTTTAGAGAGTTTAGAAAAATCTTTGATAAATCTTCTATAAAATCCCGCATGTCCCAGAAAGCTTCTAATTCACTTCACATTCTTTGGAGGTAGTAGTTTTTCTATGGTTACAATTTTAGCTCGATCAACCTCAATTCCTTTAGATGACACTCAATAGCCAAGCACGATCCCTTCTTGAACCATGAAATGGCACTTTTCCCAATTTAGGACTAGATTTTTTTCTTCATAACTCTACAAAACAAGAGCTAAATTATGCAAACAATGATAAAAAGATGTATCAAAAACTGAAAAAATCATCCATAAAAATTTCCATTATCTCTTCTGCCATATCAGAAAAAATAGCCATCATGTAACGTTAAAATGTTGCTGGGGCATTGCATAATTCGAATGGCATCCTCCTAAAAGCATATGTGTTGTAGGGGCAAGTGAATTTAGTTTTCTCTTAATCTTCGGGGGCTATGGCAATCTGATTATACCCCGAATAACCATCTAAGAAGCAATAGTAGGAATACCCAGCCAATCGATCCAGCATTTGATCAATAAACAGTAGTGGAAAATGATCTTTCCTTGTTGCTTTATTCAACTCGCAGTATTCCATACATACATCCCAACCCGTGACTGTTCTTGTAAGAATAAACTCATTATTGTCGCTTCTCACAACTGTCATTCCACCCTTTTGTTGGGAAACCACCTTCAAGATGCCTAAGTATTGATCTTCCAAACACCCAAGTCTAGAATGACTTGTAATGATTAGAACAGAAACATAAATCAAATAAACGAAAGAACGCAAGCAATTTGTTATCGAGGTACAACAATGGTCTACGTCCCCGTGAGTTCCTCCGAACTCTCTGCACTAAATCAATGAGTTCTTACAAGTTACAGCAATTCCTCTTCAAGAAACCTCTAGTTCTTGAATAACGAAAGAAGAGAAAAAAAAGTGATAAGGTCTTGAGTTACCCTAGAATTTTCCTCAAGAAAATTTCACTTACAAGTCCCTTGAATCCCCAATCTATACTACTCTCTTTCTCTAAACAACCAGCCTCTCCAATGAGTCTCTCTTATTTGTGTCTTTGCACTTTTACAATTGATCTCACTTTCACAAGTTATGTCTTTCACACTATTGAGATTGAAGCTAGGTGACCCTTTATATAGTGCACCACTTCTTGAACCTATCTTGAAGTCAATCTCCACCCTTAGATCTTGAGGACCAATCAATCATAGCCCTTGATCAAGTCTAAGTGATCCTGTGCATTTTGATCATGCACTATGCACTAGAAGAAGAGTGTTGAAAATTGCCATCAGGTGTGCCTTCGCGCTGCACCTTGGAACAAGGCTGGCAGGGGCCCAGACAAGGGCTGAAACCACCACCTCTCTGGGCACCGTGGCTTGGGAAGGCTAGGCCGCGGTGTGGCCTGGAGAGGAGCACTTCGGGAGTTTTTGGAGGCTGCAGAACCCAAGGCTGTGCCGTGGCTCAGAACCAGACCTGATGCTGAACATGCTAAACCCTTCAACTGTTTAATCCTTAGACAAAACCCAACAATCTCTACCTTTGTCTAAGCGATTAAACCTGAACCCATTGTGTAGAGGACTCAGTATCCAAACTTAACTTGAGTCATCATATTAACCTACTCCAATCCTAAGAAGTCCAAAGCAATGATTGAACTTACTTAGAGGTAGAACTTTAGTACTTAAATCTGCAGGATTTTCTTCCGTGGCCACCTTGTCCACATGAATGCATCCTTTCATAACATTCTCCCGAATGAAATGGTACCGAACATCCATATGCTTTGTCCACCAGGTTCTTCCACAAATGCAATGCACTTTAGCTATCCGAATAAACCACAACCTGCTCTTTTAGAACCTTCAACTCTTCCAACAACCCTTTGCACCATATAGCCTCCTTAATGGCTTCCGTTGCCGCTATGTACTCAGCCTCGATTGTTGAGAGTTCTACCACCGGTTACAACTGAGCCTTCCAATTTATACAACATCTGTTTAAGTTAAAGAAGTAAGAGGTAATTGATCTTCTTTTATCCCGGTCTGCTCTATAGTCTGAATCCGCATAACCTTCAAGACAGATGGACTTACCCCTCTTCTCATAAACCAGCCCCACTTCAAGTACCTCAGCAACCACTTCATTCTAAGCCAATGCTCATTTTCGGGATTACTCATAAATCTGCTGAGAACACTTAATGCATGAGCAATGTTAGGTCTAGTGCTTACCATCATGAACATGACTGATCCAACTGCACTAGAGTAGGGGACCTTTTCCATTTCCTTCTTCTCCTCATCCGATCTCAGACATTGATCGCTGGAGAACCTGAAATGACCAGTAAGGAGAACCTTCATTGGTTTGTTATCTTCTATAGAAAACTTAGATATCATCTTTTCTATGTAGAAAGTCTAAGAAATCTTCAATCTATTTCTCTCCCTTTCCCGGATTATACACATCCTAAGGATCTTCTGTGAATGGCCAAGATCTTTCATTTCAAACTCCTCACTGAGTTGAGACTTCAATTTTCCTATCCTCTCTATGCTACTCCCAACCAACAACATATCATCGACATAGATGAGGATAATCACCATTTCCTCCACCTTGTGCCCCTTGTAGTACAAGCACAAATCATAGTAGCTCCTCATGAAACCCAAGCTAGTTACAAAGGAATCGAACCTCTTATTCCATTGCTGAGGTGATTGCTTTAGGCCATAGAGAGATTTCTTCAATTAGCACACCAAATCTCCCTGCCTTCCTTCCTCATAGCCTTCGGGTTGCCTCATGTAGATGATCTCATCAAGCTCTCCATGTAAGAACGATGTCTTCACATCCATTTGCTCGATTTCTCAATTGAATTGGACCACCATTGCTAACACTATCCTTATCATCTTGTATTTTACAACCGGTGAGAATATTTCGGTGAAATCTATGCCTTCTCTTTGTGTGAACCCCTCCACCACCATCCTAGCTTTATATCGGACTTCATCCCCTGGAGTATTCCCTTCTTTAATCTTGTAAATCCATTTATAATCCACAACTCTCTGTTTTTTCTAGTTTGGACACCAATTCCCAAGAGTTGTTCTTCCTCAAAGAATCCATTTTTTTCTTCCATAACTAGCTACCACTTTGATGAATCTTTACATTCCATGGCATTCATGTAAGTTTCTGGTTCAACCCCTTATTCTGAACAAGGAGCTGCAACATTAGCACCTGTAAAACCATATCTCAAAGGTCGTCTGACCACCCTCCTTTCTCGGTCCCTTGTGAGTTGATAGTCATTCTGACTTGCTGCATCATCCCTTTCTAGTTCAGCCTCCTCATGAGTGTCCTGAGCTTGGCCTTCATCAATGGGCTCCACCTAGTCTGAACCCCATTGCCATCCTTGCTCTACCTGAACTGAATTTTCCTTGATGCTATGCTCCACAAATTTCGAACTAGTTTGCTCACTATCCCTGTAGGGTTAGTTTTCTCCAAATAGGGAAATAACAATTCATTAAAAATGATATCCCTACTTATTATGAGTTTCATTCCTTTTTGCTCTAAGGACCACAACCTATACCCCTTAACCCCATCACCATACCCTAGAAACACACATTTTCTAGACCTTGAGCTAAGTTTATCATTCTTTTGATGTGCAAATGCAGCACAACCAAAAGTCCTATGGTTGCTCAACTCAGGGGGTTTCCCACTCCACATCTCCATGAGAGTCTTAAGGTCTAAAGCCCTAGAGGGTGTGATCTATTAACCAAATATGTAACAGTAGACATAGCTTCCCCCCAAAAACATTTTGGTAAACCGGACCCAATTAACATGCACCTAATCTTTTCCATAAGGATTCTATTCATCCTTTCAGTAACTCCATTTTACTGAGGGGTTGTTACAACCATTCTATGTCTTAGAATCCCATTAAATTCACAGAATTTATCAAAATCCTTATTAAAAAATTCTAAGCCATTATCAGGTCGTAAAACCTTAACTACCCTACCTGTTTGAGTCTCCAGCAACTTTTTCTACACCACAAATTTATTCAAAGCATCTGATTTGTTTCTAAGCAAATAAACTCAAACCTTTCTTGAATAATCATCCATTAAAGACAGAAAGTAACGATTACCTCCCTGTGTTGGTGTTCTTACTGGTCCCCAAAGGTCCGCATGAATGTAGTCAAGAATGCCTTTAGACTTGTGCACTCCAGTGTTGAAGCTGACCCGGTGTTGCTTCCCAAGAACGCAACACTCGTAGAAATCAAGTTTCTCTATCTTGTCACCACCAAGTAGACCATCTTTGCTGAGAACTTGTAGGCCCTTTTCGCTCATATATCCCAAGCGAGTATGCCAAAGGGTTGCCTTATCCATCTCAACCATCAAGCTTGCTGCTTGATCTTGGATTTATGTCTCTCTGATCATATCATAGAGACCATCCTTAATTGCTACTTTTATCACTATCAAAGATCCCTTGGTTACCTTGATCTTTCCTCCCTCCGCTTTGTATATATACCCCATGGAATCCAGCTGCCCCAATGAGATCAAATTCATTTTCAAATCCGGAAGATACCTCACATTCCGTAGCAGCCTTGTGACTCCATCAAACATCCTTAATTGGATGTCTCTTATCCCCCTCACTTGGCAAGAGGTATCATTCCCCAAGAAAACCTTTCCATCATTGGTTTCCTTGAGATTCTTGAACCAATCCCTATGAGGGCACATATAATAAGTGCACCCGGTATCCAAGATCCATTTCCCGCTGCCTTGCCTTCTGCTCACATTTGAGCACACAACAAGAACATTATCTTACTGTTCTCCTTTAGCAACCGAAGCCTCTCTATTGTTGGTATGGCTTCTTCCTCTTTCATCTCATAACTTTTTTTTCAAATCTTTCTTGAAATGACCCTCCTTATTGCAGTAGTAGCATCTCTTTGCTCCAAATCTTGGTTTGGAATGCACTCTCCCATGGCTTTGCCCTCTACCCTTTGATTTTTCTCGATAGTTGCCATGGATGCTACTGCTATTTCAAGTTGTTGGCCTTCCTCTAATGAACAGCCCTTCTAAACTTGATGCTTGGCTTTAAAATCATGAGCCTTTATAGCATTGATCACAATTTCCTTAGTTAGTGTATCTCTTCCATATTCAATAGCATTAATCAAACTTTCAAAATAATCAGGAAGAAAATTTAATAACATAACAACCAATTGTTCATCTGGGAATGTTATACTATAACTAGCCAAATCTTGAACTATTTTATTAAACACATCAAGATTATCTAGCAACTCTTAATTATGATCTATTTTAAAAGCAAAGATTCTTTTAAGAAGATAAATTTTATTAGGGAGAGTTTTGGTAAGAAACAGCTCATCTAGATTATTCCATATGACAGCTGGATCTTTCGAGTCTCCGCACTTCCTTGTGACACTATCCAAGATGTGCAGAAAGATGGTGTTGTATGCCATCTTCTTCATCTCAATCCATTGGACTTCTGTGATACTTGCTGGAAAAGCGTCATCTTCTCTAATAGCCAAGTCCACCTTCTGTTGCATAAGAATAGCCTTGATCTTCTGCTTCCAAAGGGAAAAATCTCCCTTTCCATCAAACTTCTCAACAATGAAGTTCGAACCCATTTTGCTGAGAAAATCCCATATTTATGTAGCACCCACAATTGCTTTCCAACTTCTTCTAAATCTCAAGAACACGATCGAAGATTGATCTTAATACCGTTCTTGAATCACCCTCAAGAACACGATTAGATCTTGATCTCTACTTTGTTCTTGAATCACCTAAGAAGTTGATCTTTGATTCTTGGAGTCTTGCTCCTACACCTTCTGTTCTAACTCCGATACCCTCTCACCAAAGCTCTGATACCACTGTTGGTGGTATCTCTTCCAGCTTTGATACCACTGTTGGTGGTATCTCTTCTAGCTCAGATACCACTGTTGGGAAACCACCTTCAAGATGCCTAGGTGGTGATCTTCCAAAAACCAAATTCTAGAATGACTTGTAATGATCAAAATAGAAATAGAAATCAAAGAAATGAAAGAACACAAGCAATTCGTTATCGAGGTTCGACAATGGCCTACGTCCCCGTGAGTTCCTCCGAACTTTCTGCACTAAATCAATGAGTTTTTACAAGTTACAGCAACTCCTCTCTAAGAAACCTCTAGTTCTTGAAGAACGAAAGAAGAGAAAAGAAAGTGATAATGTCTTGAGTTACCCTGGAATTTT